>VNWV01000050.1:0-73625 GCA_009801085.1 Lasiodiplodia sp. COLG20 | reverse complement strand
CCAGTCCCAGCCAGCCAGACAGCCGGCTTTCTTCTTCGCTCGTCACACCCCCGGTAGCCGTGTGTAGTCCCGGACGACAAGCGCGGCTATGCAGGAACCGGGGTGCGGCGTTCTGCAGTCAGCCGGAAACGTGGGTACCGTGCATGATCGTACGACGGCTAGAGCGTCGTCGGCCGAGTGGCACAGACACACTGGATGCAAGGGAGAAGAGGCGAGAGCCGGTTAGAAGCGAGCAAGCTAGCGAGCGCGTGGGCTAGCTCTGCGAGATGTGATGAAGAAATCAGATTGCGAGCGGCGTGCAAAGTCCGGGCTGAGACCTGCATATGCGCGAGACGAGGCGGAGAAACAAACGGCCTGCCGTCGAATCATGGGCGAACCGCTGCGGGGTCGATTTCGAGTCAGTTTTGGACCTTTTTTAAATACCATCGACATTTGATCTTCTTCAACGTCGTTCGCCAATGTGGCTTGTCCCCGAGTCAGCACTTACATTTTAACCTGCAGTGTGATTGCGGATCCCTCTCGCACTGCACTTACATATCACGCAAGTAGTCGGAACGTTCCGTCTGCAGGGGTGTTGTGTAACTTTTACAGCATATGTTGTTTAAACATACATTTACATCTAGGATAGGTTACCTGGTTTTTTCTGTCCAATCAGAATCAGCGTACAGTACAGCGCTCTCTGTGTCACTCTCGCGACCATAGACAGCAGAAATCATCACGTTCATCATCATCAACATCGTCTAACTAACCCAGAAACCCGTATCCTTTTCCTTCTGATCCCAAAAAACATCATACAGCCCTTCCAACAACGCCTCTGCCCTCTCCATTCTCTCATCTCATCTCTCCATTCTCTCATCTCACCTCTCACATCTCGCCTCTCGCCTCTCGCCTCTCGCCTCTCGCCTCTCTCTCTAGTCTCACCTCTCACATCTCTCCCCTCCCCCCAACACCTCCCCTCTCTCCCCTCACCACAATTACGACGGCGGCCCCTGCACACTCGACACACTCCCCTGACTCCTCACACTCGACGCCACCTCAATCATACTCGACAGCACCTTGACCAGCTCGCCCGCCACGCCCCACGTCAGCGTCATGCGCGACAGAATCTTACACCCCTCGCGCAGCACCCTCTCCGGGCCCTGCGGCGACAACAAGTTACCCACACCCGACACATGCGCCTTCATGCGCGCCGGATCGCCGTTCCTGACAAACAACTGCACCATCTCATCGTCATTCGGCCTGTCCAGCCTAATAAACGTCGGATGGTGCTGCTGGCCCTCAGGATCCCACTCCTCCATCATGTCCATCTCGGCTCCTCCCGCACCCCCGGCAGACGTCACCCCAAAGTCATCCGAACACGTAAACACCGTCTCGCCTCCGGGACTCGGCGAATCGCTGCCGCTCCGGCTGTCGGTGCGCGCGAAGGCGTGCGTGAGCGACGTGTAGCTCGCGTACGCCCACATGGCCAGCGTCGACAGGAACACGGCGTGCGGCTCGTAGAAAGCCGCCTTCGAGAAGCGCCGCACGTGCCAGAAGACGGCGCCGGCGTGGATCATGGCCAGCCGCGCTTTGTGCGCGTCTTTGGAGACCCACTGCGAGATGGTCGTTTCGAGCTTGGTGAGTTGCGGGAGGGATTGGCGGTTCGGGTCGCCGGGGGAGTGGGCGGAGGCGAAGGGGGCGGGGATGGTGGTGGAGGTGGTGGATGGGGGCGCCGCAGCGATGGATTTGGCCAGGCTGACGATTTCGGAGAGGGGTGTGAGGAGGATGACGCGCGAGGCGTGCAGGTGGCACACCGTGTTGTGCTCGGAGCCCGAGTGCTGGGCGATGGTGGCGTTGGCGGCCCAGTGGAGGACGTCGAGGGAGTCGCAGGCCGCGTTGCGCCATTTGGAGTAGAGCCCATTCTCCGGCATGTAGATGCTGCGGTCGGCCACGTTTTGCGGCCGCTCTTGGTAGAATTCGAGCGGGGTGGTGGCGCTGTCGTGGCGGTGGTTCGGGCCGGCGTCGTTGTCGAGAGCGGAGGAGGCGGACGGCACCCACGAGGCGAGCGATCGCCGTTGGTAGCGGGCGACCGTCCACATCTCGTGGTAGATGCCGTGCAGGAGGAGCACGCGGCTGAATTCGCCGAGGTCGGGCTTGACTTCTTTGCGGACGAAGAGCGTGTGCACGGCTTCGGATATTGGCGGGTTTCCTGTGAGGGGGGTTGTCAGTTTGCGGTTTGCTGGGGAAAGGCGGTGGGAGCACGCACGCTCGATGTTCCGCCGCAGATGTGCCCAGTTCTCTTCGTTCTGCGCTGCCCAGAGATGCTCGTTGCAAGGCAATGCCGAGTGCAGGTCGTCCAGCGTCAGGAACGGTTTCTGGTCCATTTGATATGCCATTGTGCAGTCAAGCAACTGTTGCATTGGCGTTAGCAAGCCACGATGCAGCCACAAAGTTTTAAAAAAAAGCACGTACCCAGATTGAGTAGCCCAGCCGTATCCGAGCCTCAGCCCTCACCCATTCCGACCACGATTGCGGCGGCGTCTCCGACGATGGCAGCAGCTTCCACGTGCGGACCGCCTCAACGAGTCTGGAGAAATCGTTCAAAGCGCTATCGGCAAACCGGCTGGAGCCGCTGTACAGCAGGTTGATGGAGTTTAGCAGGAGTGCCTGCAGGACGCCGAGCGGCATCTGGCGCGGGGGGTGGTGCTCGACCTGTTTGCAATTCGTCAGCCCCTGTCTCTACTCTTTCTCTCACCCACACCACAGCTCCCCGGAAAGCGCTGCCCCGCAGAATCAGGCGCAGAAATCCCCCAAGAAAGCCAAAAAGGAGGGAGAAAAGAAACACACTCACCGACATAACAACCACCCTCCTCAAAAACTCCGTCATCGGCCGCGTGAACCCCAGCAACTCCTCCGAATCCGCATACCGGCACCCGATCGCGGCCGCCGCCAAGCCCAGCACCCACTCGTCCTCGCCCAGCCGCAGCGTCGGCAGGTGCAGCATGGGCAGGATCGGGTGGAAGTGCTCGTAGTACAGCTGCAGGAAGTAATTCAGGTGGCCGGGGCCGGGCACGGCCAGCGTCTTGAACGGCACGAAGGTGGTGCCCAGCCCGTGGCACACCTGCCGGAAGGCGTCGGCGATGCGGTCGTACGCC
This sequence comes from Lasiodiplodia sp. COLG20, assembly GCA_009801085.1. Taxonomy (NCBI): domain Eukaryota; kingdom Fungi; phylum Ascomycota; class Dothideomycetes; order Botryosphaeriales; family Botryosphaeriaceae; genus Lasiodiplodia; species Lasiodiplodia sp. COLG20. The sequence goes on along the minus strand of VNWV01000050.1, from coordinate 70,491 downwards.
TTCAGGTCCATGGCCGGCCCCGTGACGGCGACGGGAGGTAGGGAGTCGATCGGCACGCAGATCTCCGGGAACTGGTACACGCCCGACGTGTCGCGGAAGAGGGACGAGCGCGCCGGAGGCCGGTGCGTGTGGTGGTCGGGGGCTGGAGACTGGACGTTGAAGGAGCGCCGCCGCTTGGTGCCGCGGACGAAGGGGATGCGTGCGCCGTCGAAGGAGGTGGTGTAGTACCGTCCGCTGGTTCCTGGCCCGCTGTTGTTGCCGCTGCTCTCGGCGCTTGAATTGCTGGAGCCGCCGGTTGAGCGGGCGGGGGAGTGCGAGGAGTTGCGGCGGCCCGGGGGAGGCGGGGGGCTGTGGGGTTGTTGGGGTGGTGGCGGCTGTTGTTGGTGTTGTTGCTGGTGCTGGGCTGCTGTTGCTGCTGCGGCAAAGTCCATGCCGGCCAGCTGGTCCTGGAAGCTGGCTGGAGCTGCGCCGTTGTTGTTCGGGCTGCGCAGCGGCACACCGACGCCGGATAGCGCCGTGTAGTCGATCTCCTCGCTGAAGGCTGTGGGGAGCCAATTGATCGACGACTGCGTGACGTCGGCGTGGTTGGGGGGCATGACCGAGCCCATTCCCATCGTCATTCCGGGGTGATGATGCGGCTGCGGAGGCGGGGGTTGCGGCGGGAAGGGCTGGCCGAGATCGAAGCTGTCGATGTCGGGGGATATCAGGCCGCTGTCCGGGTCGACGAGTGGGGAGAGCTGTTCGTAGTTGATTTCGAGAGGGGAGAGATTCGAGAGATCGTGGCTGCTCAGGTTGTAGCCAGACATGTGGTGGTGGTGATGCGGAAAAGTCTCGCTGCTGGACGAGTAGCACGACAGGTTGTCATTGTCTATCATCACGTGTGAGCCCGTCGGCGAGTTGGTGTTTGTGTGCAGCGAGAGCTCGCCGATGCTCCACGCCGGATCCTGCGCCGCAAAGGCATTGCGCGTGGGCGACGACTGAAGGCTGCGCCGCCGCTTCTTGGGATACTCGCACATCAGCGCTTTGGATAGACATCGCGAGCAGACGTCCTCGCCCGAGCAGCGCGCGCGGGCCTGGGCGCAGTTGTGGCACGCGCGGAAGTGGCGTCCGCGGTGAGACCTGGTGGAGACGGAGGATGGACCATTCTCGCCGTCCGAAGACACGGCGGCATGGACGTGTTCGTGGCGCTTCAAGGTATCGCTTTAATTTGGTTACCGAAGGACACACGGTGAGCATATCTGTCGGCGACAGCCAGGAATCATTTTTGGCTGGGTTACCTTCGCGTGAAGCCCTTGCCGCAAAGGCTACATGTATAGGGCTTGCTGTCCCAGTGGTCGCGCTCGTGGCGCTTGAGGTGCTCGAGGCGCAGAAAGCTGCTGGGGCACTGGCTGCATTGGTGCCGCTCCGAGGCCGGCGTCGACGGCGACGGGATGCTAATGTGCGACTGCTGGCTCTCGGTCGAGTAGCGGCGCTGCGAAAGTGGTGTTTGGGCCATGGCGACAGGTGTGGACTACAGCGAGGCGGCTCTCGAAGCCATCAAGTATATAAGAGGGGCGGGATGACTCGCTGAAGTGAGTAGCTGTAAAGAGGTCACAGCCCCGGCCGGAGGCGCTCCACGCGACGAGCTGCTTTCCCCGCAGGGCCAAGCACCCAGCCGGCCCTAGCGCCCCCCGGCTCCTGCGCGGCACATCTCCCAGATATGCACCAAACTCAAAACGCTGATCCACGCGTGGCTTCGAGAAGGCTGCCGGAATCTGTGGCTTTACCCGGGGGCCCTGAGAATCTAACCAGAACGCCCTCCAGTGCCGCAAGTCCTGAGGGAGGGGTGCCGCCTGCGGGCGTCAATCTTTGCCACTTCGGTAAGGCTTCCGGTGGGATAAAGGATTTCGGCGCCACACCCAAATATAGCTGCCATGCCCGTCCCCCAGAGCCGGCCATGCAGAGTGCCTGGCGGCAGACGCCGGGAGCTTAGCATCGGTGCCTCTATACTCAAGGTTGCGCTGAAAACCGCAGATCTGTCGTATCCAGCGCAAACTATGACCAGACTACTGTCGCAGCCCGTCCCTGAAGATCACGAGCACCCTCTTCCAAAAATACTAAAAAAGACGGAGCGTGCCGACTTATGCTTCGCCTGCACGCAATCGCGCGGTGCTATTGCCGTGCTAGTCTTCACTATATCGACGAGGCGCACACCGATCCCGCTGACTGGCCAGCACCACTTCACCGCAAAGCGACGAGGCAATTTATCAACCCCCCGCAACCGGTCCCGACTCAACGGTGCCTATTATACTGGCTACTCGATTCAGCGAATCCCTCGCCCACGCCTGCATCTACAGGAGGCAAGCATTACGAATCCATCGTTCGACTCCTAATCCATCATTCGACCGCTACTCGTATGTCTTGCCTGCCTGAAAAAAAGCCAAAAGGAAAAAGGGTTCATCACACCGCACTTTGTTGTTCGTAATATTGCCCGTGTCTCACGTGTCCATCGCCAAGTTTTCCCTTCCCCCTTAGCCGAGTCAATACTCTGACGCGACCAATGGCCAGGCCTTTGGTACTTCGCCCGTGTCCGACGCCGGATGGTGTGCGTGCTGGGTGTCACCACTATTCTCGCATTGTACATTACATGACGATTGCGGCCAGCGCTCAGGTCCCAATGCGCCCACCATAGCGATCAGACCACCTGGACCGTGACGCCGATCGCCTTTGAATTCTGATCCAGACAGCCTTTTAGGGTTTGTGCGGTCCGTCGGCAATTCGAATCGACGTCGCTCTTTTCCTCTGCCCCCCGATCCATGTTGGGTTACACAGGTGGCAGTTGCTCGGCGCCGTCGCTCCTCATCGCGGCGCTGGCTCCGCTGAAAGAGGGTATACTCCAGCCTTGCTTATCAAGGTTTGCCCGGCTTTCGTACAGTGAAACATGTAGGCGTGATCCTCATGCGATTTCGGGCGGCGGTTTTGGGGGAGGGAAACGAGCGCATCGTTGGCTGTTGACGATGGTGAAAAGGGGACGCGCGCCGCGGAGAAGAGGGGAAAAAAGAAAGGCGACAAGATTTTTCCCCGCTCCCGCTCGGCCCGCCGGCGTTGGCGTATGTGGGGAAAATCGTGGCCGCTCTTCTCCACTGGCGATCGCCATGTACTTTTCCAGCCTGATCGAAAATCTTTTGTTCCTATTTTTTTTTTCTCGGGCAGACGTACATTTACTATTTTGGTGCATAAACTTTCGGCACTCCCTTAGGTGCATAGACTTCCGGCATTTCTCTAGGTATATAAACTTTCGGCATCCATCCAGGTGTATAAACTTTCGGCATTCCCTCTACCAACAAACGTTAATTAGGCCTATTGGTTAGATCCTCAGGAGCTGACAAAATTCAAAATCCAGAAGACAGGGCGTATCCATAGCACTATACAAAGCCACCTAAGATGGCCAATTAAATTCGAAATCACCACCACCATCCCGTGAGGCCAGTCTATTGGCTTCTGATCCAAACCCAATATGTTACTATGCGAAAATCAACGACGCATATAGATTGATCGTCCTACCTGAATATACAGCTCAGACGTGGCAGATGGTGGATGGTGCTGCAGGTCGGTAGTAAGATTCAGTAGGTTGTAGACGGTTTCAGGTCGGCGCCTCATTCGTAAACCAACAAGGCATGCAGAAGTATTTTTTCGCGCTATTTTAGGAACAGTCAGGAGAGAATGGGCTGCGGCTGTTACGGCAGAGCACGCGGCTGAGGAAAGGAAATGAAAAGGGGTAATTACCCAACCCAACCTCAATTGTAGTCGAAAAGCCCAAACTCAACCTTTAGACCCTTCACCAGAATCGAAATTTCGAGGCGCAGTAGAACTTTGTCAAAACTGAAATCTGATATTTTCTTCTTCGATATAATAGTAGCCAAGCCTATAAACGACTATCATAATCAAAACAAAACATGGATTTTAGTACGAAAATGTGGAATCTCTGTAGGTGGGTGTTGGTGGAGGCTGATTTGGTCCTCAAAGGAGGGGTTTGGGAATGGTTTGGGAATTACCCCGAATAAAAAGAGCGAGGCTGGTCTTCTCGCCTTGCATTGCCCATATGCGCCCGGGGCGTTAATGCATATGCAGGGTGACCCTCAGAATGGCTGACCATCAGTAAGCCTGGCGCACGTGCTTCGTCAAACACATGACACTCTCGCTCAACTTTTCCTTTGAGATTAATTGATCGCTTGATGTGATCAACGAATTCGGAGGTCGATGGTAGTGGAAATCGCTATCACCATATGCTTCCTCCATTTTCTTTTGTGTAAATTCCCCGAGCAAATAGAAAAATTTAAAGGACTTTACCAAAACCCCCTTCTTACCGGTGGGCTTTTCTCAAGAGACTTCCAATCAGCACCTTTTTGACAATGGCCTACATGGTGTTGTGATCGCATGTTTCGTGCTATGGGAAATGTCAAGGCTCGTGTCAGACTCACTGGTGCGCCACTGGTTTCAGGCGAGCGGTGCGAAGGGCCAACCAGTTGATAACAAGTGGTGGGGCGCTGAAAGCGTCGTTACACAAGTATCATCTCTGCGCCACCGGGCTATGGCTGCCTAGCCGAACACGTATATGAGATGCCAGTAAATCCAGCTGGCGTGGTTCTCGCTGTAAGTTGATTTCTTCAGCAAAGAAGCCAGCCTGTACCAACCACGACGCACAACAGCAACTTTCTACCAGCAGTCCCATTCAAATTTTTTTGGTCAGTGTAGGGCTATGCTAATTTTGATTGCTCAACACAACGAAGCCCTTGCATCCACCAAGCATCACAACAAAAGGAACCTTCAAAATGCCCAAGGTGAAGCCTCGGCTGACATATCCTATCTTAGCTTTCATAGCTTGCTGATTATTTCTCAAGATGGAATTAGGTATCGAAACACCATTTGGAGAGCTCACCGACGCCGAACGATTTCGCGCTCAGTTCTGCGACATGCAGCAGCATGTCACGGACAGGAGTGCATACCATAAATGGTCCTCGCAACTTCGTTTCTTGACTCCTATCGGAAATCTTAATTTCGAAACTCCTATCGAAAATCAGGGCAACAACGAGGATATGGTCACCTATGACGAGCTGGAAGGAGATGACTTGGATAGCGATAATGCCGAAGGCTCATCCAGCGCCTGCGAGTGTTCTGGGCTCTCTTGGCCAATCTGGGGCCTGGATGAGCGGACAGTAAGGCTAGCAGAACCAGGAGAATGTCCTGAATGTACGCAGTATGTTGCTGTATCGTACTGTTGGAGAGGGAATCTGCCAAACACCAACAATCAACCATTCAAAGTCAGCAGGGCCCAAGGCGAACGGGATTCGAAGGCTAGACCAAGTGTTCTTAGTCGGGCCATCAGATATGCCAACATTCACAAGCTCAGATACATTTGGATCGATCAGGAGTGCATTGAGCAAGACAATCGCCAAGACAAGGAAGCGGGAATCCAGTCCATGGATCTTGTATATCAACGATCAGCCTATCCAGTAGGCATCATCGATTGTTATTTTTCCAAACAATCACAAATCGACATCCTTGAGCTTATCATGGAAGGGGAGGATTTCACAACAAATCAGATGAAAGATTTGATCGAGGTGCTCGAGCTGCTCAAGGAAGACTCGTGGTTCACACGGGCGTGGGTTCTGCAAGAATGCGTTGCTGCAGGCTGGCATATGACGATACTTGTACAACACGATCCGAACCTTGAGAAACCACTCTTATTTGGAGGTCTTGAAGGGGAACTGATGATCGATTTCTTCACATTGCATTCGGCCCTTGGCTGGGTGATTGGTGCACTCGATCATCTTAGCCACGAACTTGAACAGCACCTTGACTTGAACCGAAGGCTCAGAGATGTCATCAGCGCGCTTGATGACGTATATCCTCCTACGTTAGAAGGTCCCGATTATTACCATGATAAGAACCCGGAGAGCCGACAAGTATGCAACGCAGCAGAGGCGCTTTATTACCTACAGAACCGCATCAACTCAAGGATTCCTGACAGACTCGCTATCCTTTCGAACCTTTGCAACTATTCATCTCGCATCGATACTACATTGATGGATGAACGGGGGTACAACTTCAGCACCTGTGCCTTTATCCTGTCAATATTGAACGGGGACATGTCCTTGATTCTCAGCAGAAACCCTGGTACCACCTCCACGATAGGGTTCTCTTGGGGCCCTCCTTCCAATCTGATGTTGTCTTCAATGGAATACTTCCATGAATGTACCACTCCGTTCCGTTTTGGACCATCACCATCGCACCTCCAGAATCATGGTTTGGCCATTGAGGGTTACCTTTGGAGACGCGGCCAGCCTATTACAATGCAAGGGATTCAAGAGAGATTCCTGGAGCGGTGGAACGTTGAGCCAAAGGATGAATGGCTCACAGCAGAAATAATGTGGGCGGTGATCCAAAAGCTTGTTCGTAACAAGCGTTCCAACATCGCAGAACTTCTATGGCGTTCGACCGGCATACTCAGTAAAAGGACTCCAAAGAACTCACCGGTTGATATCCTTCAAGTACTTGACCAGAACACAGCGGACATTATCTTCGATGATCCCAAGGTGCCGAAAGTATTCAAGAGCTTTCTACCGAAACGTGGAATATACTGGCTTGTACACGATCTCATGTCTACAGGCCACATAAATCCATATCAACTTGCTCGTGGAGGAGCATCAGCAACGGCGCTATTTCAGGGAGACGCGTCCCAAGTCTCCTATATTTTAACGCCCTCACCCAACTTGGATGTAGAGGACATATCTACCGTCGAATATCTCCGCCATCCAGTTGCGTGGAAGGTGGAGGTTTCTGGGTTGGATAGCATGGACCGCACAATATTGCGGGGCACGGATCGACGCAGAGGGTTCTGGCATACCGGCGCTGAGAATACGGCAGAAACTTTCATTCTTCAGTGAATCATCTCCAGTGGCCTTTTCAAGCTTTTTGTCCTGGGTTCGAACATAGATCATACAGTTGTTTTGCATCAACATTCCGCTCAGCAGTCACTCGTTGTCTCCATTGTGCCCACACATCCGTCTGCGGTAACAAACCTGCTTTTTCAACCCAATCGCCATTTCCAAAACGTCTCAGTAGATTTCCATATACGTGAGTGCGTGTCTGAACATCTTCCTTCTGCTCAAGCTGCAGCTTCCTCAAGAACCTTTTTGCGTTGAGTCGTTGGCCTATTAGTACGTTTGCCTGCCCCAAAATGTTCAACGCTATGAATCCCACCTGATCCCATGTCGTGCCATTTGGTACAACTGCAAACACGAACACAAGGAGCGTAATTGCGCCAAAGCGTGAAAGGTATGCCAAAAACCGCGGGAAAGCACCTTCTCTGAGCTGCAGGCCTTGTCCAGTCATCCTGGCGATGTCGGCACGGCTGCCTTTTAAGACAAAGGCCGAGTTCCTACGTCCAAGGATGTAAATTGCATCTTCAGCGTCCGGGTTTGTTGGAAATATCCGAGCTGGCTCAGCATAGAATTTCTCCGCCAGTTTGAGAAACATGGAATATCCAGAGAAGAAGGTGCAACTGGCGAGCCCGATCCAGCTTGCGGAGTCCACGAGATAAAGGAAGACTATGATAGCGCTGAAGACGATCCAGCTGCAAGTGGCCAGGCAAATGGAAGGTATATCCATGTTCCTGTGAGAATACCATTTTGGCGTGCTAGTTTGTATGGTGTAGACCGAGTATTGGCCATCCCGAAGTAGACGTTGCAACTGTAGGCAGTGGTTTAACTGCATATTCCTGAGCGGTGCTGATTTACAGCCATATGGTGAGAAATACGTCACTCCAGTGACATCGAATATTGACTCCGGTGATTTCAAGTACGACTGCAGACCTGCAACTGGAGCGGCGCAAACACATTCGATGATTGAGCGGCGCATGTGTCGAAAGTTGACTTCCTCAGCCTCACCCAGGAGAATCATGAAGGAGGAAACATCGAACGACCAAGGCGAATCTCTGTTATCGGTTGCCATGCTTCGATAACGTGTAGGAGAGGGAACGAGCTGAGAGAAGGTGGTGAGAGGGTTTTGTAGAGCTTTTTGTATGGACATATTCGATGCGTGCAAGGCTGAAATTGTGACTGCAGCGTAAGATGACGTATGGGGCTGTTCTGGCCACAGCTGTGTATGGTGTCGTACAGAGGCTGTTATTGCGACCGCGGTGTGGACAGGCGTTCGTAGCGAGGACGCCACACGGCGCAGGAAATAATGACAGATGAATTTGAGATGGACCGATTCATTCTGGAATTTGACAGAACTTTATCCGTCAGCTCGCATTAAATAGCGGGGTCGTCGATGCAACGGATCTGGCTCCGAGCCCGAATTCCGAGATAAACGTTGCGGAATATGTGAAGGATTCGGACAGCTCCGGGAATAGATGTAAGACTGTGGCTGTTGTCCAACGGTCTTGAGATAGCCTGTTGGGTGGCTTGATACTTTGGCCCTCATACTGTGCTCGGGGTGCTGCAGGTGCCGTGTATGTCATGGCCGCTTAGCTCATCTCATGCATGTATCAACACAAGGTATGGAGAAGCCTCCCTGTTGGTGGAGCCTGAGCGCCAATCAAATTCCCTTTTAAAAAGTAACAGGGAATAGAGTCACGAAAGGATACACTGCTTGATTCCCCAGCTTGTATAAATGGAGGATGGTGTCCCTCGTTTATCCAATTTTACAGGAAATGCGTGTAGGAAAAACTACAGCTAATTTTCTTTTCGCAGAACTGTGAGCGGGTTGATGCTTTCCAGAATTACTCTAGACATGACTATAGGTAAGATCCGATAGTTGCTGCCAAAAGTCAAAATCCAGATCGCCTCCCTGAACATTAAAGCCCGGGTCTATCAACGTGGTCAAATCCGTCGCACCAGGACCATGTATTTTGGACATGTGCATGCTCTTCATCAATCTGAATCTCTCCGCATATCCCGAAAAGAAGGGACGCCCGTCGAGAAGAATCGTGCCCCTGGGACTCCCGAGATGGCTGGCTTCATCGAAACGCTCGCTCAACCGTTCCAACATATCCGGAAGATTGAAGCTTCTGCTTGCCGTTTCCTTGTCCCAATCATGATCATCCATGCAAAGCAGTCTGCCGGCTTTGATAATCGCCAGAGCAAGGTGAAGCATGGAAGCGAATGTGAGTGACGGATATGCCTCCACTGGGGCGAGGACAAATTCGTTGAGGAGCGTCTGGGTGCTCTTCAGACAGTCCCATAGAATACGTGACCTGAAGAACGGTGGTCCGAGATCGTCGCTCGCATTTGCATGAATCGCAGGCTCGAGCAGGCGGATACGGGTAGCAGTGCAGTGATTGCGGATGAGATCTAGTAGTTTTAGTAACTGTTCGATTCGGCCAATTTGAGCAGACCTACAATTTGACTTTAGAGGATCTGGTAGATTATCCATGAATGCATCCAACTCCTTTTCGATACTAGCAATGGCCATAGTATGAATGGCCCGAAATGGCCTCTCGTTAGCGAGATCACTCCTTTGCCAAAATGCATCGTGCACCTTGACGGCAATTTGTCGTATTCGTATGAGATACACCAGCAATGAGTCGGTGGGAATCTCTGGATCTTGCAGCAAGTGTCTGCAGCAGACATTAAGGTAAGGTGTATGCTCCAATCGGCACGGTTTAGCAAGCAAGGTGGAGAGCCTACGGTAAGAAGGATAAGTATTGTAACAGAGGGTGCTCTTTTGAAAACTCACACAGATGTAATGTAGAATACACCAAGCACGGCTCTACGATCGGCATTGGTGTGTCGATTGCGTGCTTGAACATCGTTTCTCAGGTTTGCGGCATCCTCGACAATAGATCTGTAGGCAGGACCCGGGCTGTCGGGACACTTGGTCAATCCTAAATCTCCTGCTAGTCCTATTGCCAGTTGAAGGAGGCTCGTATCGCTGGCATTGGAGTAGAAATGAACATCGCTCCTGAGTATTGATAAGTACAGTGAACAAAAGACATCGCAAAAGAATTCTTACCATGCCAAAAAGACAAGAATCGCTTGCAAAATCTCCAAGCTCTTCTCTCCCAATACGACAAGATGATACGCAATTTGTTGTCGAAACCAGCGCTCAAATGCAGCGCTTGTGTCGGCGTCTGGTGGCCTGCAGATCCACAGAATCGTTTTCCAAAGCAGTGGCTTATCTTTGTAGAGGCTGTATGCATTTGAAGCAGGTAAAGCGACAAATGGAAATTGTGGAAGCATGTCGGTCGTGTAATTCCGAAGTACCAAGTCAGCTTCGTCACGAGGAATTTCGAAGCCTGGAATAATTGTAATCAGTTCATTTTGCGGCTGTCCTATGGGCGTGTTCATAGCTGTTAGTGGACCCGAATGATCAAATCCATGCGGTGATGTTGTGGTTGCTGGTGTGAAACTGCTCGAGGAAAACGGATAGTGTTCGGCCGTCCGATTGGTCGAACCCGACTGTTCACGGTCCCTTAAGAGAGACATGATGTCATCCAGCTTTCGTTCAATGACTTTTGCATGGCTACAATTCTGTCAGCTCTCGTTCGAATTGTGAAGCAAGCATTGTGTATCACTGACGTCGCCTTTCCGCGCTTGTTTTTCGGGCCAGGCTGTAACCTTGTGCATGTGAGGTTATTGTTTGAGCATCTGGAATTGCGTGAGTAGCATTTCACAAAATTCGGAACATAACAAACCTCCGGCAGATCTGCGCCACGGATCCATTATTTGTGTTGGGCCAAACACATTTTGCCTTGGCACGAGAACAGGGCTCGCAAGCCCTAGGCTTCTCAGTGCGGGAAAGCTCCGGCATTGCGGACTGACTGGGCTCGCGGAAGCTACTGTTATTTAGTGGCCGGAATCGAATCGCATGGCAATGCCTGGCGTCTTCAGGGGCTGTCAGTGGGGCGGCGCGGTGAGTGCAGTGACGGCAAAAGCTAAGATAGGTGGCAGGAGGGGCATAGGTTGAGGAGCGGGAGTCAGAAAGCCTCCCGGGAAAGTGGGTCTAGTGACAAAGTTTCAACGTCAGCCAATCAAAACGCCGCCGCCCAATCCCAAAAGGCACCACCGTTGCAGATCTACTTTCCCGGACAGCAATTTGATGTCCGTTTCCGACTGGTCATATTATAACAGCTGTCGAGTGACGACCAAAATTAGACATCAGCCTACCGACGCCAACTCGGACTATCCACACAATATGGCATCAACTCAGCAATTGCCTGCACCAGCTTCGGAAAAGGACCATGACGCTGACAGCACCCAAAAAGAAGCTCACACGGCCCAGCAACCTACAAGCACGGAGAGCGACAGCGGATCGGAGCCGGAAGATCCCACACAATACGTCCAGGGTTTCCGTCTTGTATGCCTCATTGTTGGCTTAGTTCTTGCAGTCTTCTGTCTGGGACTCGTAAGCTGCTCTCCGTTACCACTCCCTACACACCACCACTTAAAGCCTGCCACTGACATTGTATGTCACAATTTCTTCAGGATCGGACCATTCTCGCAACCGCCGTTCCCAAGATCACAAACGAGTTCAATTCCCTCGAAGACGTAGCCTGGTACGGCTCGTCGTTTGCCCTGACAACCTGCTGCTTCCAGCTCATATTCGGCAAGCTCTTCGCCGAGTTCAAAACTCTCTGGGTGTATCTCGCCGCGCTCGGCATTTTCGAAGTGGGCTCAATCGTCTGCGCAGCCGCTCCAAACTCGGTCGCCCTCATCATCGGCCGAGCAGTCACCGGCATCGGCTGCGCAGGTGTCCTCGCCGGCACATTCATCATCATCGCACAGAGCTTCCCGCTGCAGAAGCGCCCGGTGTATACGGGTATCATCGGCGGCATCGCTGGCATCGCCGAGATCATTGCTCCCGCGCTCGGCGGCGCCTTCACAGATTCTATCGGATGGCGGTGGTGCTTCTGGATCAATCTGCCGCTCGGCGCGGTCACGGCTGTGGTGGTGTTCTTTGTTGTCCAAAGTCCCGATAAGGGCAAGGGAACGGAACCTACCACGTTGTTCCAGATACTGGGCAAGATGGATCCTTTGGGAACCGCTCTGCTGATGTCCTATATGATCTGTCTGCTGCTGGCTTTGCAGTGGGGTGGGACTACGTACGCGTGGAGCAACTGGCGCATCATCCTGTGTTTCTGCCTGTTCGCCGTCATGTTTCTGGCGTGGGTCTGGGTTCAACACTCTCGCGGCGACGCAGCCACACTACCGCTCCGCCTCATTCGCCAACGATCAGTGGGTTGCGCGACCTTCTTCATGCTCGGGCTGAACGGAGTCATCTTCCTCGTCGTCTACTACGTCTCGATCTGGTTTCAGGCCGTCAAAGATGTATCTGCACAGCAATCAGGAATTGATTTCCTGGCTTCGTCGGCCTCCATATCCGTCGCTTCGCTGCTTTCCGGTATCATGGTATGTCCCAACTTCTCCCAGCAACGAAATCTCTTCACCGGTCGGCGACTGACTTTCCGCAATGTAAAGGTGACCAAGATCGGGTACTACGTCCCGCAGATGTTATTGAGCACAGCCCTCGTCTCCGCTGCTGTCGGCATGATGTACGCCTACGACCTCGGGACATCGACCGTGTACTGGTAAGCCAACAAGCATCCCGCCGTTCCCCTCCGCCCCCACAGAAAACAAAAGCTGATCCAAATATTTCACGAACCAGGGCAGCTTCTCTTGTCATGTTCGGCTTCGGTTCCGGCATGGGCATGCAGATGCCTTTGACGGCCGTGCAAACGGTGCTCAAGGGCGCCGACATCTCGCTCGGCACCTCCGTGCTGCTCCTCGCGCAGAGCCTCAGCGGCGCCATCTTCCTCTCAGTCGGCCAGAACCTCTTCGCGACGAAGTTATTGGAGGAGCTAAAGAGTAGGGCACCCGGCGTTGACGCTGCGGTCGTGGTCAACAATGGCGCGTCTGGCCTGAAGGCGCTGGTCACGGAAAAGTACGGGGCAGAGGCTGCTACGGCGGTGCTGCAGGCGTATAATATTGCGCTCAGGCAATGTTTCTTGGTTTGTGTCATTTTGTCCTGTCTGACTATTCTTAGTGGGTTAGGGACTGAATGGAAGAGTGTGAAGGGCGATCAGCAGCAAAAGGATGGCACGGATGCGGAAAGTGAAGCGCGTGAGAAGACGGGGTAAGGGGTATGCTGGTTTCTGCACACACGACTAAATCGGGCATCATGTCCCGCAAATCTTTATTAGGATAGAGTAACAAAGCAGGAAAGACTGAGAAACGTTACACATGATCCCCGCATCATTGGGTTCAGCTGAGAGCTGTGCATGAGTGATCGGCGGGTGCTCTTCGGGTTCTACGAACGAATGATCGGTCGCCATACTACGATGTTGCCACATACAAGACGTTGTGTCCCCAGCCCCACGAACCAAAAGAAGTAAAGAGCTGCCAGAAGCCGCGCCACACCTCATCGCAAAGCAAAGAGTCACGGTTGCAAGTGGGGCCCTCGCTCGTGTTTTGGCTGTCTTCTGCGGTGATTTCCCTGCTTTCTACTGAAGCTCACCGGTATGCAGATCTGGAGTGTCCTCGGCCCATGCCATCACTCAACACCATGATCATGGGGATGACCACATTCTTGGACCGATAACGGTAACATGGAGCGAAAGTTCGCTTCCGATGAGGATAAAAGCTTACCGGCTATACGATATGCTACGTTTTGACGTGGATATCACCCAGCTGCAGCTTAGAGTCCTACGATTCCAGGATCTGGCCGGACGGCTGCATCCGCGGTAAGACCTCCCTTGAATTGCAACGATGTGGCGAGTTATCAAGCACTTGCCATTCCAGGATTCATTCCGCGATGAGCTCGATAAGCACGATTGTTCTAGCAGGGATGTTCGGGATGATATTCGACGCTTTTCGTCAGCTAGCTCCGATTGAGCACACGGGGGAGAGTGGCGGGAGAGATGGAGGAACTACATAAATATGAGCCATCAACGCCTGCTCTCAAGAATCACACCTTCAGCGCTTCTTCTCAAGAAAGCACAGCAATTGTCAACACTCAAGACTCCAACATCAGATCCCCCATCATCATGAGTTCCCAGTCCAGTCCTGCCACCCGCAACGGCCACGACAACAGCCACAGCAACGGCAATGCAGGCGTTGATCCCAACGGCCCCGTACCCGTCACTCCCATCCCACTGAAGCGTGATGACCTCCCCTCCCGTCGAAACGTCGAACAATGGTTCGAGGAAGCAGAGAAAGGTGGCGATGCCACACTCGAGCTGTCGCTGTTCATCCGCGCCATGACGACCTTCCAGAAGCTAGAGCCGCGCGACCAGCTGTCCTACTTCCGCATCGCCGGCATCCACGGCTTTCCTGCAAACGTGTCGTGGAACATGGAGAAGGACCCGATCGCTCGGGATGACCCGCACCTGGCTGACAAAATCAAGGCCGGCGAAGGCGGCTTCTACTGCATGCACAACCAGTACAGGTTCGGGACCTGGCATCGTGTGTACATGATGTTGTTTGAGGTATGTATTAGCTTGCGGTGAAAAGGACAGGCATGCTGACAGCACACCAGCGCAGAGTCAGCGACTTGATGAAGGAGAAGGCCAAGACCATGGTTGTCCAGAATGAAAAGGATAGGGATGCATGGGAAACTGCAGCTGTCCGCTGGCGTCTTCCGTACTGGGACTGGGCGCTCGACTCGCGTCTTCCCAAGTTGGTATCCATGGAGAAAATTACCATCGCCAGCCGCTGGAATGCCGCAACCAAGCAATCCGAATTGGAAAATGTCGACAATCCCATGTACAGATTCCAGATGCCTGGCGGTCATGCCATGGGCCACAAGTCCTACGGCGACTACCGCGTTGACCCCGCCGATAACCTTCCAGTGTGTGCCCCCTACGCTCTTTTGCAACAGATAATGCTGACAATGGTGAAAAGTTCGACCTGTGCAAAGGTACAAGCCGCCATGGTATCTCATGGTATGCTGAGAAAAGCTCTTGGATTAACGGCGTCACCGACGTTGACGAAGTCAACAAGGCCCTTGAACACCCTGAGTGGCCTAGTACAGCGAGCGCCGTACAGGAGCACGACACCATCAAAGACGTGGTTCAGCGTCTGCTCAACCCCGAATACAACGCCTCTTGGGAGCAGTTCATCTCCACCAAGTACGAAAAACAGGATGGCAGTGCCAAGGACTACATGTCTCTGGAGGCTATCCACAACAATCTCCACGTAAGACCATCCTCCCTTCTTCACACCACACGCTGACGAAAGTTCGGTCGATTTAGGACTGGATCGGCGGCGGGGACACTATGAAACCCGGTGGCGCTGGCCACATGTGCTCCGTACCCGTGGCTGCCTTTGACCCTGTCTTCTGGCTGCACCACTGCAACGTTGACCGTCTCATCTACCTCTGGCAGGCGATCAAGAACAATAACGAAAAGTGGTTCAACAACGAAGCAGACCGCGGCGACAACGCTCAATCGCTGTTGCTGCCTTTCCGCACGCCAGAAGATCCCACTAAATTCTACGACTCGGACAAGGTCCGATCGTTGGGCGGTCTGAACTACACGTACGACGACTTCGTCATCCGGACTGCGGACCCAGAGCAGCAGTCCATCGAGGATCGCCTCAGGGAGGGGCTTTCAGATGACTCGCAACTCGCCAATCGCATCAACAGCTTGTACGGAGAGTTGCTACCTCGCATCGAGGACCCACAAGGTGCCGAAGGGGTGGACTTTATCGTCAACGTCATCTACAATCGGTGTGTCTCTTCCCCCTATCCATCCCCACGCAGACCAAAGGAAAAGCCGCTGACAAACGCCCAACAGCCTCGCTTTAGGCGGCACTCGATATACGCTTCGCTTCTTCCTCGGCGACGACCGCGTCGGCAGCATCCACACCTTCTCCTCCCCCATCAGGGGTCCGGACGGCTCCGTGCGCTGCGCCGAGTGCGCGAAGCAGGAGGAGGCCAAAGTCCTGTCGCGCGCACAGGTGCCCATCCTGCGCGCCGTCCGCGCCCGGCGCCCGCCGAAGGACGGCGAGGACGCGGATGCGTACAAGAAGAGGATGGATGCGTATTTGGAGGAGCACCTGCGGTGGGTTGCGGTGCTCGATTCGGGCGCCGAGATTCCAAAGGCTGCGTTGCCCGATGTCGAGGTCACGGTGCTGGCTGGGAGGTTCGAGGCGCGGGGGAGCAATAAGGAGTGGATTCGCTTCGGGCACCATGCGCTTTTGGAGGGAGCCACTGGGAAGCTCTAGTGGTGGGATGGAAGGTGGTGGTTGCTGGATGCGGCGAGAGAAGAGCTTTCTATCGAACTTGGCCCTAATCATGACCTCCGGCGCTTCCAAGTGCTTTTCAGGCAAGCTGTTTGGCTTTACGTACTACGTTGGTGCTGTCTCCAAAACTGTCTCACATTGCTAGTTCTGAATTACACCATCCTGTTTGTCCATGGATTGTCCCGAAAATGCCGTGGTTCCACTGTGCGCCTCTGACTTGTCACCAAGTCTTTGTCTTTGCTCTACAGCTGCCAAATCTGAACGACCCAGCGGCTCAGAAACATAGGTTTGGAATCGTTGTCGAGAATGTTAAACCCAGCTGTGTGGTCGAGCGTGTCGGTGGTTGCGATTTGTCGAGGATTTGCGTCGGAATAGTTGAGAGAAACGCTACGCTTCCTTGCAACGGCAGCAATGTCTTCCACAGCACCTGGGCCGTGGAATGTGTATTACTAAATTAGATAAGGCGTAAGATGGTTATATCACATGTAATTAAATTTACTTATTTTTAGATAGATATTTAGGAGTAGGGAATATTCACGTGTTCTTTAGTATTACGCGATACGTTTTAGTATGCGAAAAACCTGGTATCGATGCGCATAGGCCAGGGCGAACCCCCGCTGCCTAAGTATTAAAGCTACCCCACGTTGCTACATATCCTCTAACCCGTCCATTCCCAATGTCCTCTTCTGTCCGCTCTACCCAACGTGCGCCTCTTTCCTGCACCGCCTGTTACGCCAGAAAGGTTAAATGCAGTAGACAGATACCGTGTCGAGCATGTATCAGCCGCGGAACAGCCTTGGAATGCCGACGCGAGACCGTCCGCATTCGCGGTCAGCTCCGCACTGCCAACTCTCTAAGCTCAAACCCTAGCTACGAAACTCTTCTGCAAGAAAATGCCCGGCTTTCGGCCCTGCTCGCCGCCAGAGAAGTACCAACAGACCCGAACGCGCCTCATAATGCCGTTGTCGATATAACGGAACAGTACGAACGACGTCTTTTCCTCACAGTTGGCCAGTCGAGACAGCCCAGGAGCGTCTTCCTGGACTCTCACGTCCGGATACCTTCAATGGAATGCAGCCACGCTCTCATCCAACATGCCAGGGTATGGACGTCTTGGATCCACTTTGCCTTCTTCTTCCCCGACTTCCAGCGTGAACACGCACGGTTTTGGCAACGCTTTACCGTTTCTTCATCTTTAAGCGCTGAAGATCCTCTTTGGCTGGCAATATACTTCAGTGTCCTTTCTTCCACTCTACTATTTATGGACGAAACCGAGTTCGTCACCAGCTGCCCTCCATCCACTGACCAAGAGTCTCTCCTGCGAAACTGGTACGACTCGGCTCTATATTTCTTAGACAAGGCAGACTTCATGCAGAGATCAACGATAGCTGTCCCCCGGGCCATTGCCATCCTCGGCATCGTTGCAACCAACATCGGCGACACGCATCGCCATTCGAACTTATGGGCGTGTGCTATCCGTGTTGCCAAAGAGCTGAATCTCGGCTCAGACAAAGAGAACCCCAACGAATCCGTGGTGCAGCGAGAGTGTCGGAGACGGCTGTGGTGGACGCTTGTCCTTTGCGAGTGGCTGCCATGTCCTCCTCGGATGCCTTGCATCAACGACGTCGATTTCGACTGCGAGCTCCCCGCAGATATAGACGACGAGCAACTACAAGCGACAAATCTAGGCAGCCTGCGCTCCATCAGGAAGGGCCCACGTCCGATTCAGTACCACATAGCCATGAGCAAAATTGCAATCATCTTCTACCAACTCCAGTCGAAGATGCGGCTGCGAAGGTGGGGCGCTGCCGAGATTGCGCAGTTCATCTTCTTTGCCGACGACCAGCTAGCCACACTCATCGGCGAACTGCCCCAGCACCTTCAAAATGACGAGTCTGAAACGCCAGCAACATTGGAGCGAGACTCTGCCTATCCGTGGATCCCCTGGCAGAAGAGGAGCCTCACCATGGTTCTCCTGTACCACCGCATTGCCATCAACCGCATTCTGCAGTCACACTGGCTTGAAGGTTCGACCAATCATTCTAGAGCGAGGTCTATCTGCCTTCAATCGGCAGTCGCCATCATAAGATCTGCACTGGCTGGCACTGAACCGCCTGACTTTTCCCGGATGAGACCATGGTAAGAGGCCGACCACTGTCCAGTATGAAATCACTGACGTCAGACAGGGCTCTTACTATGCACGTTTTTTCCGCATCGGTGACACTTGCGCTCGAAGTGAAAGGAGGCGGATATGACTCGCCAGATTATACCTCGTACATATCTCATGGAAAAGATTTCTTGAGACGCGTGGAGTCGCAGAACATGGTTGCAAAGCAAGCACTAAAGATATTAAATGAACTGAGTAATACTTAAAGCTACGCAGAGCGATTTGTACATAATTCATGACCGAAGCATCCTGCGTAAAAGACAGCTCAATCTTCGTATTGGAGCACCCCCGCCAACTTCAGCGTCAACTCGTTCTCCTCCGGCTCTTGATATGGCCTATCTCGAGAAAATGTATCAGGTTTACCAAGTCGGAGTTGCTTTTCCTTGTTGGGAAAGATATTGGCATGCGGCCAATGTGTCTTCTTTCCGTCAGTGGCCAAAGTTTCAAGGGAATCGAGGCTGAATGGTTACCGTTCCACATCTCTGCTTGAATAGAGCTGACTTCATCTCCAGGTCTTCAGCGGAAGCAAAGGATGCAGGCGTGTAGCAGGTGTCTATGCTGTCAGCATTGGCATTCCCGCGCGGTATTTGTCAAACTCACACATGGCAGCACGAGTAACGTCTGACTCGGGCATGACATTCCAATGGACTGTCCTCGAGTCCCAGAGAATGAGATCGCCAGGATCCGCGCAGACCTTCAGCACTTCGCACCCGCGGTCAAGGAACCAGTCAACTTCGTCCTGTTGAAAGCCAAACCAATCCGCGGGACCCCACGTCTCGCGACCTTGGACGTCGCTGTGAGTTTCGAAAAAGAGCTCCTCAAGCTTGCTGGATCCCTTGACGACGATCAATCCGCCGTCTTTCGGTCCGTTTGGCGCAAAGTTCAGGATTCCCTGGACGCACTGCATGCCCTTCCGCAGCGGGCTTTGGTCTACGTGCGGCCATGGCTCCGATGCCGGCCTGTCGGTTGCTGGGATGGTCAGATTCATCCCGTCGAACGACACGAGGAGCTTGTCGGTGCCCCATAGCTTCGAGAAGGCTTCGATGACCTTGGGCTCACTGCTTTTTGTTAGATCGCAGAAGCATGGTTGGAGAATAAACCTCACCATCTGGCGTCCCACATGACTTTCTCATGCTGCACGGCGTAGCCATGGAACATACCGCCCCTGGATCGTATGAGCTTGGTTATCCGATCAAAAGCCAGAGTGCCAATTACTTCATGTGGGCGGGGAGGTGGCTGACATTCCACGTGGACGGGTCATCTCTCTTGAAACCGAAAGGGAAGCTTTCAAGCCATTGGAACATCCTATCGACGTACGAGCTGGCCTTCTCCTCGGAGAGGACGCCCTTGACAACGACGAAGCCATCTTCGTAGAGGGCGTCGCGCCAATCACCAGTCTTGGCAGTGGTGTCAATATAGTGCGGCATGATTCAGCAGGTAATGGGATTGTTGGAGCTCTACACAAGGCTTTATCGGTTGGGAGCTTTAAATGCAGAGTTCGCAAATCCGCATCCCGGCACGGACGACGCCGGCGGCCGGCCGACCCGGGTGGAACCACGAAGGTTTATTGGACATGCTCCCCGCAAGTGCATTGATTGTGATGGATGCTAGGGGTGCAGTCAACCCCACCTTTCCATTTGGGGAAACGTGGGGAAACCGGCTCGGTCGAGTCACGGCCGAGTTTTGAATCTTGACAAACCTTATCGTCGGCAACCAGCCAACGGGAAAAGCAGTTGGAGCCTGTCTGCCACTTATATGCTGCGTGATTCCAATCAAGTTGAGTTCGTACCACCGCTCACACCCCAGGCCTGTGCACCATGACAGCACTTCCTGACAGCCTTTTGCCAGGACAACTCGCCCAGATCCCGAACAACACGAATGCCAAATGGTGGAAGGATGCTGGACTGCGGCGCTTGGTGTTTTGGCAGACGTGCATTCTGGTGTCGCAGATGACGGTTGGCTACGATGAAAGTGTCACGGGGAGCTTCCAAGCAATGAAACCATGGGTGGAAGGTGAGGCACTTCAACTATTTCCCCCAGTCTTTGCTGACGTCCTCAGCCATGGGCAATCCCACTTCAAGCGACATTGGTCTCATCACAGCCATCGTTTTTGTCGGCGGCTTCGTTGGCGCCTTCTTCGCATCTCCCATGGCAGACAGATACGGCAGGCGGCCAGCCATGGCTTTCGGCTCTCTCCTCTGCGTCGCCGGCGCAGCACTCCAGAGCGCGGCCCAAGGAAAAGGAATGTTCATCGGCGGCCGCCTCATCATCGGCTTCGGAATCAGCTTCACCACCTCAGCCGGCCCCAGTCTCCTCAACGAGCTCGCCCACCCCCGAATGAGAGGCCAAATAGCATCCATGGCAAGCTCCCTCCCCTCAACCCCCGACGCTCTTTCCCCAGCCTCTAACCCACCCCACCCCACCCACAGTTCAACGTCCTCTGGTACCTCGGCTCCATCCTCGCCGCCTGGCTCACCTTCGGCACCGGCCACCTCACCACCACTTGGTCCTGGCGCATCCCCTCCATCGTCCAAGGCGTGCCCGCCCTCCTCGTCCTCCTCTCCACCGCCGCCATGCCCGAATCCCCGCGCTACCTCATCTCGCGCAACCGGCCCGCCGACGCCCTGCGCATCCTCTCCGCCTACCACGCCAACGGCATCCCCACCGACCCCCTCGTAACCCACGAGCTCGCGCAAATCATCGCCGCCCTCGCCGCCGAGCGCAGCACCACAACAACGTGGTCCTGGCGCGCCGCCCTCCACTCCCGCGCCCACCGCGCCCGCTTCACGCTGTGCGTCGCCGTCGCCATCCTCACGCTGTGGACAGGCCAGGGCGTCATCTCGTACTACTTCAGCCCGATACTGTCCTCCATCGGCATCACGTCGACGGCCGCGCAGACGGGCATCAACGGCGGGATGCAGGTCTGGAACCTGCTGTGCGCGGGGGCCGGCGCACTGCTGGCCGAAAGGCTGGGGCGGCGGCCGCTGTGGCTGCTGTCGTTTGGCGGGATGATTGCGGCGAATGTGCCGCTGACGGTGGCGTCGGCGCGGTATGCCGCGGCGGGGTCGGAGGCGGCGGCGCGCGCGGTGGTCGTGTTCTTGTTTTTGTATAATGCGGCGTTTAATTTGGCGTGCAACCCGCTGCTGTATGCGTATGTGACGGAGATTTTGCCGTATGGTGTGCGGACGAAGGGGTTGGCGTTGCAGATTGCGGTGAGCCAGGCGGCGCTGACGGTGAATAACTATGTCAATCCGATTGCGTTGGATGCGATTGGGTATTGGTATTTTGTGTTTTATCTGGGTATGTTGGTGGCTGGGATGGCGTTTATCTGGTTGTTTTTTCCTGAGACGAAGGGGAAGTCGTTGGAGGAGTTGGTGGGGCTGTTTGGGGATGAGAAGGGGAGGGGGCTGCGGGTGGTGAGGAGGGACAGGACGCTTGTGGGTGTGCTGGATGGCGTGGTGATGCCTGTGGATGAGGAGGATGTTGTGGTGGTAACTGCGACTAAGAAGAACGACAATACGATTTAGATGTTATTCTCGTTCTTCTTAGTAGAGACGAAAGCAGATTATATACTTAGAATTGCTCTAGACGACATGTGGATTGGTATCTTCATCGAACTCGAGCCGCTCAACCCGAAGAAATCTGTGAATTCAAGGATGGTGAAGACCTGGAAGGAATGACAGATTCAGGATTTGACTTCATGGGAGGACGAGACCAACGGCTCGCCTATAAAAGCGCCACAGGAACCTTCGTTCTTCTTGGGGGATTCGAATGATTTCTAGGATCTCACGATTACTACGGCGAGTTATGAAACTCAGCATAGCAAAATACACTTCATATGGACCCTTATCAGTTAAAATGTGTGAAGATTAAGCAACTTCAGCTCGCATCCAAGGCACCGGTCGGCCACGAGATGATCACGTGATAACGCGCGCTGCCTCGCGAGAGCCCTTCGGCCTTGGCAGTCATCCCGTACCAGCGCGTCAACAACTATCCTTCAATATCACGGTTCGCGCCGTTCATCTCCCATCAAATCCTTTGCCTTGAATGGAAGAATCGAGACCGCCAGTAGCCGCGGCCATGGCTGTCGCGGCTGCGCCAACAACCGCTGCCGATCCCTGGGCTTCCGCCGACGATGCGACAATCGCGAACATACTCAGACTCGCCAGGGCCTTTGTGAGCTCCACCAACGACAAGGCCAACCAAATATTAAACCTCCTGAAAACTGACCCCAGCCTACCCACGGGCGATGCAAGCGTCCACCCGCGCACGCAGTCGGAAGAGGAGTTCGACCGATGTGCTGACGTGCTCCTCGACTTGCAGCCGCCCAAACTGTCGGCTGCCAAGCCGGCGCAATTGGAGCGCTGGCTCGAAGAACTGGACAACATGTTCAAAGTGATGCTCCTAGATGGTTGGGACCGCGAGCTTCGCACGCGATGGGCCACGTGCGGCCTCCTCAAGCACCCGTCGTTGAAGCGGGCCGTCTTCAGCCGCTTGGAGGACAAGAGACGCGGCGAGCTCCTCTTCGACGAGTTCGTCGGCATTCTCCGCGACGGAGTCAAACTGCCCTCTTGGGAGCGTACTAAATTCGCCGACGAACTATACAACACCCCAATGAGACTTGGAACCCCGTACCGAGAGTACCTGGTCAGGGTCCAGCACCTGCAAGCCCAACTCGACTATCCTCTGAAGGGCCGCGCCCTCATCGACTTCATTGTCAGAATGCTGCCGGACTTGTATCGCGAGAAGTTGCCAATATGGGCTGCTGTTACCCGTAGAGACGTACCCGAAACAGTCGAGCAGTTTCATGACTACGTGCACGAAATGGAGCAGGCGTACTGTCTTTTGGATCATGTCCCGCCCCAGCCACGACAGACTTCCGGCGCAAGCGGACGGAAGAGGCCCCGAGCCGCCGCCTCGCGGGATAGCGGCAGCGCACCAGCTTCGCAGCCAAAGCGCAAACGCGGCGGCCGGGTAGAAAAACGCTCGTCTGGTAAGGGCTCTGAGCGCTCCAAATCTGCGAAATCCAGAGGGGCGGCTCGAAGCAACGGTGCGGCGAGGGCCTAGTTGTAGCCGCGGGTTCGTCACATAGCGTGTCATCGGACGTCGCCCAGAACAGCAAAGAACGGAGGCTCCAGCTGACCATTTCGGATATGTACCTTCTCATCGATACGTTTTCCTTTCTTCCCTTTGTGTATGGATAAGGCTGCAAGACAGCAAGCCCTCAGGGCGAACCTATCAGTCGCGTTTCAGCCTGCCTGAATTTTTCGTTCAAATGAAAGCACCCAATAGAAACTCTACTCAATCGTCTGGTGTGTTGGTATGGCCAGGGTTAGCGAGAATGTGGCTGTGAAAGCCTCACGGCGGATTCTGGCGTGAAGATCGTCCACAGCTTATTGGCCACAACTTAGGCGGTGCAAACCCAACGCATGGTCAAACTGAATATGATAGGAATGTGCTGTACATAAGCGCCAGCCTTGCTTACTCTACCTACCTAAATCAGCCTTGCTGGCATAAATGAGTCGTTTTCAGCCTCATAAGCCCCACGTCATCAACATATATACATAGCGTGTAACGCCAGAAAGTCCGAGTAAACAGAATCCGAAATGACAAGTAGCAGAGACTCACAACAGTACAGCTTTTCAATAGAGCCTGACTCGTACAGACTTGATCAGGTGAGCGAGATGGAGCGAAACCCTGAACCAACCGATACGACAGCACTTATCGCATGCCATGGTTCAAATAAGGACTACATCCCGTATGTTTTTTCTACTCGTCTTAGCCTTCGGCATATACTAATAGATCGTAGTCGGTTCGGGACGATCGAATTGTTTAAAACTTGGTTTCCAGCTGTTGACCCCCAGAACTTTCAAGCGCAAGGATGGCTCCGAAGGCTTTCCAATAGGGACATCATGCTGATAGTCCATCAAGCCATGTCCAGCACCGTCTTCCTGGTCAACCTTTCAATAACAATATCCGCCATCAAGAAGCATGGGATTCGTGCAATCAGCGGCGACATGATAAGCGGAAACTGCAAGCGCATGAAAACCAACAACCTGTTGTTGCATATTGCTATAAACGCGCTCTCTACTCTGCTTCTCGGTTCGAGTAACTACTGCGCTCAACTTTTGGCAGCGCCCACAAGGCAAGAAGTTGATAATGCGCACAATAAGAAGCAGTGGTTTGATATTGGCATCCAAAGCTTTCGCAATTTGTGGAAGCTTCGACCTAACAAACGGGCTACATGGCTTTGCCTCATGATCAGTTCTGGGCTCTTACACTTGATGTAAGTTGCAGTCTCTTGTCCAAACTCAGCAACTTACTTGACAGATGGAATTCTGCTGTGTTTGTTGCAATTCCAACAAGCGTGTACACCGTCGGGGTCGTTACAGCGGACTTCCTGTCTGATAAACGCCCCTGGGACCATGCCGTTCCCCAACTCCAAAGCCTACGCAACAACGCCACCAACCTTGGAAGATTGAATAATACCGAGTGTATCAATCGCTATATTGATCGCACTGCAGGCTTGACGGACCTCCTTCTTGTAGCCTCCAATGTCACCATGCAAGACCACCTCTCATTTGCTCCGGACAACAGCTCTTCCCTACTTACATATCTCATATCCCCGGGCGGCACTGCTTGGGTATTTACTAGCGCATGGATGTATACAGCGCTGACCCAACCAAACGAGCGGTCAAAATTCTGCAGAAAGGATCTTTTGCTTCCACACGCCGATCATTGGGCATTTTTCGAGCAGAAATGGCAAGGAGATGGCTTGATAGGAGCCTTCACAGCGGAAATCGATTACTGCATTCCTGCAGGGGACCTGTACTCTATGGATGACAAGTGCGCGCTGCGAGCGAGCCCCCTCATTCTCACCCTGGTTTGTGTCTTGAACTTCTTCAAATGCCTATGCATTTTCTACACATCATACCTCCATCGCCAAAGCAGGGCAAAGAAAGGACCTTGTATAGGAAGGGTGCCTCTAAACAAAGTTCCTCTCGTTACCATTGGAGATGCAATCGATAGCTTTCTCCAATGTCCAGAGGAAGCCACGACCGATCTGCCGTTCGCCACGAGAAGGGACTTCGAAAAGCGTTGGCCCGAGCCGCAGGAGTATACGCCGAAGCAACCGGAAATAAAAAGGTGGTTTTATGCGGCGACTATCAGGCGCTGGATTGTTACGGTTTCTTTGTAAGTCAATCCCGTCGCTCGGCCTACAACGAGGCTAACTTCATAGATGCACGGCCATGCTTGTGATAGTCGCCGTGCTCTTCGGCACCGCCATAACCGGCCAAAAGAACTGGGGAATTGCTTCCGATATCTCATCCCTTTGGAAGTATGGCCTTGGAGGCGAGAACCTCTGGGCGACCGCTGCTCTCGACTGGATGAGGAAAATGGGCGGGATCAGCGACACGGCCGGCTTCTTCGCCGCGACGCTCTTCTCAAACATGTTCCAGATCGTTTTCAGCGCCCTCTACTTACTGTACAACAACCTGATCACTGTACTGCTTGTCGCTGCCGAATGGAACGACTTCATCTCCGAACGCAAGTCCCTCCGCGTCTCCGCTCCGCTGGGTATGCAGCGCGGCAGCTACTTTCTATCCCTCCCATACAGCTTCTCCCTCCCCTTGATAATATGCTCCGGGCTTCTCCACTGGCTCATCTCCCAAAGCGTCTTCGTAATCCAGACAGTCAGCTACACTTCTCCTGATTTTCACATAAACGACGCTCTTGGCGGGTCCATAGTCGGCTATTCTAGCCTCGGAGTCCTTCTGTCCATGCTATTGGGCGGTACTATGGTGCTCGCGCTCGTACTTCTCGGGGCGTTCAAGAAATATACGGTAAAAAGGCCAAAAGATGGGTCGGAATCTCCTCCCTACCCGATGCCTCTGGTTTCGACCTGTAGCGCTGCCATTAGCGCTGCTTGTCACGCGCATACAGATGATACGGATGTGGGCTTTCTTCCTGTGAAATGGGGATACGTCTCTGATTTGCCGGGCAAAGGACCCGGTCGGCTTACGTTCACGACCGCGAGGGACGTCTGGTACCCATCTGAAGAGAACATTCGCCAGGGGCTGGTGGACAGAGCAAATGATAGTGCCTCACAAACACAAGTGGATGCGGCACTGCCAGAAGAGGCTGCTCCGGCGCTCCCAATTCACAATCATACAGACTTATTAAGCCGTGATGGAGGGGATTCGATCTACAGAAGAGCCACGATTTAGCTACAGCAATTACAGAGATCCAGCCAACTAATGTCGAGGACGATGTATACAACGCTCCTTTAGGGTTTGGATGTGAAGAAATCAGGTATAAACTTGATGTATGTATATGACCGTAAATTACAAGGAGCGGTAATTAAGTATTAGAATAACTCGTAGGATGCAAAAGCTCTTCACCGCAACATTTCCAGACTTGTTAAAGTCAAGAACAGACGCTAAACGACTGATATGCTCCTCCCCGCGTACAGGTATCTGCGCAACCTGTAATATCTCTTCACCATCCAGGGCTTTTGGGCTATACAAAGTAGGGTCCTAAATTTATCTTCATCTTCCGGAGGCAGTGTAGATGAAATCATCAGGCCGCTAACCAAATTGAGGTGGTATGGGAAATAACGCCCTTGTCGAGAGCTTTGGCGGCACTGTGGCGCCACTGCCATCATGTGTATCTACAAGCCACTCAAAATATTCCACCAGTCAGCACAACAGGGCTTTAGAGCAGTGCCTAATTTCCCCGCTGCTTCGAATGCTCTTGTTGCCCACTTATGGCGAGCAACAAAACAGTTACACAAATGCAGCTTCAGACTTAAGCAACGATAGCAACAGCAGGCATGATCGCAACTGAAATGACATCAATTTTGCAATAATTTGTTTGGAAGCCCACTCTTATTATTTCCTCGTTGCTAAATATGGCGTCTCTAGCGATACAAACAAACCTTGATTTTCAACCAATCGAGGCGTAGATTACCAGAGAGAGATCTGAAGTCCTGTGGTATTGGTTAAGAAACTGTGAACCCGAAAGATAAACGAAAGTAACTTATGTGGCATTCAATCGCCTTTGAGTTTCCCCATACACGACCAAGAAAGCTAGTCTACTGTCCGTGACCAGCTGAAAGTCAGAATTTTCTGACGCGATCTCGAGCAGCTAAGACGGAACACAAGTCAGGTACCCTGCGGCCACGAGCGACCCCACAGATAACGGTTCCGCTCGCCGTTAACCCCACAAGCCGCGATCGACGGGGCAAACCTAATCATAACGGCTCAAAACGGCAAGACTACGCGGCGGCAAAGAGCCGCGCACGCTTCAGGCTACCCACACGGAACGATTCCGTCCAACCTAAACACTAAATTTCCTCGATCTACGCGGAACCGCACTTTATCAAGAGCACATCGCACTCTCTCCGCACCGCCGATATCCGTCCCTCCCCTCCTATCTTCGCGCGCCGCCCACAAACCTGCTTCATCACTTCTGCGCCGGCTTCTCCCGGAAGTGCACCTGCGTCCCCGCCTCCGTCGTCACCCTCAAGCTCAGCAAGTCCGGGCGCGAATAGTGGCCCACGACGTCAAGATTGTGCTTAGCGAGGTCCTTATCCTTCAAATCAACATCCGCATACAAAATGCCCTCCTCCCCCGCGCCCAACGGCTTCACCAGCTCCGAGCCATCCGGCCCGTAAATCATGCTAAACCCACCACCGGGCGTCTGCGCGTACGCAAACTCCTTCAGCTTCGTCCTCTCGCGATTCGGCTCGGTCAGGATCTGCGACGCGATGAGCACGAAGCACGCGCCCTCGATGGCCATGACCTGCGAGAGGCGCTGCGACGCCTCGGGCGTGATGTGCCACGGCCACTTTTCCCTCGTCGGCGCGGAAGCGTTTTGAGCGGGCGGGATGCCCCAGATCAACGGCCACGACGCGACGTGGATGTCGACGTCCTGCGCGTACTCGTAGTAGCGCAGCAGCGGCTGCGAGTGCTCCCAGCAGTTGAGCCCGCCGACGCGGCCGAAGGGCGTGGGCACGACGGAGGTCAGCGACTCGGCTTGGCCGTCGCCGTAGTAGGCGCGCTCGACGTGGGTGGGCTTGATTTTGCGGCGGTGGTGGATGATGGTGCCGGTGGGATCGATGAAGGACTGCGGCAGGGGGAGGGTGCGTTAGCTGGCTAGGCTGGATTGAGGAGGTGGATCCGAAAAGTGCACGTGGTGGGGAGGAGGGGGGCCGGGGTGGGGAGGAACGCCGTATTTACCTGCGAGATGTACAGGCTACCCCGGTGCCGCTCGCTGTAGCCGAGCACGACGAAGATGCCGGCCTCGCGCACGGCGGCGCGGATGCGGTCCATCTCCTCGGACTCGCGGGCCAGCGAGTTCTGGAAGTACTCGTCCATGAACTGCACGTTGTCGACGACCGAGTTGGCCCAGATGCTCCTGAGATGTATACTTAGAGATCGGTTCGTCAATGGACGGGTGGGCAGTGATACTCACCATGGGTATCCTGGGATGAAGACCTCGGGGAAGCCCAGGACGTTGGCGCCGTTGGAGGCGGCTTGCTGGATGTAGGCGATGGTCTTCTGAACTCCGCCCTCCAGGTCGTTCCACGCAGGTTCGGCCTGGACGGCGGCGACTTTGACGGTCTTGCTGGTCATCTTGGGGGCAGTGGTGGAAGAGGAGTCGGGGAGAGAAATGATGCTGGGCGTTGAATCACTGGTAGACATGATTTGTGGGGATTGATCAAGCAGTGTCTCAATGCAGCTTTATAGGGCTCCGCTCCGTCGTATCTGCGCGTATCGGTCCCGCACTCGATCCGGCCACTCCGATTGCTCGGAGACGTCAATGCCAGGGTCGTGCATGACCTCTTACGTCTTTTCGACCCGGTGTTGTGGATAATGAGGGGAAGTGAGATGCGGAGAGCGAGTCACGAGCAAGCGCCAAGCCCCGTACAGCAGGGAAGTGCTCCGCTCCAATCCACTACGACCCGTTGTTTTCCTATCACGAAGAAAACCACCGCGGAGAAAGTCCGCATGCATATCTCGCAAGGGGGAGACACCGGAACCTTGTCCGGTTTTTCTGTGACCTCGCGCTTATATGTAAGATCATCGACGCCCACCCCATCACAACATCCATCCTTATCTTTCACCGCACCAAAAACTTCTCAGAAGTCAGACCATACCCACCATGCTCCGCGCCCAGATCTCAGAAGGACATCCGTTCGTCCTATCGCTCTTCGGCTGCCAGTACCACGCGGCCGCCCCCAGCCCCACAAAGGCGGAATTAATCACCACCTTCACCAACCTCCTCAAGGCGCCCTCCTCCTCAGTCGCCCACATCGAAACCCTCGAACAACATGCGCCCGCCCCCTCCCCCGGCACCTCACGCGTCTGGATGACCTACTGGCGCACCCCCGCCGACTTCCAACGCTGGTGGCAGAGCGCCCCCGTCTCCAGCTTCTGGGCCGCCCTCCCCTCCGACTCCGCCGGCTTCTGGCGCGAGACGCTGCAGCTGTCCCACCGCCGCTCCATGTTCGAAACCAACAAGCCCGTCGCCAACGGCCTCGCGCACGTCGGGCAGCTGGCCCCGCTGACGGAGAAGACGGGCTACTGGGGCGCGTACCGCGACCGCCTGGCCGACGCGACGCCGCAGGAGCGGCTAGCCTCGACGATGAAGAGCGTTCCGCCTCCCAGGCCGGCTGGCGCGGTCAGGAGGGGACGGGTCCTGATGAAGGACTTTCCTGACAACTTGTGCCTCGTCGTCGAGGGGCAGGATTACAGCGCCATGGGCCCGGCGGAGCGCGAGCACTGGCGCGAGAACTTTGATGGGTTGACGAGGAAGTGGGTGTCGCATGTTGTCGGGTCGGGCCCGGAGGCGGGGATGGTGTCGGCCAGGCTGTGCCATGCGCCGGAGAGTGGGGTGGTGGATGGGGAGGGCGTGGATGAGGAGGCGGGGGGCGAGTGGGCGCCGGCGTTTGGGTTCAATCGGAAGGTGCAGATTTTGTATTTTGCGGATCTGTCGTACATGGAGCGGATTGGGAAGTCGGTGAAGACGCATGTGGATCTGAGGAAGAACTTTATGAAGTCGTATGGGCCTGGTGGGGCGATGCAGGTGCATGATTTGTTGTTGTGGGTGGAGTTGAGTGTGGTTAAGGCAAGGGATGTGGAGGCTGAGTATGTGGGCTGTTGTGATGGGACGGGGTTCATGGCGTATGATTATGCTCCGGCGTTCCAGGGTCAACAGAGTCAGTCGTCATGGTGGCCTTGGAGCTTGGTTACGCGGGCATCTCAGTATGTATTTGGTACTTCAGCATAGAATTCACGTCATATTTGTTGTTCTCCCAAATTCGGGCATTTGCTATTTTTCAGTCAATCTACACAATCTTGATAGTGCGCCTCTTAGAACTGACATGAAATTCACGCCACCACCCGCTCTTAAGACGGGCATGATGAATACAAAGCATCCCCACGCGCCAATACTCCTCATCGGATCCTGCAGCAAGTAAAAGTAGTCCACACGTTCCGCCACGAGTTGCATCGTTGGGATAAAAACATCGGGCAAGAGGAAGCATTTTCACGTCTTTGACTATTTCCCGGTCAATCTCCTGCCCATATGTAACATCCATCCTCTTGTCCCACCAGTCCATATAGTAGTCGGTTTGGTAACCGCCATCTATAGTGGATTGAAAGCAGTCTGTCGACCTGAGAATAGGACATACTGGTAAGGGGCGTATGTCCCCAGAAATTACCATATGACCGCCCTTCAATGTTCCGAACGGGTTCAAGCCGATTGGTGATACCTCGATGTTGAGAATCTCATAATGTTTCGCTTCGTCTGTCAGACGCCACCTATAGTGTATGCCTCGTGTCTGTGATGCCCAGCTCCAAGAAGGGGCAACAAAATTCTCCTTCAGGGCAAACTTTATGCGTTCTGTCAAGGTCTGTGTCGAGGGAATTGCTTCGCAGCTCCATAGAAGACGGCGTGAAAGGTCGCTTTCCCAGAGGCCAGCAAGATACCTATCATTCAACCTTTTACCGAGAAACTGTGCCCATGCTGATATTGCCGGGAGCCGGTCCTGGTGGTACGTCAAACCGCGACGAGTGTACTGCTCCGTCATATTTGACCATTCTCGATGGTAATCCCACTTTCGGTCGACATACCACGACACCGAGTCGACGGTTTGCATCCAAGTAGCGTTGACTCTCGTCCCATCCATCACAAGAAGATGGGTGTCGCATGAGAAGGAGATCGCATTCTGCGTAAAGTACAATCTCCTAGTTGAAAAGGCATTCTCTTGAAGTGTCCATCCCCGCTGGTTCCACGGAGAATTCCGGATGTCTGTACTTGTATCATAATTCTCCCGCAGGTAATATATGCCTTTCATGCGAGAGTCGGTCAGTGACGAGACGTAAGGTATTTGAACCCTTTCATGGACTTTAGGGTCGAGAAATCCATCGTGACAACAATTTCCAGTTGCTACGATAAGGGTGACTTCTGCTTGCCTGTACACGTCGACCATTCGCAACGATTCTATTTCCCAGTCTTCCACACTGCCCTGCACGATGCAGAGTGAATCGATCCAAAGGTAATCTATTCCGAGCCCTCTAGAGACTCGTACTGCATCTCGGTAATTCGCTGGTAGCGACCCAAAGGGTATGTTGTAGAGCATCTTGTCAAGGGAGTTGGTCTTGGTCTTTAGAGGCGGCCGATCTGGAGAACCCCAGCAATGGCTCAAGGCGGCATACTTGCACCCACCGGAGTGCGGAATATCCTTGGAGTGTATCAGCCGGATATCCTGATTCGGACTTCGAGAGGAACTCAAATCAAGCAGTCGAGTTGGTAGTGTCCTATCAAGGCTTTCAGGGTGACATGACTTTTCGCAATCGTGAATCCAGTGTCGCATGATGGCCATCTTTTCGTCAAAGCTCCAGCTAGGGAGATATGTGTTGGTCGGAATACCCAGCGCCTCGGCACATGGATCATTTAAGTCCGCTTCTACCAGGAAGTATTCGGCAAAACGACTTCCGAGCCCGTCTATGGTAGCGGCGGCAACTAACTTTCGGATCCCACATGAGGAGGACTTCGCCCATGTGTAGAAGAATTCTATCGTAACGGTATTTTCTCGAGATGTTGTTTCGCAATGTTCCATAATTTCTGGTGTGGTACATCTGTCTTTTAGCCTACTGAGTAATAGGCATCTGCACAAGGGGCAGCCTGCTTCCGCTGTTGCTGTAAAAGATGGGAGGCTTGGTACGATGTCTTTCCTAATAAGCTGAGTACGAAGACGACTCTGTCCTTGGCCAAGGCTCCAGTAGGGTGAGAGTGAGAGGTCCCAGAACCGATCTTTGTTGATCTCGAGCTGGAGGCCCCCATCGTCGTCCTTCACGAGACGGTACCCGTGATCCTCAAACGTATCAAAATGGTCTCGTTCGTTAAACACAAGAGTTTGGCAGCAGATGCAAAGCCCTGGATGCCTTAGCTCGGAAGGGCTCTCGTTTTTTCGTTCGTCCGGCTGGAGCCTGTTGGGCTCAGAAGCAGTTCGCGAGGAGGGGCACGCGTTTGCCATCTGGCTGAGCGTTCGGTGAGTAATTAGCTCGCTGTATACCCGCTCGATGAATGGTGTGGCTGACTCATGGTTGAAAAGCTTTGACAAACCGTTGAACTGACACGAATTTCGTTCCGTTTCCCGTGCGTGGTGTGCGCTGTGTGCAAGTCTCTGTACCAGGCCGAAGACAGTAATTTGTCTCACAAGGCGATAATTTTCAAGGCTGACGTGGCAAACAGTCGAAGGAAGCGGGGCTTTCAGTGCAGTCCGAAGGATTATCTAAGCCATGATTGGCGCTTTCAGCCACCAATCAGGACATGTGATACAAAGAACGACCCTTGGCCTTTACAGAACTCATGCCACGATCATTTATTCTATCTATAGCGCAGAGGATCAGTATATCTCGTTCAGAGTACTTTGCTTCTCCACATAGCGTCTTGGAAAACCAGCGACATAGCTAATGAGTCTGGGCTATGTGTAGGCCACTCGGCCGAGCAGTCCGAACACCAAACAGCGTCACGACCAGACCAACGCCGGAAAGAGCAACGCAACACCACATGCCAGTGCGGTATTGTTCCAGCAGGCTGTGACCCTTCTTCGTCTCGGTCGACTGCACAATCGCACTCGTAATAGCCAATCCAACGCCACCACCTATCTGGAAAGCGCTTTGAATCATTCCACCACACAAACTCTTAATGTTTGCCGGGACCGAGGCGAGCAGCGCGACCGTGATGGTGCAAAAGAGAATGGTAAATCCCACACTTGTCATAACAGCCGACGAAAATACGTGTTCCCAAAAATTTGTATGGCCAGTCTGCATGATTGCAGAGGGTATGGGAGCGATGGTGCAGATTACCATGCCACCGAGAAGCAGATACTTGGAATCGTAAACCTCGAGCATCCACCACATCAGTAAGCACACGAGAAAGGATATGACCCCCATGGGAAGCAAGCGCACAGACGTCTCGCCCGCACTCAGGTGGTTGACGTCCTGAGCCAGAAGGGTCATGTAATAGAGAGTTGACTGATAGCCACCAAACATCACTGCGACACAGTTAGCCTCTGTCAGAAAAGGTCCGCGCTCAGCAACAAAGCCTTACAAAAAGCACTGATCCAGGTGGGCGCGAAGTTGCGCAACTTCCACAACGAGAGCGGCATGATCGGATTCTCCACCTTACTCTCCAGCCACGCGAAGCCGCAGATCATCGCAACGCTCAAAACGAGCAGCACGATCATAAACGCCTTGCCCCACCCAAGCAACCCCGCACTCGACAGCACAAAGCTCAGCAAGATCAGCGCCGCCGTCGAGAGCACCGCGCCCACGAAATCCAGCTTCGGCCGCGTCGAGCCCTCCCCCTCCCTCTTATCCGCCGGCAGCACCATGACGCCCAGCACACAGAGCGTCCCCGTAATCGACGCGGGCAGGTAAAACACATACCGCCACCCCAGCGACGACGTCAACACACCCCCCAACACCAGTCCCAAACAAAACCCGAGCGACCCCATCGCCGAGAACACCGTCAACGCCAACAACCTCTCCTGCGCCACAAAATAATTACTAATAATCCCAATCGCGCTCGGAATGGTCATCGCGGCGCCGACGCCCTGCAGCGCGCGGAACACGGCCAGCTGCACGAACGACCCCGCGAAGCCGTTCGCCAGCGTCCACACCGTCAGGTTCGCCATGCCCGCGCAGAAGACGCGCTTGCGCCCGTGCCGGTCCGCGAGGACGCCGCTTAGGAGTAAGAATCCACCGAAGGTGAGGACGTAGGCCGAGACGAGCCATTGCAGGCTGGCGGTGGGGACGGTGAAGGCGGTTTGCACGGAGGGGAGCGCCATGTTGCCGGAGGTGATGAACATGTCGTCCATGAGCTGCGAGCCGCAGGTGATGGCGAGGATGAGGGCGCCGCGGAGGGACTTGATGGTGCCGACGTCGGGGTAGGGCTGGGCGGCGATGCTGGCGGTTTCGCTGGTTGCGTCATTGGTGCGGGAGGGTTCGAGGAGGAGGCTCGGGGTGGGCGCGGTGCTGGTGTCGTGCGCGGTGTTGGACGATGGGTGGAGTGGGAGGGGTGGACCTGATGACGTGCCGGCGCTCCGGGTTGGTGTTGCGTGGTTCTGTGTTGAGGCGGTCTTGGTTACTTGTGGGAGCTCAATGGCAATTCCTGAGTGGAAGCCATCAGAGCTTGTGCTGGTAGATGTCACGGCCATGGTGTTGGGCGGCGTTCGTTGGATTAAGGATGCGGTGGAAAAGGTTGGCGGTCAAAGGAACAGACAGCTTTGCGGGGATCTGCACTGGAAACATAAACACCCTGCCGTACGCGTCATCTGCACTGACAGTGGCAGCTTTAAAATACGAGGGTTACTGCTGCATGGATTGCTTACACAGTGACGGCGTTCGGCGTTCGGAGTTCGATGCGTAAATTTAGAACGGCATTCAGCAATTCTACTAAGCCACAACTGGAAGGACAATAAACGAGTGAGAGGTTTCAGTCATGAAGGCTTGAGGCATTGATTCTTGGGATCAGATAAGGTTTTGCTGCTCCGGTCCAAGAGCGTGCTGGGATCGACGTCCCAGGGGTAAATCTTGAGTGTGTCAAAAGCTGCTGCCTGGAGCTATGTTTCACCCGATTCATACGTGGATAATTTACCCGAGCATTATGACGTCTTCGGTGCTTTGCTCTTAGCTCATCGCGGCTATCAAACTAAGAAAATAATTTGTACTTCATCCGTTCTTTTCCATTTGCAACAGGTTTCTCCCAACGCACTGTGTCGCAGACTTCAACATGCACGTAAGTGTACATGTGGCAGTTGCGGAACATATGATCCCAGTGCTGGACATAACTTGCCATCGTCTAAGACCTGTTGTGTTATGACACGTTAAGTTCTCCGCATTTGTTTAGTATAGAGAATGGCTACTTTAAAAGTTTACACGCAAACAAACAAGCATTAAACTTGGTGACATTGGTACCTCCGAACACAAGCAATGCGATGCGTCGCACCGATACCCGGGGGCGTATGACAATCTCCAAGAGAAGATATGTGGTTGAAGGTGCCTGGGTGAGTCTTTGTTGACTATGACAGCTGATGATGTAAATGTCTGCGCTTACCACTTCTCCTTTGGGTTCCAACACCAAAGCGTAATAGTAGCAATGCCATGGAAGATTACTCACGGTGACATTGTCCCATAGAATTTTTGGAGTGCTTCTTGCGGAGAGCCAAGGCTGAGACGGACGGTGAGAACTCTATGAACTATTACACTTCTTCACAGAATATTGACTATGATCAACATGCTGGTGCCTGGAACTCGAGCGGACATGCCGGCCAATCAGATCACGAGGCGGCGACTTATCAGCCAGGACAGTGTGAAGACCGACTGATCAGGCACATTGATCGGCACCGCGGCGCCGCGAATCATGTCCCGCTTCGCGATCAACTATAACCCGGGACCCGCGGGTTCCGTGGAAATGTTCTACTACACCTATTAGTCATACACTCTCCGAGCCAGTTCTACTGTATATGCTCTGATCAAGTGCTGTTGCCTTGATATCGCAAACTTTCAGAATCAGCCTCGGATTAAGAAATGAGTAGTCGCCGTGCGAATATAAGTTGTTGTTTGCATTCACGAAATCACTGTGCACCACTGACCTCAATCATCACACACCCTCCACCAAAAACCACGCACAACACCAATCCGCCACAATGGAGAACTTCAACCCCAAAGACCTCTCTCGCTTCGTGGACTTCACCATCCACACCACCCCCTACAAAACCGTCTCCACCAACCCCATCACCGTCGACATCCTCATCCCAAAACACCTGACGACCACCCCAACACCACCACCACCATCCACGCCGCCGCCCCCCTCCCCCCGCCCCATCCTCCTCCGCTTCCACGGCGGCGGCCTCGTCGCCGGCTCCAGCCTCTTCCCGGACTTCTTCGCCCCCTGGCACCTGCAGCTCGCGCAGCGCCATTCCGCCATCATCGTCTCGCCGAACTACCGGCTGCTGCCCGAAGCCAGCGTCGCAGACATTCTCGCCGACGTCGACGACCTGTGGCGCTGGGTACACGCTGACCTGCCCGGCTACGTCGAGCGCGCGACAGGCGGCGCGGTTAGGGTCGATACGGGGCGCGTGATGACGGCGGGGGATAGCGCGGGGGGGTGGCTGAGTTTGATGGTGGGGTTGAGGTATGCGGAGGGGGTGCGCGCGGTGACGGCGGCGTATCCGCTGGTTGATGTGAGGAGTGGGCATTTTGTAGAGGCGTATGAGAAGAGGACTTTTGGGTTGGAGCAGCAGCCGGCGAGTGTCGTGGAGGGGCATGTGGCGCGGGTCCGGGAGGAGCGGGAGAAGGGGAGGGAGGTCGTTGTGTCGGCGGATGCGGAGGGCGAGCGGGTGTTGTTGATGTTTGCGTATCTGCAGCATGGGTGGTTCCGCGAGTCGTTTCCGCGGGAGAGGAGGGAGTGGGCGGTGCTGGAGAGGTTGGAGGATGGGGCGAGGTTTCCGCGCGGTGGCGTGTTTGTTTGGCATGGGAGGGGGGATTCGGTTGTGCCGGTGGAGGGGAGTAGGAAGTTGGAGGAGATGGTGAGGGAGTGCGATCCGGAGCTGAGGTTTCGGTTGCATGTGGGTGAGGGCGAGCATGGGTTTGATTTGAAGACTTCGATTGATGAGGAGTGGATGGCAGATGGTCTGAGGGACGTTGTAGATGCTTGGCTGGTGTAAAACTTGAATTAGGGGGGAGGAATTTGGTTTGAGGCTATTTACTACTAAGACAATGAGGAGGAAGTAGAAGGTGATTTCCACATTTCAGAATTTGTACAGTGATGATGAAATAATATTCCCTGCATTCCATCCGGCCTGTCTTCGCCTATGTCATGACTGGGAGCTGTCTGCGGAAGTCATGCCCGTCCCTACCAAACTTTGAATGAACTCTGACAGATCATCGTCGGTCATATTTGTGTTTGAGATTGCATGCGGTCGAGTGAACTCTGCAGCCATATTCGGTGAAGGGAAAAGCAAAGAGCCATCTTCTTGCCGAGTAAGACCAAGGCTCACTTGGTGAGCATTACTTAGAGAGACTGAAACATCAAGGAACGCTTTACAGACACTGTAAAGTCGATGCGACCACCTGTTGATGTTTTTGACCCTTTCCAACGCTTTCACTGTGTTCTGAAGCAGGTCCAGGTCTTCTTGATCATTCGTCGCAACTGCATGTGCAAAGACAACGACAAACGGTGTAAAGGATGTGAACAGGAGAACCCTTCTCAAAGTTAGGCACATTCGTGTACACAGGACGTGATTAAAGATACATACCAATTGATAAAGTCGCAGGATTGACAGAAGTCATAATGATGAACCCTGTCTGATGTACCGTTGAACGCAGAAAGACTAAGCTTTGCAGCGCTATGGCATCTGGTGCTAATCTCGGTATATTCGGACGTGCTCGTCTGGGAAAGATAGCATGTGGTGAGAAGGGAGTTGAAGAAGAATCCCTCATAAGACATCGCGACGTGTAACCATTCTTCAAGGTACGCGCCGCTGGTATCGATCTTGTTACTCTGGTAAGTAGCAATTCATATCAATATGTCCCTATTACATACCGAACTAAGTTCGCCCTGCAACTGGTGGAGCTCAACAACAATCTCTTCCACAATTTGAGCTCTCTGGTCGCAGGTTTGTCGCTTGGCAGTGGCGGAGTAGAACTGATCATATATTCTGCTCTGTATACTACCGACCTTGACACAAGCAATGTTGGCAAGATCCCAAGGGGCTAGCCGAGGGTCAGGGGAAACTGCGAAATAATCGCAATCGATATCATAATCCCTGAAGTTGGAGCTGCGTCCCAGGGTGAGAGATAAGTTCTTCTCGATCATATGCAACATCCAGAACACGAGGCGTTTCTGGTGGGCTACGTCGGGGTGGTCCTTTCTGAGGATGGATTCGCGGTGAATGCCGAGCGTATGGCACATTGTAGATGCCGAAGACAGATAAGTCCAACAAAGAGATAATTTGCCCTCATCTAAAGCTTTGAGCGCCTGTAATAAATGTTAGTATATTGAGAATAGGGTCGTTGTAGTTTCCATCAGGCTCTTCTCACCCCGAAAAACAGTACTTGAACATTTTCGAGCGCTGGAACGGCAAAAATTTCGAAATTTGCGAGAGCGTTCGAGAAACTTTTCTCGCAAATCTTCATGATGCCAGCAAAATCGTGTCGCTCACTAATCGGGTCCCGGCTTTGCAACATGTCGCGCATAATGAAGTACATCAAGCCGTGCGCAAGCGCAACCGATCCAGAAGTAGGTGGTTCGAACGGGAGATAGACTTTGCGAAATAGGTTTTCCACAAGAGACATATCATGCATTGAGAATCCAACCAATAGGGTTGGAGGGTGAGCTGGGGCCAATCGTAAGTACGGCAGAATATGTGGGGGTTGTGATCCACCTACCTTTGATACTCTTCACGATCTCGACAACAAAAGAGACTGGGGGTAATTGTGGACTCAATGAGGGATGCTCCACAGTCTGATGTGCCAAGAATTGATCAGACGAGCTGCTCTCAAAATGAGTTTCCAATGTATCTTTCAAAGACGTGAGGGTAGCTGAAACATCATCGCGAAATCTGTATCCCAGGATCTCAGCTGTTGTGTTAGCTGTCTCCTTTGCTTGTAGGGTCTGTTGAGCGAATGGAGAATCTCTCTCGATCGAGGGTATTGTGGTAGCTGGTGAATCAGCGGCTTGTGCCACGGGATTGCTATGAACGGCGTGTAAAGATTCGGAACTCGTGGAGGCATGAGAGAGACGCTGCATGTGATGTTCAATCGCCGACAGACGGTCCTGCATGCTTCCTTCAATCGTCGAGAGGCGTTCCTGGATGAGTTGTATTTGCTTTCCACTAAAACTGTGTGAACATCGATCTGACCACTTGGATCACTGAGACGTACACATAATTAGTTGGGACGGCGCGAGGACGATAGTCGGTAGCCTCCTTCGAAGCCTGACAGCTTATATTAAGAGTCCGGCAGCTGGAACACGGCACTTGCTTGTCACATCGCATCTGATTTGTCGTAAGCTCGTTACTGTAATGAACACGTCGCGACAGACGGGGCCCTTTGGATATCGAGCACGTGCGCAATATGAAGTCATACCTTCCTTAAGCGGCAATTCTCGCACTTTTCGCAATGGTTCTCAGCATATTTCATAAATACATGTTTGCACAGAGTTCCTTACTGCTCTTTGAAGCAAGGATCCAGAAGACGGCTGGTCGCCTTCGGCCATTTCGCAAAGTGCTCCGAATACTCTATTCGAACCAATTCAACAAGTGATTTTTAATGAGCGACGTCTGAATGGAGGGACCGTTCGATGCTTGCAGCACAAGCACACCAGGAACATCAATTTTAAAACTCGGCACAGCGGAAATATTTTCACTCGGAAGGAACAAATTTGGACCGAGCACGTGCTCCGAAATAATCTTGCGATTAGGCAGCAACGAACATGGTCCAGACATAGTATGTCTGACTCCTCTCAAAATTGAGCAGTTTACCAAACGAGGACTGGCTTCACTGTTTTGCCGAGGCCCATGTCGTCGACCGCCTTCTGCCACTCATCTGCCTTGTAGAAAGCAACCAAACGATCAACTGGAAATCTTCCGCTCTTGTACCAACCAATCAACCTTGGAATGTACTCTGGAGTAGCATCACCCTGAGCGGTCCCGATGTAGCTCTTGCCATCCACCATGTTTTGGAACATTGGTATCCTCATCTCAGAGTCAAAAGGTGCACTCCCGGATTGAATGAACTTCCCGCAGGCTCGGGTAAACGTGAAACCCTGTTCGATGAGAGGAACAAATCCTGTAGTGTCAACAGTAATGGATGTCCCGGAGCCGTTGGTCAGGTCTCGTACGGATTGGACGATATCCACCAGGCTCTTGAGTTCGGATGTGTTAATTGTATGAGTTGCTCCCAGCTCTACTGCAAGGCTCATGCGAGACTCAACGCGGTCGATGCCAATAATCGTAGCACATCCCCGCAGCTTTGCAGCCTGGGGTCTATTAGCAAACCAAATAGTAATTTTGCTTAGACTAGGCATCTTACCATGACCGCAGCCAATCCAACTCCTCCCAAGCCTATCACAGCAACAGTGTCCTGGGGTCCAGCCTTCCCAACGTTGATGATAGAGCCAGATCCTGTCTGCACTCCACAGCCCAGAGCAGCAATAACCTTCAGCTCATTCACATCTGCTACGCCTTTCAGATTCACAACCGAACTCTGATCGACAATAGTAACGTTCGCGAAGCTTGAGTGGCCGAAGAACCCTCCGAAGATGTCAGAATCGATAGAACCAGCAAACGAAAAGCATTTATTCCCTTTGAAATTCAGTTCGAGGTGGTTGACGCAATGAGCGGGGTGGCCGCTGGCGCAGATACCACATGCTCCGCATGAAGCAAATGATAGAACGACAGGGTCCCCAGGCTTCGCAACGGTGACGTCGTCGCCGATCTGCTCAACGATACCAGAGCCTACGGATGAGGTTAGCCGATTCGTAATTTTATTCAAGGATGCGCATGGTAAAAAAAATTTCACTTCGCTGTAAGTCTCACCCTCATGACCCTTTACCGAAGGGTAAATAGCTGTCGGTCCCTCTTTGAGATTCCCGGTCAAGATATCGGTGTGGCAGATTCCAGTTGCGATTATCCTGACCACCAACTCATCCTTTTGGATTGCCCTCAGATGGACTGTTTCCATCTGCCATCCATGATCAGAGAGGGGTCCCCGTGATACGATAGCCCTCGTTATGATTGGAGACATGGCGGGATATTTCATAAGAAGATGAATTTGCTCTGAGAGAACTCTGAAATCTGACAATCGGAGTTTTTTTTAATGGAAGCTGTAATGCAAGATTCAATTGGACAGGACACGAGATACTTCAATTGAGGACGAGTGAAGTGCGCTATATACATCGCAACGAGCCCCTAAGAAGTGTCAAAGGCGGGAAAAGGGGAAATGAGTCACATTAGTTCAAAAGAAGCTATCAATAGCAGATAAACTCCAGTATTGCGTTGCGTTTCCGCTCAGAAGTGATATAATCCTGGGCAGGCATTCGCGCAAGTGACACGGACTTCAGTCTGCGGGAGTCTGCTGTCGCTGATTGGGTGGACCAACAACATTTCCACGGAGTCCGCGGGCTCCGGCGAAGGCGACAGAGGCCCATGCGTGGTTAACCCCACAGCCCACAGCCAATGGGACGCTAGTCCGATCGAGTACAAAGCAGTATAACTATAGCGCGGTGATTCCCGAAACCTCGAGCCCTTGGCTCATAGAAAAAGGCTCTGATACGTTGAATTGAAGTAAATACCTGGACATGATGTGACTGAGCCTGACGCTCGGCCTGAGATACGACCGGTATTTCTCGGCCGAGGATGGTCGTCATATTACTCCGCGAGAAGTTTTACTCGCAAACTCATTCCAGTCAGGAAGATTAGAGACTTTTAGCAAGAGGTGAAACAGGGGTGTTTCTAGAGGTGTTCCAACTCAATGATGTGGCTTGTCCCATGTATCGTCAAGACGAAGGTAACCAAAAACCTGGTATACCTACCGATAAAATGGCTTCTTTATGCTAAGTATGGCTAGATCTTGGCGCGCTATACCTGACCCGGTGCGCTATCTTATTGGAACAGGTGTTCCAACTGTTGAAATACCTGTTCTAGTATAATCGCCAAGAACCCTACTACTATACCTGATCAGTAAGCGCATGTGAACAATAAGGTTGGAATGGGGTTCGAACAGGGGGTGTTCCAACTCTTGCTAAAACTCTCTATTTCCCCGGAACGACAAGCCACGTGCTGTCAGTGCGAGATCTATCGATACCCCAGATGTTCTAGACCTGCAACCGTTTCAAGTGGCGTCTCTTGATTTGCTGGGTGCCCTTAGTATGCGTTAGTCTACTAACCAAACACAGAAACATCAAAGCGACAGGGCATGTAACATCAGTAGAAATATGGAATTCGGGACCTAAACATTACGTTTGCAGTCGTAGGTTGGCTGAAAACTTCCGGGGAAGATCGCCAGTGTTCGCCGAGAAACGCCACACCCATGGGGATGCACAACGAAAATAGCAGGCGAGTTCATTTTCCATCGGAACAACCATGGATCAGCTAAAATCCGCAGCGTCCATTGTGTACTAGACGGTCCCTCTAGGCGCAAGTGAGTATAGAGCGACGTAACGTTC
Organism: Lasiodiplodia sp. COLG20; assembly: GCA_009801085.1. Lineage (NCBI taxonomy): Eukaryota > Fungi > Ascomycota > Dothideomycetes > Botryosphaeriales > Botryosphaeriaceae > Lasiodiplodia > Lasiodiplodia sp. COLG20. The sequence continues at coordinate 27,357 of VNWV01000050.1, read as the reverse complement.
ACCTAAACAACCGTAACTGTGATTTCGACCTCATGCATATATAAAGGCAGACCCAATGCTGCTCAAATCAAACATTAACAACACAGCAATTCCCACCAAGCCTCCAACACCAGTAACCTCATCAATCAGCACTACTTCACTTCCGAACCACAGGAATCCATCACCGCCGACATGAAGTTCGCAACCGCCGCCAGCGCTGCTCTTCTGGGCACTACCGTCTTCGCTGCTCCGATTATGCTTGCCACTGGCGACCCCTCCTTTGGTTTTCCTCTGAACTCCTTACCCTTGGTCGGTCCGCTTTTCCTTGGCAGTAGCAACCCGAACACCGTGAACTCGGCAACTCCGTCGGGCACGGTCCAAACAGACACCCCATCAGCCACGTATAAGATTCAGGACTTTACCACCCGCAAGTACGATGGCCAGCACATCAACAGCGTGTCCTTCAAGATCGTATCCTTCAACGCCGAGACCCTCGCCGACTGCTCTTCGGAGGACTTCGTCATGAATCAACGGTACACTTGCTCGAACGGACGGTTCAGCTTCACCTACGTCGACTACTACGATTGGGTCAAGCCGACCGAGCTCTTCATCCGGGAGGAAACCGATGATAAGTAAGAGCAAATTTCACTCATCGTATCCATCCGTGCATACTAACATTGCTTTTAGGGGCCCCATTGGCGGATCAACCTACTTCATCACGCCCCCCTGCCGCGCTGGTGGATCTGGCCCCGAGGACCTCATTTGCCAAATTCCAGACAGCCAACCTGTTCAAGTTGAGCTTTTCCCCGCTAAATCTAACTAAGCTTTGGCTCTCCGCGATCCTCATTTTCCCAGTAAAGCTTTGTGATTATTTCTTATAGATATGCGTTAGACCAGTTACCACTCGTCTGACTTTGTCTTGTACATATTTTCTTTTATCAGCCTTGTATATATTGTCATTTAGATCCTATGTACATATTTCAGACAAATCACTTTTCTTATGCTCATACTGTCCCCCAATCCCCAGTATAACATGGGTTGATGATCTTGAATGGAGTCCCGCAGGATCCTATAAGATGGCTCTATCCCCGCTTTGCGATACGAGCTTACATTTTCGTCTTCCCTACGTTGTACTACCAACTGAGCTCCGCGAACTATTCGCTGCGCGAATGCAATCTAACCCTCCTTTCATGTTCAGCATTTCTATCCGCTTATCGAAAGGTCTCAGGCAGTATATTCACCATGTTCAGATGGGGGCTTCTGTTGCTCGCTTTAGTCGTCTCCGGTCCAACAGCGAACTTGCTGCCCCGAGAGACCTCCGAATGCGTATGTGCCACATCACCAGAGCCACTTCCAGTATACTAACATATTCCAGTGCAAAGTCCTCCAAAACGCGGGCCTCAAACACGTCTACTTCCCAGAAGACCCAGCCTACACCCAGCGAATAGCCTCCTACTGGTCCCTCACCGCCCAACTCACACCCTACTGCATCGCCGAGCCCAAAACCGCCCAGGACGTCTCCCTCGCCGTGACGACGCTCGTCCAGCGCACGGCCTGCAACTTCGCCGTCCGCAGCGGCGGGCACTCCGCCAACGCGGGCGCCAACAACATCGACGCGGGCGTCACCATCGACCTCCGTGCGTAACCCCTCCCCCACCCCTCCAGCCTCCCCCCACTGCTAACCCCGCACAACACAGACCGCATGAACTCAACCACCCACAACCCCACAACGGCCACCGCCTCCCTCCTCCCCGGCGCCCGCTGGCTCAGCGTGTACGAACATCTCGACGCACTCAACCTGAGCGTGCAGGGCGGGCGCAACGGCGGCGTCGGCGTCGGCGGGCTCGTGCTGGGCGGCGGGTGTTCGTACTACATGTACGCGCGGGGGCTGGTCTGCGACAGCGTGCGGGGGTTCGAGGTGGTCCTCGCGAACGGGTCTATCGTCGAAGCTAACGCGGGTGAGAATGCGGATCTGTGGGTGGCGCTGAAGGGCGGCGGTGCGGGGAGCAACTTTGGCGTCGTGACGAGGGTGGATATGGAGGTTTTCCCGGGGATGCCGGTTTGGAATGCGGCGAGGAGGTTTCCGGCGGGGGTGGAGGGGGTGGGGGAAGCGCATGTGGAGGCGTTGGTGGAGTGGGTGGATGGGGTGGGGAGTTATCGGAATGCATCGGCGTTGGTGTTTTGGACGTATAAGCCGGGGGATAATGGGACGGTTGTTATTACGAGGTTGACGGATGTTGGGGGGAGGGAGGCGCCGCCGGTTTTTGATAAGTTTTTGGCGATCGAGGGGAATATTTCGTCGGTTGTTGGGATGACCAATTTGTCGACGTTGTCACCGAATACCGTGTCGTATGGTTATCGGTGAGATGATTGGCCCTTTGGCTTGGAGTTTGACTAACTAGATATAGGAATATCTGGCTCACTCTCACTTTCAAGAACGATGCGCGGATTCTAAAGAAAGTGGTTGAACTACACGATGTTCTCGTTGAGGAAATGAAGCAGGTAATCCCCAATGGCGACTTCGAGACACAGGCTTTCTTCCAGCCATTGCCGACCATCGTTAGCCAGCACTCTGTTGAACGCGGTGGCAATATCCTAGGCATCGACAAAATTGAGGATAATGCTATCATTTGGTTAGGCTCTGTTGCAGTAAACACTGTTGAGCAAGAAGAAATTGGTCGGCAGAAGATACATGCATGGAAAGATGCCATTGAAGAGTACAGCAAGAGTATTGGCGGCTTGTTTAGCTATCGCTACTGTAACTACGCAGAGCAGTCACAGGACGTGATGAGAAGCTACGGCGAAGAAAACTTCCGAAAGATGCAAGCCGTTGCCGACAAGTACGATCCAGAGCGTGTTTTCCAAACTCGGGTTCCAGGTGGTTTTAAGTTGGTATAAAGAAAGTCGTCTTGCAAGGGCGAATAATGGAATGTTAGTTAAATCTGTGGCACTGGTGTACCTAATGACAAAATTCATCGGTTGCTGACAAGTGGGAGGTTAGAGCTGCTTCATTCGTCGTGGTGCAGTGAGGGCTGACGTAAAAACTGTTCACATGCTCACTCTAAGCGAATTGTTCCCCCAATGATAAGATTCGTACAAGCGCGCGGGCAAGCAACAGGCAGCGATGCTACTCAATGGAGGCCCACAATCGACCTATTTTAAAGGTACGCAGGATTTTGTCCGTGACGTGGCATGCTGCGGGAAATAGCTTTACTGGGAGGGGTCTGCGGCACTTTTGAAAGCACGTTGCTATAGGCTTTTCTTCTACCTACTCGCTCGTGCGCGAGCCATCAATTACACCTACTCTCTTATTCTAAGCACACATATCTTATCTTTCAGACGTTCTGACGGAGAGTACGAACAGCTCCAGCAATCATGGAGCCAGACATTCCATCCAGCCCATCTACATACGAACAACTCAGAAGACGTTTAGCCAATGGAGAGGACGACTCGAAGGACGTTTGTCCAACATGCCAAAAACTTTCCACTCATTTACAGGTTTCTGGAGCAGTAGCGATCCGAAAAGGATTGCCCATCACGAGACAGGGGACTCATTTGTCAGCGCGGCTGGCAAGAGATGCTTTATCTGCTCGGTTTTGTTTGAAGTATTTTCTACTATCGGGAATTCCGAGCCTCAAAACTACCATACGGAAGCAGTTATCAACTGCGAGCTTTGGAGGTCCGATGGTGGAACTTGGAGAGTGCAAAAGGTTTATCGTCTGACCTTCAAAGTCGTGCGAATAAATGATGATTTTGACAAGGCGGTAGAGCTTCAGATGTACGTTCGAGACTTTTTTGGTGAGCTTGTGGAACTATGGTCCCCTTTGCCGGAAGGATTCGATGTTGGGGAGGTTCCGGAGAATACGGGAGATCCAAAAGTTCTCCAAATGGCCAAACATTGGTTTTCAACAACATGTCGTTCTGACAATGTACTCTGCTCAACTGAAGGGCAGCAGTATTTTCCAAAAAGGCTTCTGGATATCACGAACCAAGCCCCTCGGCTTCTCCATTCTGAAATCGAACAACCTCAAGGTCCTTACGCAACACTTTCACATTGCTGGGGACTGGCAGTCCCAACGTTACGCCTTACCAAACAAACGGAAGCCAAGTTCTACCAAGGGATCCCCCTGTCGTCGATACCATGGACCTTTAGAGACGCAATTCACATTGCGAAATATCTGGGGATCCGGTACATATTGATCGACACTTTGCGTATCATTCAGGAAGGCGACGACGGACATGACTGGACTGCCCATTCCACGATGATGCGAGATATTTACGTGAACTGCATACTGAACATATCTGCAGACAGCTCAAAAGACCCTGGGTGCGGCATCTTTGTTGAGCGTCGACCTCCAATCTCACGCCCTCTGATCATTCGTCTTGCCAACACTAGTGGCAACCAAAAGCGCTCTCGTCGGAAGAATGGAACCATTCAGACCTGCATACGAGCGTGTTGCTCAGAGAGCCTGGGTATTACAAGAAAGAATACTCTCTCCTCGGGTCCTTCATTTCACCTCATCTCGAATTTATTGGGAGTGTACTTCACATCCTACTAAATGGGAGATGGGGTCAGGCCCCCGAGATGAGGATGAATGGCGAGAGATATACCGTATGGCACCATTCAGACTGGGGCGTCCAAAGGTGTTCCCGGCGATGCAACAAGATGACTACGAGGCCCTGATGAACACCTATACACGGATGAATTTGACGTATCCCGGAAAGGATAAACTTGTTGCTGTTGCAGGGATTCTGCAGCTTCTTGAGAGCCGTTATGGAGACACTATGGTGGCTGGTCTCAGAAAGTCCATGCTTCCGAATTCCCTCATCTGGGCCACTCAGATTCTGGGAAGAAACAACTGGCCAGCAGAGCACAAGGAGATTACCGAGCGCCTTCTTGGAGTTGGGCGAGCATGGACGGGCCTATCGTATTTCACAGTAGCCGTCTCACCGATACGCCTGTGGCGACAGTTTTTGACTACAAAATAGACTTAGTCGATCCTTTGAATCATCTGGGGCCTATCAAATTCGGCAGGCTTACTCTAAAAGGACCCGCCTCATATGAACCAGTGTTCAGAAATCCTTCCATGTGGCGTCCGGGAAAGCACATCTACGTAACTCATGAAAGAAGCGGTGTAGTGGTCAGAATGGCGACAATTTACTTTGATAGCCCCGACACCGACGCAGAAAATATGCCACAAAGAACGCTTATGCTAGCTATCAACATGAGCTTTGGCATTAAATGGTTGTTGCTCCAGCCATGCGAGGAATCGGCATCATCGAATACCGGGCAGCGGTCGAGACATGCAGCCCCCCTTTACAGTCGGATTGATGTTGTTCAGCTTCATGGAGAAGACTTTGATCACAGATGCGGAAAGCTTGGGAAGCAACAATGGCTATCTACTTTAGAGGTGGTTACGGTTACTATTGTTTAGTACTAGGGTTCGTACAAGCACTCTTTTGACCTTTGAAAAGAAAGAATAAACACTGAAAACCACAGGAGACCTGTGTTCATTGTCTCAATTACCCAGCGTTAATATTGCTGAAAGGGTTCTCTAGCTTACCGCACTCTGCAAGGCTCCACTACTTAATTTCATGTGTCCCCTTGTCCACAAGCTTTCAAGTGAGTTGTATTTTAATCCAGTCGACAAACGATGCAAGGCAGAGTAGCTCGACTACTGTCTGCACACAAATAATCTGCCAGGTACACTTTTCTTTATTGCTCGTTCTAGATCGGATTGCAGGGCGGTGTCAGAGTGTCTGGGCTTTGAGGAAGTGACGGAGGCGTACAATAGGGTCACGGGGACAGGTGACGCGCGGTATGTGGTTAAGGAGGGAGCGCTGGAGGCGGGGACGGAGGGGAAGACGAGGGAGGTTGATGTGCTGTTTGACTACTGTCACTATGTGAAGGGTGAGTATTGTGGCGGGAAGCCGCTGGATCAGGGACCTATGAGGTTGTTGAAGCATATGGCATCTGTAGCTCGAGGTCGCGAGAAGTCGGACTTGCAGACGGTGGAGGGGTTTATGGCAAAGAAGATTTCGAAGTGAAAGCTGTATATATGTGAGTGTTATCTTGTGGCATCAATAGATCACTCTAGAAGAGGGCGTGCTCAAAACGAACCGAGAAGAACAGAAAACAAATTCTCCATCTAAATTACACTTCGTCTTCAGCCCCTTCCCCTGCCTTCGTCGAAGTCCAAAAACACGTTTCAACCCTACTTCTCATTCTTTTATAAGCGCGGTGTTCCTCTCTAATCACTTCAAAAACCAACTCTTTCATTCATCCCGCCGCTCCTCACTCCCCCGCCTCCCCACCAACCGATCCCCCGCACAAACATCCACCCCAAACCTCTCCACCACTCCGCCGCCCTCCTCCTCCCTCTCAAACCACCCCATCCGAAACCCCCTCCCCTCCCACACGCCCCTCTTCTCCAACTCCCGATCACTCCACCACTCCGCCCCCGGCGGCACCTCCGCCAGCATCTTCGACCCCGCAATCAGGCTCGCCGCCGCCGCAATACTGCACGGATTCTTGGGCAGAATCTCGTCTTTCCTCCGCATCGGCATGAGCCACCACGACGCGCCCACGCACACGAAAATAACCGCCAGCAGCGCGTCGAGGATGCGCGTCGACAGCAGCGACTGGTGCAGGCGGTAGCGGTCCGGATTGACGCGCGTCGCGTTGGATGTCGTTGTGATGCGGAGGCGCTTGGTGGCGGTGAGGTTTGCGGATGAGTGGTACTGCGTCGCCGTCCAGTTGGTCGTCGGGTCGGGGCGGAAGACGTCGCTGAGGACCTGCGCCATCATGAGCTGGTATTGGGATTGGATGGCGGATAGGACGGCGGCGTAGTTGTCGGGGTGGAGGAAGGAGGCGATGGTCGCGTTGTCCTTGCCGTAGAGCAGGTTCTGGAAGAAGACGTCGAAGGTCAGGTCGTCGGAGGAGTAGGCTTCTTGGTAGGCGGGCAGCAGCGCGTCGAAGCCCGTGTCGTAGTAGTAGCGCAGGTCGGGCTTGGAGACGGTTTTGCGCGTCGCTTCGTTGGCGGTCGCGTTGATGAGGGAGTACGTTGGGAGGTGGAAGTGCGTGCGCGCGGTGACTTGCTCGAGGCTGGTGTTGCAGAGGATGTTGGTGTAGGTCGAGAGGTCCGAGCCGAAGGTGCCGCCGACGGTGAGGCAGCCTGTGTTGCGGATGTCGGACTCGGAGTAGTAGTCGGACCAGAGGAAGCCGACGCCCCATTTGTTGGGGGTGAAGGTGCCGAATGGGGCGTCCTGGAGGGTGCCGAGCGTGCTGATGAAGTCGTTGCCGCAGCGGGGTTCGGTGTGGTTGTAGTCTTCCCATCGCGGTCCGCCGATGCCAGATACGTTCCAAGGGTCTCCAGAGACTTTGTTGCATTCCAGAACCGCTCGTAGTGCCGGCAGATCTACTTCCAGGGTTTCCTGAGAGGATATTCGTGTATCGTTGGAGGCCAGGGCGAGTTGAGGAATCATGAGACCTTCGTATGTCCATTGAGGGAAAGTGAAATTCTCACGGAGGAGCAATCCCATGAGGAATGGAAAAGTTTCGTATTTGTTGGTGATGGATGCCTCTTTCGCCGCTATTTGGATCAGCGAAGCGTTAACATTGTAGTCGTCCATGTTGATTGGAACTGTCTGGCGGAGATCAACTTGTTGGGGGGAATACAAGCCGCTCACCACGATCGTTAGGAATGCCGAGAGGAACAAGGATAGGGAGATGACGAATGGCAGGAATTGGAGTCTCAATGCGGACTCTACGATGTTGTGGGCGTTGAGCCTGGATAAGTGGTCCTTGAGAATGTCTTGGCGTCCGCAATTGCCTAAAGTCCGAAGCCGATAGTACGGAAGAATTGAGAGAGAGGAGAAGCCAATGGTGCCGACCAGAAGCTGGATGCTGACCATCACTAAAGCCGGGACGTAAGACCACGTGTAACGGATGTAACCTGATTGGTCGACATCTGCGAGACCTTTGCTCTTTTCCGATTTCCAGAAGGACACCTCGAGGCCAATAATAACCAGCAATGTCATGACCATGACGACGATAGTGAAGGTCCACGATTTCGAAAACGGCCTCCACCATTCCCTTGCGTGCTTCGGAGCACCCGTCAGACCGTCACGCGGGGTTGCACTCGACGCAGTTCCCTTTTCTGCCAGCAGCTCGATCCTGAACTCTGGAGCATTGTTGCGGTGATCCTCTTGGCTGACGCATCGATAGGGTGATAAAACAGACTGCAGGTTTGGGAGTCGTGATGCTCCGTGTCCGGCAATCGTTTCCGACAGCTGCGTGCTACGAGACATGACAGTCGCCAGTCTTGCAATGGATCCGTAGTCCCGAATTCTTGAGAGCCGATTAACCAAAAATGCCATAACCGCCGTTTGGATGATGAGAAAGCATAAGATTGCTTCCATCATGTAGAGCGACAATCCTCTCACACGCAGGCGCTGTTGGGTTGTTTCGCAAGTACCCTTGACCTCATCCTCAGCGGGTACCATGAGGTAGGACTTTGCGATTTGAGCCGAGATCTTTCTGTATATTTCTGTTGACTGGTCCTGCAAGAACGTCGAGTCTTGCAGCTGCGTTACGGTGAGGTTATCGACAGTCGCTTGAATGAGTTGAAAAAAAGGGTCGAATGTGGTTGAATTGGCAACATTCTTCGCAGGTGGTATGGGTTTTAGAATTCCGCTAACGAATGTGATTGATTTCTCAATACAAGAGTCGAAAGCTTCGAAGAAATCCCAAGACGACACTGGCTGGATTGTCGTCTCATTCATTGCGTCTCCGAGGTTAGTTTTGTCATCGTAGATGATTCCCGTGTCTGAGACCGTGACGTTTGACTTTTGTACCGTGTATTTTGGCTTGCATGTGAGGATGGTCGTAGAGTCCGAAACTACTCTCACGCTGTTCGTGAAAAAGGAAGTGGTAGCGTTTGTAGACACAACTCCTACCGCGAGGATCAGGCGATGGTTGTCCTCATCAGCCGCAAGATTGGTACATTCGACCGGTGACGCCATCCCAAAGAACACTAGAGGGTAAGATGGGGAGTGCTGGGTCTCGTTGATTATGGTACTCTCGCAGGTTGGGGTTTGCAGCTCAAAATTGGTAACGAGTTGCTCGCATCCATGACTGGTGCAGGATGTGTTGATTGCCTTGAGGCTTCCACCTTCATCGCAATCAAGATCTGCCTCAAAGGTGTCGACGAGACTTTGAATTTGGCTGTACTCGACACCTGAGCTACTTAGCACCATACGATGTATATTGTATTGACCGCAGCTTACCTGCACGACCGTCTTTGACGCGCAAACTTGGAAAAGCAATCGTCTCCGCGATACCGGGGCCGTACGACAGGTTTTGATTGCCGAGTGCGATTGTAGAGAGTACGGGGACAAAGTCCGTTTGCGCCTGGCTAAACCCGCTGGCATCGAATTTGTCTGTCGCAATCAGGGGTAGATTGTGCACGGTGATTCTGTCATCTTGCAACATCAACAAGGCCGTGGAGACGATAGTGAGGAGCTTGATGAGCAAAGAAGCCAATATGGTGAGAAAAACCAGCCACTGGTTGTGTCGTATGGAGTGATATAAGCTGTAGAGTTGGGCAGGGCTGACATAGTCCATGAGAAGGGTTTTTGCAGCGGGTGTTGGGCCCTTTCGAAGGATCTCCCATGGCGCTTGCTGTTTGACGCGGTATTCAACCTGTGCCCAGAAGGCTGCTACGACAGCGAGAACTTTTGTGTTGTTAGGTAGGCATTGATGCTCGGACAAAAGGACCTCTGTTACGCACCCGCGGTAGGCCCGAATGTCCAAAGGAATTGCTTGTTCGTTTCCGTGGTAGTGAGCCCGGTGTGCTGTTTGTCAAACACCTGCAGAAAAACAAGTGCAGCCAAAAGAACAATATACACAATGACAAAGCCGATGATGGTGCCTGACCGAAGGAAAAGTGGAATTCGAGATGGACCATTCGTTTTCTTGGGGTCGCCATAGTGGATGTCAGGATTGGCCCTCGTTTCACTGCTCACAAGATGTACTTGACTAATGCGACTATCATCAAAGTACGAATTGTGATCTCGTGTCGAGTCGGCGGGAGTTTGCTGGATTTCGTCGTATGCAGCATTTGAATCCACGGCTTCATATTGAATGCGTTCGGAGCTTGAGCTCGGGCCGCCAAACGGACCCCATCTGGATCTTGTGTTCGTCTGTTGAAGCTCGATGGCTTCAGAATTCAATTGCGAATGCTTGTTGCTCATCGTTGCATCGCATCGAAGGGCCAACGGAGTGGTGTAGAAAAGCGAGAAATGGTTGTCCTAAGTCATTTCTTGAGAAGAAAAAAATTATGGATAGCGCAAGCAAGCACCTGTCAAAGATAGGTCTGTGGCCCACTATCAGCTATTTGTGGAAAGCGTACCTATGCCGCGCTTACTGTGTACTACGTACGCTATTCCTTTCCCTGCAGTGAGCAACAGGACCGCGTTGCGATTGGATCCTGTAAGCTTTGTGGCTTGCGATCACGCGATGCGCAATCTAGATCACCGTTGGGGGCGGTGTGGGGGCCAACACTTGGGCAGCACCGACTGGTCCGAGTTCGGGAGACAAACTGCAAATGGAAGTGAAAAAAGGCATTTTGAACTTATGCCGGTGGCACAAACCCCACAAAACGCCACGATTTTCTCGTGGACCCATTCAAACAGGCTACAGAAGTTTGGATCAAATCCTTCGTGCTCGGCGACAAGGCATCTCAGCGATGGAAACCATTCGTCTTGACAATACGTCCCGCAACACATTCAGCCTCATGGACAAATTAAGTGCAGCGATCTTCTCATAATGGATGACAAGTATCAATAGTAGAGCGCTGTGCAAATTAGGGGTTTTGCGCATGTACACATACCATAGTAGGTCGATCGGCATGGCCCACTTGACACAGGCTACAAGGGAAGGGGCCTTGCTGGAACGGTCAGATTTTAGTGGGGAAATGCACGCCTATTCTCAACGCCCCTCATCCTCCATCTCCACAGACCCCAACCGCCGCGTCATCCTCTTTGCTTTTGTCCAATCATAGAATGTCGGATATTTGTAGCCGTGATATTCAGGGTCGTGTGGCCTCGGCTAAATCCCTCGCGACAAGAACTATAGGATTGTCACTGGAACCTGTTTAGGACCACATCAACGTAAAGTGCCTCTGTGCGAAGACCAGACGATTGCAATCCCCTACATATGGCGAGTACATTCCCAGAGAGAGAGCCACTGTCTATCTGCGTGGGAGACAAACCCAACTTGATCGGCAGTTGGGAGAAGGTCGTATCATCGTAGAGTCCATTGACACGACCGACAAGCTGTGCTCCGGCGAATCGGTTGCGAAAAGTTATTTCCAGAATGACCTGGGTACCGGAGAGCGTATTCCAGTCTAGTTTGATCAGCTATACCTCTCCATAAATATGAGCAAGAACTCCGAAGCCATCGGCGAGTTCTCTGTGGCTGTTCTGCTCCGGAAGCCTATGTATTTGCCTCCGAGAGACAGTTGAAAACCTCAGCATCCTTCTTGATCCCGCCGGACGAATCTATGATGTCTATCACGTCGTGAGTAGTGTTCCTAACGCTCAGCAAAAAGACACACCTGAGTATTTATATGAAACAAAAAGTCGAAAACTATATAGATTTCTCCATCAACTACAAGCACGAAAATAGACGACATGGATCCTGAAGAACTAGATCCAAATACAAAAACAATCCAGACTGAAGGAAATACGATGTGACCGGCCTGGAGCCATTCAAAGAGCTTATGGTGATATACGCGATCGTTGTCGCAGAGAGCACAGAACCGATTCCTTCGCCTCCTAAAACAAACATTTGAGTGCGTGGATAAGTTGCTTTGCCAATCAAACCAAACGATGAAGTCGTTGGTCATACAGACTCAAAATAGCTTTTAATTACTAGGTACGTACTGCCGCTACGTCTTAAGCCCAAAGTTTATGAGCATCACAAAACCATGTGTATCATGGATTCTCTTAATGAACACTTGTGTGAAGGTCGATTACATACTGCAGGAATTCGTTACTCTACATAGGAAGATGGCAGAGACAGCTTCGCATCAGAAAAAACAAATTGTTTGCGCAATACCCTATATTTAACCACTTCGTCTACTACTTGACCTTCCTCGAGATCGCCCCCTGAACTTATCAATGATATGCCTGCTTTGGTGGCAGCGGTCTCAAAGGAGCCCGGTGGAACTCCGCCTTTGCCATTTTCGTGGAAGTACATCGTCATCATCTTAGGATCCAGAAAAGACATACTTTTAAATATATTACGATAGAGCTCCTCTATCGGCTCCGGGAGAGTTTGATTTTCCCACAGAACTTCCCGCGTGACTTCCAAAGTCGGGAGAGATAATTCTTTCGCCTCTTCGTTCGTCAGCCCTGAGCCACTTCGGAGACAGCCCATCCACCTCCACATATACCCTGCCAGGTACGGAAGCGCCGTCGTCCCGTAGAATTGCAAGGGCACCAAGTCCAGGAGCCAATCCCGGGCTATCACCAACCTTTCCAGGCTTGGCCCTATAACCTCCAATGCTTCGCCGTATACACCGGTATCTTTGGGACTATGCCCAGCAGGATGAGTATGCATCTCGAATGAGTGGATGATAAGCTATTTGAGTGCCCGTGGCACTGACAAGATTGTTTCAAGGTCGCGGGGAGAAGCTTTACAACATCGCGAGCGTAACTAATTAGGATAGGTATAAGCTAACCGATATCCCAGGTCTTGTGGTATTTTAGAAAGGATACCCTGAAGCAAGCTCGGTCTTCAAGCCCAACAACTTGTTGGACAAGATAATGCCGACCACAACGCCGTTCTGGGAGCGAGAGGAATCTCTTACTACTATCTTAATGTATCTAATTATTAGCATTTCTTCAGTTGCCTTGAGGTTGGCAAGTTCGGCTGATGAGTCCACCTTGCTGGTGACGCCTTCTGTTACGCACAGGAAGGCGATGGCACTCCTACGTTGGGGAAGGGAGCCGAGAGGTCTTCGGATTTGTCACCTTATGTGAAGAGAACTACATGACAGATTAACCGCCATCAACTCAACCAAGCAACAAGATTTAGTTTCATCATTCATGCATGACATTGACACCTGGACCAAAGATAATGCCTGCCTAGACAGAAAGCACATTTACCAAGGGTGTGCGAATAAGTAGTCAGATATTTCATGAAGATGGGCCGTTTACGCAAGGTCGACCCAGGCTACAGGCACAGTAATTGAAGGAATCCTCACGTACGAGAGGAAAAGCGAAAATTCTGGCGGCAGTGGGGCCGAATGTGGGGGCTTGTAAATCACAAATTCAGTCACTTCAACGGCAACACGACTATTTTTAAGGGCAAAGATGAAGCTGGGCGATAAACTTGAATTTTTATTTGTAACAACAGTAGAACACACGTTGAATATTTGAATATTCGACTGCGGGAACGAGGGAGCTGGCGGGAGATCGATAGTACAGCCCACGGGGTTTTGCGGTTAGGCGAGTGATCGAGAGCCATGTATAGCAATCAGTGAAAGGCAAAGTCTAAATTTCAATAAGAGTGTGCACTCGTTAGTAACCCTTCCTTGTACAAGTGTTTCCCTACGCTATAAGAATGACATATGATTACGTTGAACATGGCGAGAAATGAGTGTCTGCAGCTGACGCCAGGGAGTATCCCATTCTTAAACAAGACATATCTAAAGAAATATCCACTCGCTTATTTTAGCTCCAGAATTTGAGCCCTCGAAGATGCGATGAATATCTCTTCCGCTTCTCAGTTCTCCGCATCTTTTTCTGCAAAGCCAGCACTTCCTCCCACGAGGAATCCGTGAGGGAAATGAAGCTTAAGTTTGCCAATGGATCTGCGCCGTGGCGTAAGAATTCCATATATATATCTGGTTGGGAGAGGTGATTCTGCCAAATTAGTTCCCTCCACGCTGAAATGTCCTCGTGATCTGGGAGCGAGTGATTTGGATCTGCTCCGTGCGCGAGCAGAAGCTTCACTAGCTCAAATGTGTCTTTTTCGTAGAAGCACTTCTTTGACCAAAAGTCGTTCGCCCATAAGGAATTAGAGAAGATGGCGACTTCAAGTACCGACTGGCCTTTAGAGCTCTTTGCATCACGTATCGGACGGCTTTTCAATCGGTGATCAACATAAGGAACGATACGAAGAGCAATTGCAAGGGAAAGAAAGGGCCCATCATCATGGTCAATCGGACCTTCGCACCAACATACTCTGTCGGCCGATACGCAAGGGCCTTCGGGGCCGAAAATTTCTCTCGCTGTTCTAGCAAGCTCATCGTAGAGGTCAAGTTGGGGGTCGCCCGTCTCTTCATAGAGCATATGGGCGTACCGCATGAACTGGATTAGCAATCTGCATAGACTGCTTCCTCCCCACCTACGTAGAGTGCTGAGCATTGAGCCGTGCTCAAGACGGGAACCATAATCGACGCACTTCATCGATATAAGGTAGGAGCGGCATAGAGCGTCGTGTGGATGGAATTCTGGCGTATAACCTCGCAGCTTAGACCAAACTTCATCGCGGAAGAGGAAGTCTCTAACCGTTCGGTGGAGAAATTCGACAGTGGGTTCAGACGTGGTTGAACTGTTCGTTTCCAAAAGACCTCTGTAGTGGCTATTCAGGCGCCGGCACATTCTTCGCGACCTAGCGTCCCTTTCGCTTGGGGACAGCGGCTTCACAGCCCTCGTGAATGGAAAATTCGGATCGTCCTCATCAGCCCAGGCTAGAGTCATGACGGTTGGAGGCTCAAATGCCGCTCGCACAATCTGAAAAAGCTTCGATAAATCCTCCCGATGCTCATCGCTTATTTTGTTAAGCATGCTCTGGAATAAGTTCTCAAGGTCTGGGGGTAAGGAGTGCAACCGACTCCTCAGTTTTGAAAGTTTTTCACCGTTGGTCAACCCCGTAAGTAATAGCTTCACCACAAGACCGACCCATAGGAACACACCCGATGCCTTTGAGGCAATTGCATGCAAAAGTTCTTCCGCTCCTTTTTCGTTCTCCATCTTGAGATCAGCATATCCCGGGCTCTCGCTGAAGTTGGATTGGATGAAGCAGATGACGTCCGGATAAGTCAAATCCTGGACCCTCAGACTTGGTGTACTTGCGAATGCATCCTCAAATTCGTTCCACGGACGGCTTGAGACGCAGACTTTGGTGTTCATACTATCCGACAGCCGTTTCATATACGTAGCCAGACCCGAATGATCTCCCGTGAATTCATCAAGGCCATCAATGAAGAAGACAAATTGTGCTGAAGGGTTAGCTTTGATGACATTCTGAAGCCGGCGCTGTAATCCAAGATAATCAAGTGGCATAGACTCGAATACGCCGAAAAGTCGGAAAAGCTCCCATTCATGAGGAAATGCTCTGATGGCGAGGTCGTCGAATTGTTGCAATATGTCGTGAATGAGTGTCCGCAGAAGGCCTTCTTCAGTCATTTGTAGTTCTTCCCCTGAGTTCCAGAAGTAGTGCCGAGCAATGATGAGCCGGCGGTCCCCAGCGGACTTGGTGAGGATTTGCGTAGTCCTTGTGTCGTGCCCGATAAATTTCATCAGGGTTGACTTTCCCGCTCCTGCTTTACCGGTAATCCAATACATGCTTGAATCACCCTCTAGCCATTGCCCAAAATCGGCTCAGGGTAGTTGGTCTGCTCTTGGGGGCTTGAAGACCCATTCGAACGTTGCTCGATGCGCATCTGGTATCCTCTCTTCCCGATTTGAAATTCTCTCGAAATGGTGTTGTGCGAGAAGTAGCCGTACAAAGCGGCGTTGGCTCTCGTCAGAAACATCCGTCTTCCCTCCAGGCAATGGAGCTGCTGCGATCGCTGCAATGACGCCCTCTTTCCAATCACGGCGCTCACCGATAAGCCGCACTACTTCATCCCTGGTGAGCTTCTGCTCCTGCGCAAGATTATCCAAGCCATATTCGAGCTGCTTTCTGAATTATCTTCAGCATGTATTGGGTGATGCGATCAGCGTTGAGTCATACCTCATTCCCCAGATCATGTGCAATGATATCTGCTGTCTGTAGGCGCTCAAACGCTGCTCGAGCCGGGCAACAGCATCACCGTTCCAAATGCTCTCCAACGCGACCCTACAGCTTTCCCATTGCTTGTTCTTTGCTTTGTTGACCTTCAGTTTATTCAGGGCATCCAGGAGACCCCGAGCAACATCGTTGCATCCAGCGCAGAGCTCCAGCAAGTCGCATTCGTTTTGATCAGTGACTGTGCCTCGGACAGCCGCTTTGCTGGACTTTTCGATCCTTTCGTTAAGATACCGTAGGTCCTGAACTATCGCTGTCTGTCGTTTCTGCTCGAAAATCTCCCCCGAGGCTGAGGTGTAGATTGTCAAACTCCGTGATAAGAGTTTGGCTGAAAAATCAACAAACTGAACAGTAGCTGCGACGACACCAAGGACGCTCAAGGGGTCCATATTGCTGTAGAAGGCGCTGTGGTTGAGGCAAAGGACAGGTCAGCGCGCAGACAAGGCTGAAAATAAAGTGTCCGGTTTGCCAAGGCTGAGTGAGATGCATGACCGGGGTTCCGTATTGGTCCGCGCCATACAGCTGTGTGACGGCCAATAGCGTTGTATCACGGCACAATCATTTCAATCGGGCAGCGCAAGGCAGTTTCTGCGCAGTGCGGAGCAGTTTTCCGCGCCTGAGTGTCACCGACCGAGGGTAAACACTCTCGCACTGCCTCGTAGCATATTTTGTTGAACTCTGCAGATGCCGCACTTCGAATGTTAACCATATTTCAAGCCTGCTACGGATATTGACGTAGTTTTTAGATAGGAAGAATAATAAGAGGGTTGATTGCATCGTCCACGTGGGAGATGGGTTCTCCCACAAACTCAACCAGGATATGGCGCAAATACCAGCTTTGCACTTACCTAATCGGTAAGTTCAGATGTGCAGTTGCAGTTACCATGGTCTTGGTATGATACGTTTGTTTAGTTAGAGTAGATTGAAAAAGTCCGGCAAGCGTTATCGTTGAACAAAAGTAAGGAATTCAAGTGCATTTAGCGCAATAGAGAATAAACCGTGAAGCCGTGGGGCTTTGGCGGCGGGAAGCAGCAGCCAGTAGGTACGGACAGCAGCGTGCCGCGCCGATGTAGGATGATCGATCAAATCAGACAAACACCTCTCTAAGCAAGGTGATGACTAGATGCAAGGCGTCTAGGCTGCTGCCGAGGTGGACACCTCAGCGCGTGTAGTCGGAGGGACTTCTCCCCGGTCGTTGGCATGAGAATCAACCAAGAACCAGTCCATGATGAGTCTTAAGGACGGGACTATATTGCCGTACCCAGTACAAATGTTGAGTCCGACTCTTGTTGCTCATCAGTCTCCTCACTTCCCACATCCAGCCACGAATAACCCCAATACCCGTAAGAATGTATTCTTGGAACTCCCAAAATATCATGGAGCATTATCGTACCGTCCCTTCCTAATTTTTCTAATACATGATGGTACTCGATCACGCGAGCCTTAAAATTGGAACAAGTCCGCGAAGCTGATAATGGTTTTCTGGTTGCTCTGGCTAATGAGCGGCGTTGGCAATAGAGATTTACATTAAAGGCGAGGCAAACAGAAAGCTTGACCAACTCAGGCATCAAGCCATTGATCAGCTAATGACTGGACTCCTGTTCTCTGAATAAACGTTCCGACAATACATTGGAGGCTTCCCTTCAGCAGACGTCGGTGGGCACGGTCTGCACTCGTTCCTCCTTTTGAGCATATCCTTCACCGTAGGAGGGAGAAGGTTCCACTCAAGGTTAAGACGATGTGGTTGTTGGATCTCACGGATCCACCACTCGTCAAGTTTGACCTCACTCTTAGCATTGACAGTGCCCCAGATCATACTCTTCTTCCCCGGCACACCCTTCCGTACCCATTTGGCACCGTTGCCGTCTTCGAGATCTTCAAATTTTCACTTCGGATTCTTTCCGTTGAACCAACCAGGTTGTTCCTTGAGTGCTGGAGGATCATAATCGCAACCCCTTTTGTCTTTGCGGTATTTTACTGAAGGATGAACCGTCTCATTCGTGGCTTTGGCACCCACTTTGGTTTCGGAACCCTCGTGATACACACCGGGAGTGCGGGCTACATACCCTCCAGCAATCGGTAGGTTGTACAAAACGCTCGAATCATGGGTGTCTCCTTCAGCCCATTTTCTTCGTTCTGTTAGAACCTGCGAGGTTCGACTCTTCTTGAGGTGCAATAGCTCATGGCAAGCTTCCTGGTCGAAATCAAGAAGGCCATCAACCAGATCACACATCCAGGCCAGCGTGATCTGGTCAATTTCCGAGGTATGCTCCTTTCCGGCGGTTGTTCCACCACCGATATCGGCATGGAATCCCGGGAACCAGCACTGCTTGAGGTCTGTATCGGCACCGTAGTCTTTGCTTGAGTGGTCGAGATACCATAGCGTTGGCTCAAATGCTCCACGATGCTCATCAAGTGAGAGTGCATGAAATGCGTGGTCAATTTCTAGCTCAGATGTCGTCAGTACGGACACGTTGCCGGCAGAGACATTTTGACATACTCCTGTTCAGTGCAGTGTCATGAAATCCGTATTTTTCGTTGTATCCCGTCACATATGACAGTAGACTCTTAGGGAGGCCCCTGCTTCCTACCTGCATTTCGCTCTTTCAGTTATTTCTTTTTGAAATTGTATTGTGAAACGACTTACTGTATCCCATACACCGATAACTTTGATCGTGACTGTATGATTGATAAGACTAGGACTATCCTCGTTATCGGCGTTGTCCGGGTGGAATTGCTTGATTTTGTTCCAGAGTTTTCCATCCATACAACTCTGCATCTCATTCGCCGGCCTCCAGAATTTTCCCGTATACCTTTTTCTTATGAGTTCCTTTCGGGTGCCGGAGTGACTGGCTTCATTCATGGAATGCACATCACCGTTGACGTCATTGCCATGAGCCTCATCACTATCTCTTCGCATGCGGTAGAGCTTGTACAAGTCTGGGAAATGGGAAAGCTTCTGGGGCCAAAGAAGTCCCATCTCAGTCACCATACCAGCCAACGCTCTGACGGTGTAGGCGCCACGTGAGAAGCCAAACAAGAAGATCTCGTCGCCATCCTCATAATTGTTTGCGAGGTAATGATATGCCGTTGTCACGTTTTCCTCAAGGCCAGCACCAGTGGCTCCTGTCAAGGTCTTAGCATACGCCTGAACTAAACTTTCTCACTTTCGTCGCCGTTACCTTGCCAGGCGCTGTCAATCTTGCCCATTGGCCCTGATCCGACACCCGTCTGATAGTACACGATTTGCTCGACACCTGTCTGTGTGCAAGGGGCAATCATGCGGCTTATTTGGGCGACATTGGAAGGGATGTTATCGAGCCCCTTGTCGGCACTGTACCACGTGCCATCGCAGCAAACGATGAGTCTTTTCATAATACGATGGAAGGTGATGACTTTGATAGAGCTTTCTGAGGTGAGCAGGCATCATTTTAAGCTAGACGCCATCACATGTTTAGCGAGGCAGTTGATGGTGGTCGAAATTGTTCGGTTGAAGGAGACTCCGAAAACGATATAGCGATGAAATCACTCCCTTGATCTTAGTCCGGGAACGATCAATCACATTCGTTCCAGGCGATGGATGTTTTTGCTGTAACCGTATATGCAAACGAATTGTCCGGAAGCAAGGATGGTCGAATAATAGGCGATTTCCACGAACTCGGAGCTATTTTAGCGAATTTTTGAATAGCTGGTTTTACGCCTAGGCACTAATCTGCAGCTACTTGCTTCGCTGCGGACTCCTCGCTAACATTGCTCTGAGTATGCACGGAAACGGAATGATGATTTGCTGCGTAGTTCCTAGAGTGCGGCTGAGATACTCATCGTCCACAGAAATCTTTATTACCCCAGTGAACATTACGTTCATGCTCTCATCAGATGATATCGGGTATGCAACTTGAATCCGGTAATTCCCGCTGATGCGGCACGATGAGGCGTGAATCTGAGGAGGTGAACGGGTGATGTATTGAACTACCCGAAAGAAAGCACTAAATACACCCCTGGCCTATTACGCCTGCCAACGCCGCATATTTGTGGTTCCTCACTATCTCATATCAACCACTGGTCCACTCGACATCTGGGTAGGTCGTTCTAGCCCATGCACGAGCGGCGATGCGGGTGGTAGCTACAGAGGGGATCCGCATTCTCTTTTTCATGAATAACCCGTTTTGAGCTTCCCTTGTTATGATTTCTGCGCTAGCATCCCGCTGCAAGAGGGGGCTGTCATTAAAAGCTCGGGCCACTAGCGCGACGCGAGACGCGTACCCCGGCCTTTACGCGCACCCCGGTCGCGTCACAGCTCAGATAACCAGTCGCCAACGTCGCCTCTCCACCACCACCGACCGTTGCGCGCCCCAATTGACGGCCCACAATGTCGACCCCGAAGCCGTCCGCCAAGGCCAAGAAGCAGGCGCCCGCTTCCGGCCAGAAGTCCATCCTGGGCTTCTTCCAGCGCAAATCCGATCCCTCGCCAAAGCCCTCCGCAGAGCCCAAGTCCTCGCCTACGCCGCTACCCGCCAACTCTACTCGGAAGTCCTCGTCCGATTTCGTCAAGCCGCAGCTCAAGAAAGCCTCACCCAGTGCCTTCACTCCCGTGCCGAGCAGTGACCCGGTCGAGCCGTCCAGCCCCGTCCGCAGCGACCATGGTAGGAACAAGGAAAATGGTCTGTCGATTTCGCGTTCCTTCCCAAGAATGCGGGTGCTGATGCGATACTAGAAGGCCTTGAGATCCTCCAGGCGAGCAGCCCCGCCCGCAAGGTGCGTAATCCACGTCCAATTGCCATTGCAATCGCTCACACTACGCAGATCAGGAAGCAGGTCAACTACGCCGAGTCCGACGCCGACAGCGACGACGATGAGGTCTTCAAGCCCGTCTCTGCCAATGGCACAAACAAGCGCACCTTGAAGCGGAGGAAGATTGCCGCTTTGGACGACTCGGACGGCGACGAATACGGTCCGGACATTGTTGAGGATGACGACGATGACGGTCCGCCTCTCTTTCTTCCGCTTCCCTCGCCATTTGAAGCTGACAATAAGTAGATTTAGAAGACTTCGTGGTTCCCGATGATTCCGACGAAGAACCCACCTCCAAGAAGCGCAAGCGCCCTTCTGCCGCGTCCTCTCGCAAAACCTCGAAACCTTCATCTCCTCCCCCGCCCTCTTCGCCGCCTGTTGATGATGACGATGTTGTCATGGAAGGCAACTCCTCTTCTACCGCCCAGCAATGGCGATTCGACCCAGACAACATCAACTCTACCGGTGTTCGTCCGCCCCCCACTTTTGCGAAGAAGGCGGACGGGAAGAAGGAGAAAGCATACAAGACAGAGCCCGAGAAGCGCTATACTTGGCTAGCTCAGATCCTGGATGCCGATAGGAATCCTCCAGGCCATCCTGATTACGATCCTCGCACTCTCTACATCCCACCCATGGCTTGGAAGGGCTTTTCGCCCTTTGAGAAGCAGTACTGGGAGATCAAGTCCAAGTTCTGGGATACCATTGTTTTCTTCAAGAAGGGCAAGTTCTACGAGCTGTACGAGAATGATGCCACTGTCGGCCACCAGCTGTTCGATCTCAAGCTCACCGACCGCGTCAACATGCGCATGGTTGGCGTGCCCGAGTCATCCCTCGACATGTGGGCTACACAGTTCGTCGCCAAGGGCTACAAGATCGCCAAGGTCGACCAGATGGAGTCCGCTCTCGGCAAGGAGATGCGTGAGCGTGGTGGTCCTGCCAAGAAAGAAGAAAAGATCATCCGCCGTGAGCTTTCTTCTGTCCTTACTTCCGGCACCCTCGTCGATGGTTCCATGCTGCAGGACGACATGTCCACTTTCTGCGTGGCCATCAAGGAGATTGATAGAGACAACCACCCTGTCTTTGGCATTGCCTTCGTCGACACTGCCACTGCTCAGTTCCAGCTCTGCGAATTCGTCGATGATGTCGACATGACCAAGTTCGAGACCTTCGTTGCCCAGATCAGGCCCGGAGAGCTCCTTCTGGAGAAGTCTTGCATCTCCGCAAAGGCTCTCCGCATCCTCAAGAACAACACCAGCCCCACCACCATCTGGAACTACTTGAAGCCAGACAAGGAGTTCTGGTCTGCCGACACCACTTCTCGCGAGATGGAAGCCTCTGACTACTTCGTCTCGCCCGATCAGGACAACATCGAGGCTTGGCCCCAGGTTCTACGGGATGCGAAGGAGGACCACGAGCTGGCAATGTCTGCATTTGGTGCTCTGTTCCAGTACTTGAGAATGCTCAAGATTGAGCGAGACTTGGTGACCATGGGCAACTTCTCCTGGTACGACCCGATCCGCAAAGCCACCAGCCTTGTGCTGGATGGTCAAAGTCTGATCAACCTGGAGATCTTTGCCAACAGCTTTGATGGTGGCACTGAAGGAACCCTCTTCACCATGCTCAACCGTTGCATTACTCCCTTCGGCAAGCGCATGCTCAAGCAATGGGTTTGCCACCCGCTCGCCGACGCTCGCAAGATCAATCAGCGCCTCGATGCGGTTGATGTTCTGAATGCCGACAGCACTGTCACTGACCGCTTCACCGCTTCGCTGAGTAAGCTTCCGGACCTTGAACGGCTTTTGTCCAGGGTCCACGCGAAAAGAATCAAGGCGCAAGACTTTCTCAAGGTTCTCGAAGGCTTTGAGCAGATTGAGTACACCATGAGCCTCCTCAGCGAGTTCGGTGAGGGTGAAGGCGTCATTGGGCAGCTCATTTCTCAGATGCCGGATCTCGCAGCATCCCTCAAGCACTGGAGAGACGCTTTTGACCGCAAGAAGGCCAAGGAAGATGGTATTCTCGTCCCGGAACCTGGCGTCGAAGGGGACTTCGATCAGAGTCAACAGGACATGCAAGATGTGCTTGACGAGCTGGAGAAGCTCTTGAAGCAGTACAGACGGGACCTCGGCTCCACCGCCATCTGCTACAGGGACAACGGCAAGGAGATCTACCAGGTCGAAGTTCCCATCAAGATCAAGTCCATTCCCAAGAACTGGGAGCAGATGTCGGCCACTGCCAAGGTCAAGCGTTACTACTCTCCGGAGCTTCGCAAGCTGGTCCGCAAACTTCAAGAGGCTCAGGAGACGCATGGCCAGATCGTCAAGGAGGTGGCCGGTAGGTTCTACACAAGGTTCGACGAGGACTACTCAGTCTGGCTTGCAGCTGTCAAGATCATCGCTCAGCTTGACTGCCTCATCAGCTTGGCTAGAGCATCCGCTTCGCTGGGCGAGCCGAGCTGTCGGCCCAAGTTTGTTGACAGCGAGCGGGCTATTCTCGAGTTTGAGGAGCTTCGTCACCCCTGCATGCTGACCAATGTGACCGACTTCATCCCCAACGATATCAAGCTTGGCGGCCAGTCTGCAAACATCGACCTTCTTACTGGTGCCAATGCTGCTGGTAAATCTACCGTTCTGCGCATGGTAAGATCCCATCATCTCACTTAAACAATAGCCTCCACTGACCCATCTTCAGACCTGTATCGCTGTGATTCTCGCCCAAGTCGGAGTCTACCTTCCTTGCACTTCGGCCACCCTCACTCCCGTCGACCGCATCATGTCTCGCCTCGGCGCCCAAGACAACATCTTCGCCGCGCAATCCACCTTCTTCGTCGAGCTCTCCGAGACCAAGAAGATCCTCTCCGAGGCAACTCCGCGCTCGCTCGTCATCCTCGACGAGCTCGGCCGCGGCACCTCATCCTACGACGGCGTGGCGGTCGCCCAGGCCGTCCTGCACCACGTCGCCACGCACATCGGCTGCCTCGGCTTCTTCGCCACGCACTACCACTCGCTCGCGACCGAGTTTGCCGGCCACCCAGAGATCGCTGCCAAGCGCATGGCCATCCACGTCGACGACGAGGAGCGCCGCGTCACGTTCCTGTACCGCCTGGAGGACGGTGTTGCCGAGGGGTCCTTCGGCATGCATTGCGCGGCTATGTGCGGCATCAATCCGCGCGTCATCGAGCGCGCTGAGGTCGCGGCTAAGGAGTGGGAGCACACGAGTCGGTTGAAGGAGAGCTTGGAGAAGGCGCGGGAGGCGTGCTATGTCCCGCTTGGTTTGCAGAGCGATGTCGCGTGGTTGTTGAGGGATGTTTCTGGTGCGGAGGTGGAAGACGGCAGTGCGGTGGGGCAGAGGGGGCTGGATGTGTTGATGAAGGCGATTGAGACGTTGTGAGTGGATGGTGGGTTGTTCGTGAATAGAGCTGCCCGTTAGGGGTGTGGCTTTGATAGCGGTTGTCTTGTGCTGATTTCGATATGGGATGGGTATGGGTGTCGATGGCTTTTCATTTGCTACTACTGTTGTTTGGAGAGGCGTTTTTTGGGACTAGGGGAAATGGGGGTTTGTCAGCGTAGCGACGGGTTGATAGCTATCGGTGGGTCTTACGATACATTTGCTGTAAAGCGGAGACAAAAAGAGTTATGAATCGAGATTTTTCTTTTGCTGGGTGTGCTGGCTGTGGCTGTGACTGTAGCTGTGGCCTCATGCATGGGTTTGATGGAGCATGTGGATGCGGATGCTCTTGGCAAGTGGCAGCCTGGTGTTCCGGCATGCTTCACAGCCTTCTATGTGGACGCCTGGCGGACGCATTTCGCCTATCACTCCCCTTGCCAGTTCCACAGCCACCTCTCTCAACTCTCACTCTGCAGACAGTCGAAGTAAACGAATCATTCCGCACGGCACCTTCAAGGAAGACAAGCTACTTTCTCAGCCTTCTCAATCAGTGCGCGAAATCAGAATTGTTGACAGCCAACCAGTGCTCGGTTGCTTTGCTTACGTGCGTTGAATATGCATCGTTTCCTGAAAGCAGACGATGTGCCACGTCACAACTGTGAAAACCTTGTTTGTCCGCACGTGGTCATGTGTGAAGTGAGTATTTAGCTACATTACGATGTCTTTATACGTTTTCCTAAAACGACCCATTCGCTTCGTTTTTCTTTTTTTGGAACCTTCGACCACTGTGGCTTACCCTCGCACTTTTTACCCACACATTCAACATGAGTGATTCCACATCCCGATCAGACGGGCTCTGTGATCGCTGCAGCCGCTTCCTTCATTTCAAGGGAGGTGAACATGGATTCTATGCAGAGACCACCGATGAAGACGGAACCGTGCATATAGATCTTCATCAGAAAAGAGATGGCAAGGAAACGTGGCAAGTGGAATCACAATTTCAGCTCGAGGATGATTATCCAGCGATGACGGAATTAAACCGGTCGGCTTCCAGAGGATGCGGTTTCTGCGATCTGCTCTTAGACGCAATCCACGAAGATGCGCCTAAAGTCGAGAAGAACATGGTCTTATTGATCAAGGAGGGTTACGTCGGGGAGGGAACTGACCTCTGGGATGACGGCTATAACGTTGATGTGTTAGTACGCTGGGTAGTCACTGATTCCGAGACTAAGGATGAACTCTTAGACCATTGGTCCGGTCAAGCATCGTTCTTCAGGCTCCTCGCGAATCAAGGTATGTAAACACCCTACTACCACACTGGCTTTTAAGCTTCATGGCTTCCAGACACACTGGCTGCTAAGTACCTCAAGTTATGGTATGCCCCATTCCACCAATCGCTCTTGTGTTCTGAAAACGTTGCACGAATCCAACGAAATCTGTCACATTGTTTAGAAAACCACAAACAATGTGCAGAAAACAGGTCAACGGGCCACTGGAAACATCAAGCTTTACCTTCTAGGCTAGTAGAGATCAAAAAAGACCAAGAAGGATATAGAATACGCCTAGTACAGATGCAACTACGCACTTCTCCTAAGCCAGCAACACTCTATCCTAAATATGCAGCTTTGAGTTACTGCTGGGGTGACCAAGACTTCATCAGGAGCACTCCGGAAAATATCATGGACCATTACAATACCATCGCGTTTTCCAAGTTGCCTCCAGGCTTTCAGGATACCCTAGAGCTTTGTTGGGGGATCGGAATTTTCTACCTCTGGATTGATTCCCTATGCATAATCCAAGGGGACCAATCCGACTGGGACCGAGAGTCGGCGCGAATGAAGGATGTTTACGCCAATGCATCCATTACCATCATTCTAGCTTCGACAAGCTCCCCACTGGAAGGCCTCTCAAATGTTTCCACTCAATGTTGTTCAGATCTTCGGGTTTCATACCGCCTCGATGACGATAACGGGCCTGAAATCACATATTTCATTCAGTCACCATCTTCGACTGGGCCGGATCTAGTTTCAGACGAACTTGAGTCTGACTACGAGCAATCTCTCCATGCATCGGAGTGGATAAAACGCGGCTGGACGTTTCAGGAGAGCTTTCTATCGACAAGGAAGCTTTTAATTTGCGCAGACCACACCGACTTCTCATGCAGAACGTCTTCTCGTTTACAAGGCATTTTGCCCATATGCCGACCGCTTAGAGATCTCGGTCCCTACGTTCCAATATCAGGGCCCGGAGACTGGTACGAGTTGGTCTGCCATTACAGTGGCAGGAAGCTTTCAAGACCGGAGGACAAGCTGCCCGCAATCTCAGCAGTGGCCAGCCTGATGGGAGAGGGGAATGGGGATTACGTTGCTGGACTGTGGACGAAAAGTCTCGAGAGAGGACTTCTCTGGGCACCAGGCAATACCGAATTAGGCCTTCGCGCACTGAAACGACAGACGACTTATATGGGTCCAACATGGTCTTGGTGCGCATATGATGGCTTTATCTCCTATAATATGATTGAATTCCTCGAGAGCCTCACGAGGGCATTCGATATCCTTGAGATACGGTGGATCCCGGCGGAGCCAAATGGGATTTACGGGCGTCTTTCTGCGGCGGGTGGCGACAGGGCTTATCTGAGGATCCGCGCCAAAGTAGCATGGGTGGAAATTCAATCTAAGAGTGATTCTGATGGTGGGGTTGATGCAATCATGGAATTTGGCGGGGCACAGATGGGGCACACGAACTTGATCGACTGTGGCGAAACGGAAGGCTTCAAAGGTCCTCAAAGAGTGGCCGCTATGCTTGTGGCGACTGAATCACTTTGGCGAAAAGGCTTCCGGTCCGAACGGCGACTTGGACTTTTTTTGCGTCCGATTCCTTTTCTAGGGCCCGTAATCACGTACGAGCGGGTCGGATGTTTCAAAGTCTATCAGTATGACCTTATGTTCAACCACTTTACCGAGTTGCAAGAGCTTTGTCTAATATAATGAATTCTAGTTAATTCGTGCTCATTCCATTGTATCCCCTTATCCCCCCTTGCCTTCCGATAGCCAGCGCCCGCCGAATTATTATGAGTTAAACGTAAGTCACGTGTTTTTCTTTCTTTGTGGTTGTTGGGG
>VNWV01000005.1:2764864-3187607 GCA_009801085.1 Lasiodiplodia sp. COLG20 | reverse complement strand
GGGGGAGGGAGGGGGGTTGGTGGGGGAGGTGGTGGGGGCGATGGGGAGGTTTGTGCGGGAGAGGGAGGGGGGCGGGGCGGTGGAGAGGGTGGTGGTGAGGGGGAGGTGTTGGAGGGAGGTGAAGTGGTTGTTGGTTATGGGGAGGATGGGGGAGAGGGCGAGGGAGAGGGGGAGGGAGAAGAAGAAGAAGAAGGAGAGGGTGAGGAAGAGGGGGGTGGAGCGGGAGGAGGAGGAGGGGACGAGGAAGAGGAGGAAGGTTGATGGTTGAGTCTGGGAGGGGTTGAGGGTTGGGTGGATTTTGTGTTTGATGATATCTCGCGTGTAGGATATTTCTGTTGCTTGGAGAGTAAAACGGTAAAGACCGTGTTTTTTTATGGTACAGGCATAAATCACCTTGCAAAGTTTTCCAACTCTCGAGTGAGGGCAGAACAGTTAAAGTAAAAGAATTGATCAGACTTACTCAGTCTATTTACATCTCTTCGAAAATGCTGGTATATTCCCACCTGCTGACCTCTCCGTGTGGCATTTTGTAGACGCCGTAACAACAGCATCCAACCTGCCGCCTACGTCTTTCTGCGTAATCTAAGGCCCTTCTCTTCACGCGCTGCTCTTTTTCGAAAACCTGACACACATGCACCCCGCTTCGATTTTTCTCCCATCTCACCTCTCATCCCTCTCATTTCTTCTAGTACAAGACACCCTTCGTGCTCGGCTCCTCACCCTCCCTACCCTTCACCCTAGTCGTCGCCTGCCTCGTCGCGACAGCCAGCGCCTTGAAGGCACTCTCGGCCCTGTGGTGGTCGTTCTCGCCGTGCAAACAATGGACGTGCAGGGTGACAGCAGCGCCCTGGGCGAAGCTCTGCAGGCAGTGGGGAATCATCTCGCACGACAGGTCGCCAATCTTCTCGCGGCGCAGGCCGAGGTCGATGACCGAGTAGGGCCGGTTGGACAGGTCGATGACGGCGCGCGACAGCGCCTCGTCCAGCGGGCAGTAGGCGCTGCCGAAGCGCGCCAGGCCCGTCGTGCCGCCCAGCGCCTGCTTGAACGCCTGGCCCAGCGCGATGCACGTGTCTTCGGCCGTGTGGTGGTCGTCGACTGTGGAAAGCCGCGGAGTCAGCCTTTCATGCTTGTTTCATTCTATTCCTTGGTGGATCATTCCGGAGTCTACTCAATGTTGTACTGTGTGGCGCAATTGGTTCTCTGGGAAAACAACGGGTATGACGTACTGTGCAGGTCTCCGCGGCAGCGCAGCTTCAGCGACCAGCCGGCGTGCTTGGCCAGGGCGTGAAGCATGTGGTCGAGGAAGCCAATGCCCGAGTCGACGTCGATGTGCTGGCTCTTGGAAGCCTGGGCGGCGTGGCCCTTCGCGTCATCACCGTTGGCCTCGTCGCCAACGGGCTCGAGAGCACCGCCATCGAGGTTGATACTCAGTAGGATCTTTGTCTCATTGGTATCGCGCTTGATAGCGGCGCTGCGTATCCTGTCGGCCATTGTGAAGAGTTTTTCGCTCGGGGAATCCGGAGGGCAATTGGATCGTCTGGAGGCTTGCGGAGAGGGTTGGAGTGAAAGAAAGCGAACGATGGAAAGGCGGGCGGCGGAAGAGTCAGCGGCGTTGCGATTGGGCGGCGGGGATGTTTTTCGCTGATCGCCCGATAAGATAACCTTAAATCTCCGTTCTTCGCCGCAAGTTTTGCCCGCCGCCTCGACTTCCTTCCCCAGCTACCATCTCTCGCGAACCCACGCCTTTACGAAGCACTACGCCGCCCACCATGTCGTCGCACGATGAGGAAATGCAGGACGCTCCTGTCAACGGCCACGCCCAGGAGAACGGCGTCGAGGAGGAGGTCGACGAGAAGCAACGCATCCGCGTGGTATGCCGTAAAAACATTATCCGTAGAGATACAGAGGAGCTGATGCGCAATGCAGCTGCCCGGGTCCGAGAACACCGCTGCGTCTTTCGAGTTCGAGAATGAGGACCACACCCTGGGCAACGCCCTGCGCTACATCATCATGAAGAAGTACGAAGCATGTCAGGCACAAGTCTTTTTTGAGCAGTCTGTTGACGTCTACCTGCAGCCCCGCCGTTGAGTTCTGCGGTTACTCTATTCCCCACCCCTCCGAGAACAAGATGAATCTCCGCATCCAAACATACGGTCAGTAGAAGCACGCAACACTACTAGAAGCAATTGCAGGCTGACGCGCATGGCAGACGACGTCAGCGTCTACGATGTATTGGAACAGGGCCTGGATGACTTGGCGGAGCTTTGCGACGTTGTCATAGACAAGTTCACCGTCGCGCGTGACGAGTTTAACGCGCGCAAGTGAGGCCGTTTGATCCGGCCCAGAAAAAGTCTTTGAGCATTGCACGGCGTTCTGGCGCGAAGGTAGAAGGGCTGCGCAAGTGCCACGGCACTCAGAGCAGTGGAGGGAAAAGAGAAAACTTGGTATTTGCATTTGTACAAGCTTCGATGCGGGGAATTGGGAAATCTAGTTGCGACCCTGTGGTAAATAGAGCATTAGTTCTCCACATCTTCCCAATGTAGCAGCATTTTAATCAAACTAACCTCAAGGAATCCCGTAACGAAGTTGTTGGGCAGCTTGTGCTTCGGCTCCTCCTCGACCTTGAAGTACTTCAGGACGTGCGACATCTGCTTCCAGTAGTTGAGCGTCTCCTACAATGCGCAATGGCAGTATCAGCCTCCAATCTCATTTCAAACCCGGTCCATGCAAAGCCCCATCTCCAGATTCCCTGTGTTTGCAGCCGGATATCAATCGTACCTGGAACTCGGCATTCGACTGCTGCAGCAGAACGTCGACGGTCTGCAGCTGCTGGACGTATCTGTGGCGCTCGAACTCCTGGCGCGCCTTGGTGCGAATCTGGGAGACCTCGATGTTGAGCTGGTACATCTTCTGGATTTCCGGAGCCTGTTGTGTTCCTCGCGACTCGAATCAGCCCTTCATAGTTCACCAACCCCAACACACGCGTATATCCTGGCATCGTGACGTCCGTGGAACGATTGACGAAGGATTGGGGCACGTACGGCGCGCAGCCAGTCGCGGTAGGCCTTCAGCACCCGGCGCTTGGCATCGGCCCAGTTGGCGGCTGTTCTCGCAATGCGTCGTCGCAGGTCAGCGATAAGTCACCTCTCACAGGGTGTCCGGGGGAAAAGCATCCGTACAGGACCGCGACTTCTGGGCGAGGAAGGTGGGGTTGATCATGGCGGGCCGGTGGGTGATGCGGTGGAGCGGAGATTCGGGCGAAGGTTGCGGGGGATGGTCAGAGAGTGAAGGTAGCCCGCCTATTCGTCTCTCGAGACTGACGTTTGGGTCGGATTCCGGAAGGGCAAGGTACGGGTGCAGATCACGTGCACGCGCCCCTCCGATGTTGTCAGCAAGAATATATCAGCGACGACTTGCTCCGCGCCCGCGCGTGCACTGTTCTTGCTTCCCCACGTAAGTACCGTCGCAACGACCACGACCACCAGCTCGACCGTCGCAGCCGCTAACAGACTCGCAAAAAGCCAACCACTAATCCCTGCGCGCGTGCTTCCTCCCACACCTTCGCCTTCCTGCGACTTTCGTCTCGCCCTCGAACCACAGTCGAACGACGCCACCGCCGCCTTCTACCAACTTCTTCTCCTCCGCTCGCGCATCCACCACGACAACCAACCATGCCCGTCGTCCGCACAAGCAAGGGATACGGCCGCAAGAAGGCGCCGCCGGAGGGCTACGAGGACATCGAAGACACGCTTCTCGAGTACGACAACGCCATGAAGGACGCAATGAACGCCTCGCACGAGGGCAAGAAGCGGCAAGAAATGCAGTGGCCCATCTTCGAAATCACCCACAAACGTATGTTTCCTCCCCCGAACTCAACCCCCCAGAATCCCTTCCTCCCCCCTCCGGCCACCAGTCATCCTCTAACACATCAACGACTTTAGGCTCTCGCTACATCTGGGACCTCTACAACGACGAGAAGATCAGCAAGGCGCTGTACGACTGGTGCCTGAAGAACGGCAAGGCGGACGCGAATCTGATCGCCAAGTGGAAGAAGCAGGGCTACGAGCACCTGTGCTGCCTGCGCTGCATCCAGACCAAGGAGACCAACTTCAACAGCACCTGCATCTGCCGTGTTCCTCGCGACCAGCTCAAGGAGGATCATGTCATTCAGTGCGTCAGCTGTGGCTGCGCTGGGTGCGCGAGCTGTGATTGAGGGGGAAGGAAAGAAAAGAAGAAGGGAACGAGAAAAAGGAAGAGAAACGGGGGTGAGAGAGGGAGGTGAAAATTGAAATATGGTGGAGATGTCTGGGCTCTTTTCCTCTGCTTGGACGGTTTTGAACAAAAACTTGGGAAAGTGAAAGCCAAGGGGAGAGAATGCCTTGCATGCGATGAGACATAGCACCGTCTACCATGATGGCCAGCATGTCAGTCTTCATTGCTAGCTGCGGTCTACAGATCACAGGCTTGTGAAAAGAGAGGCGTATATCGGAAAAGAGGGAAAAAGAGAATGGTTTCCTATGGCGTACGAATCACGGAGTTCCAGGAGCGGGGAATTCCCATTGGGCGAACCTCGCCAATCCGGGCAATCGCCCCACAGCACTGCTTAGAAGACAGCGAATACACCATGGGAGGCATTTTCCTACCGAATATCAGTCCTCACGGTGGATGTGCAATCATCTACCTGAAGGTGGACCAGTCAGTACGATACCCAATATCATAATATTTCAGAACTTGATGGTGGGCGACAGACGCATCCTCCCTGTGTTTTGCGGAAGATTCTGCACTCTTTCTTCCTCACTGCCGGTCAAAGTAAATGCTGAGAAACTTAGGCTTCAAAAGAGCGCAACGACATTCAAAGAAAAAGCGACTGCGTAGATTAGCTGCAATATCTTTCGTGACTCAGTGGGTTCAATGTTCTTCCCGGTTACGGCGAGCTAATTCAGGGAGGCTCCATGCCTTCACACCTCAAGGCACCTTTCTCAGAACCAGTACGGCTTTGCATGAAGACCGCCTGTCCAAAGTCCCCTACGTTTTGCTAAACACAACGTCCGACGTAGTGCTGGCCACTACTTCCCGAATTACCACTTGACTCCCAACCGCTCAGCTTCCGCTTCTGCCAGCCCAGGACGAGGTAACCGCCGGCCAAACTTGTGCTATTTGTCTCAGAGCCCGGTGAACAACAGTAACACCTTCGACCGCAATTCTCCAACCTAGCATTTTTCGTTTCCCTTCGCTGTAATAACTCCGGCCTAAAGCTGTTAATTCCGTGGGTGCATTCCGCTAACCTCAAGAAGGCAATCCGGTCTATCGTAAAACCGCGAAGGCCGAGCAATTAACTCGAACTCATCCAATCTACATTTATCACGGCATGAAACTATTTCCTTGGGTCAGCTTCTATCAGCTCCTTATCACCGTGGCACAAAAATCATCTGCAGAGCTCGCTGCAACAGAAGTAGCGGAGAGCGTGGGACGGTGGGATATTTAAGAGCTCACCATCTACCTTTCGAGAGCTTACCCATCAGTCCACCTCAATTGTCCCCAAAGCAAGAAGCAATTACCTACAGCTTTTCATAATCTATCTGCCTCATTAAACCAGCTTCATTCTTCCTCCAAGCCTTTTTACGTTTTTCGCGACCTCCTCGATTAACTCCAGACAAGTTCCAAAAGGCTACAATATGACCTACGCCATGACACCCAAGCAGCTGTCCAATGACATGTTCCTCGAGCTATACAATCCACGGAACTTTGATGGCCCTCTTATCACCAACCATCTCTCTCCCGCCTTCGCCACCACGCACGCTGACGACCCACCGACCGCCAGCCGCGATTAGTTCCTTGCCAAGTAGCAGAAGATCCTCACCTTTATGCCGGACTTCTTGATTGAAATTCTAGATATCATGCCTGAAGTAAATGAAGAGGGAAAGAATGGGAAGGTGTAGGAGAGCATCGATATGAAACGGGAGGGTGAAGTTTGTGTTAGCAATAAGGACATGCAAAGATTTCTTGAGATTTAGGCTCGAGATTAGGGTTGGTTAGCTGGTGGACATGAGTTCTTACTGCACGGAGGCTGTTCAACTTCAACGTTTGTTGTTGTGTCTCTTTTACTCGACTCTAATCGCACCACTAGCCCCAAGGAAAAAAAGATAACACCAGCATCATATGATTACGATGAACAGCATTTTGTAGTGATAAAGTGTCTGCTTCTATAGTCGAAAACTGGAGAACTTGCTACTTTACATTCTTCCTGTAGATGTTCCAGACGAACGAGGCAACGAGTGATTTAAGTCTTCGCTTGCAGATAGTATCTTGTGTGCCGCTCATTAGTGTGACATATCTGAACTTTCGACCTAGACATCAAGATTGGTATTTATGGTTAATCCCCGGTGCACAGCGGTCATACCGTCACCAGGCCCATAAGTTCCTGTACCACTTTTATATAAGTCCCCCCTCTTCCACGTTCCATCCAGGTCACCATCTTTGATGCAGTCACAAGCCGCAAGGCCAGTTAAGGCATCACAGAAACTACGCTACTTTTGGCTGGCTTTCTGAAAATTTGCACTGTTGCTCTAATGTGGACCACGGGCCGCCTTGTGGGGAAAAAAGGGTTGGAGGGGTGGGTTCCGTTGGTTCGTCCCTTCGGTTCCATAGTTGGTCGCAGCAAAATTTTTAACTATTAGACAAGAAATAAAACAAAAAAAGCTGAGCCGATCAGGAGTCGAACCTGAATCTAATGCTAACGAGTGTCTACTAGCTGACAATGAATGTTTGGCTAAGTGATCGTAGAAGCATTAATGCTAGCCATTACACCATCGGCTCTTGTTATTGATGAATATTGAAGTGACAATTTCTTATTATATTACCCAACATCAGACATACAAGGCTGAGGGTGGTACTCAGCATGTGACAAGCCGCCCTCTTGTCTTGAACTGAGCTTATGCTGAAGCCTGACAGCGATATTAGAAGATGATGCTCAAAATCAAGGGCGGTGGAAATTTATAGGAATCTCTTATTATCAATCACAAAAAGCAAGATTAGAAGAGCCGGCAGCAGAATGCCTCGAGAGTAAGTTAGTCGGACTTTAGTGGTGGGAAGCTACCGCAAAACAGTGTTGACTATGGGTGATTGGTTGAGACTTCGTGAGAAGTCCGGTGAGCATACAGAAGAAAAATTTGCCGAAGGTTCTCTCATTTGAAACTTTAAAGAAGTGTCTTACGCACGCCAAATTTGGCGTATTTTGCTGCAACTGACATGATCAAGCACGAGCATATCCTTTTGGTAGCTGTTTGCTTGCTGCGCACAGTTTCTCTGCATGCCGAAAGTGTCACAAGACTCCCCAGCACACTGACAGCTGCATGAGACCGCTGTCTTCTCCACAGTACAGAAACGACGTACGTCCAAACACTTAAAAGCATACCTAAAGTCACTCTTCAATCCCCACACCCAAAAGCTTCTCCATGAGTTCTAGCTCCAGTTAACTGACCGCCGCCACTGTCTGTTGCTTTTTCGCAATAGGGAGTGGCAAACTTCACTCCTCGCTCTCCTCTTCCTCCGCTCACCCACCGTTCCCAACAACCCGATCTCCAAAGCACACAGCCTTACGAGTCCTCCCCCAGCATCCCCACACGATGATGGCGCCGATCACCGAGTCGGCCCCACTACTGTCGCGCACCCGATGAATGATTGCCGCTGATCCTCATCAACGACCAACCTTTAGCGCAAGACACCAAGAACAACCCGTCACCATCAAGAAATGATGTTGATGCTGTTCCTCATCTACGCACGGTGAGGGTGTGCGACTCGACTAGACGACAATGGCGCCAAGCGGGTGCGGACGCGATTTGAGATAGGAAATTGTGGTGGCGAGGGAGGAAAGGAGAGGGAGATGGAGTGGACCTTTTGGGTACCTTCGTGGTCCCAAGACAGTCGCACTCTTGTCTGTCAGAATGAAGTGCGAAATCGTGCGTTTCATGGCGACGAGATCCAAAGAAGCCTGGCTTATAACCACCCACCCCGCTCGATCGATCGTGAGTCGTCATCTGCCCAACCCAATGGCCATCGCCGTCGTCACTCATCAGCCGCGTGCTCAAATAACCTCTTCCACCCACAGACCCTCCCGCGGCCATGTACATACGCCACAAGCGAACGCCCTACGTGGTACTAAAAAAAAAGGTTCCAGAGCGCACTGACACCGATAATGTAAATCTGACAGAGGAAGGAGCCGGCGCCATTGGCTCCCAGCTCACATCGGTTTCACTTCAGCTCGGTTGGCACCCTCGCTTGCTGACACCATCATCAATCATCATCAAAAGAGAAACAAGTCATACCTAGTAGATTCACAGCCAAGCACCGGAGAGACATGACTCCCACTACCTCGGTCTATCGATAGTGTGCCACGCCTCATAATCTCTCTTGATGAAAGGACGAAAAAGACACTGCAGGGTAAGGGGATGAAATAATTCCTTTTTCTGCTGCGCGGGAAGCTTTCCCCACAGAGAAATGAGGCTGAACACTGCAACTTCCACATACGGTGATGATGAACCAGGACGCGGGAAGCTTATGCATGCATGAGGTGCATGCAAAAGCATCGTATGCAGGGTCCCTGACGCGAACATGAAAAAAAAAAAAGTGTGCGGCGGCATGCAAGACATGAAAAGCAATTACAAGGCAAAGCAGGTTGTGCACATCGCTCTCTCTCTCTTTCTCTCTCTCTCCTATTCTAGAACTTGGGACCCTCGGCAAATACAGGGGAGCATCGCAGCCGAAGGCTAGCGTGAAGAACAGTAAGGCCCCGGGCGTAACTATGACTCAGCTCTTTCTTAGAAAAATGACACATGTGGTAGTTGGAGCTATCGTCCGGACGTGTATGTAGAGTTTCAATTCCACATTCTCGTCCCGATGATAGCTTCGGCTACCCATGCTGTGACCAAAAAACAAATCCACGCTAGCCATCGGCTGCGAGAGGGGACTGTACAGCCCCTACGCGCTGGTCCGAGCACCACGAATATACCACATAAAACGCGGCGCGTGGACACGATTAAAAGGAAACAAAGTGTTGCAGAGGCCCGAATGAGTCCGGTTTAAGTCGATCAAGGCGTAAAAACTGGAAAAAGGGAAGAAAAAGGGAAGATAAGAGAATTTCCCTCAGGGTATCATGACTACCAGTTTAGTCCCTCCTTTCAAAAACAAAGCAAGAAAGCAAGCCGCAAGGGCCAACGAAAAAGCAAAATTGATCAAAAGGAGTGAAAGAGAAAAAAAAAGTATTAACAGAAGAAGAAGAAGAAGAAAAGAACAAGAAACTTTTTACAGTAAGAAACGACAACTCCTTCCCTCTCACGCGCCTCCCCCCACAGTACGACATGTTCTTTGACTCGTAAAGACCACCAGATCCGCTCTAAAACAAACTCTGTTGTTTCAAGAGCTCTCCTTCAGCCCCGTCGATTATAACAATCCGTGGTGGTGATATATGTTTAAAAGCCCCGAAAACCTCCCTCCCAGACCGTTCGTATTTAGAACGCCAATGCCATGCTTCAATTCGGGAAAAGAAAAAAAGTGAGTTAAAAGGAAATGAGGCGAACGATTGATGACGGCGACGACTATGTCATGATATGAGGCAATTGAGGTGCACCGCTCGTGTTAATTGCGCCGGTAGTAGGCCTGGATCGTATTGAGGCAGTGGATTGCTCGAGGCCGATGTGCGGGTCTGGAATCTGGATGTCGAGCTGTGTGATATCATTAGCAAACAAAGAAAAAAAAAAATGACAAGCGTGTGGTAGTACGCACCGTCAGATATCCTGTTCTCCTCAGCGGAATGATCTTGACGCCCTCCTTCGCTCCTTCGTTCCGGTTCCACTCGTCAATCCAGTCCTCCAACTCCTTCAGCGCCTTCTTCACCCCCGTGAGCCCTAGATCCTCCCACAACCACAGCGTCGCCGCACCCATAATGGCATCAACCCACGCGCGCGTCGTGTACGGGTCGAAGGCCGCTTGCAACTGCGTGTTGATCCTCTTGATGATCTTTCGGAACTGATCCTCGGTGATCAGCGGGTCGAGCACCTCAGGGTACAGGTTTGCGAAGGTCGGCGCCAGATCGCCCGCGATCATCCAGTCGCGCTTGATGCGGATGATGCGCGTGGTGCTGTACAGCGGCGAAGTGATGGGGACGTGGGGATTGAGGTGCGGAAAACACGGGTGCGACGGGCCCCACGCGTACTCGTCCTCGTCCATGCCGCCGGCCTCGGACGGCGCCTGCTCTGGGAACGACACGGCCGATGGCTGGCGCGAGCGGAACGTGTCATGCGGCATGGTCGCGCGCGAGGCCGTGTGGTGCAGGCGATGGCCGGCCTCCGGGTCGTCTGGGTTGAGGATGATGCTTGTCGGCCGGTCGTCACGCGGTGATGGGTCCAGGCCCGCTATCTTCGCGGCGGTAGGGGCTTCCATGGTGAAGGCCGGACTCTTTCCAAATTTCTTGCTCGTCACTCCCGGGGATATGGGTCGTTCGTCGTCCGGCTTCTGTCGCTCGAGTAGCAGGCTGCGGCGTCCGCTCGGCAGACCGACGCTGGCTCGTGCGCTATCTCCAGGTTCGACCGCGAGACTGCTGTGAGCCCTGCTCTGGCGGTGCGGATCGGGCAGTGGCAGCAGCGGGTATACGTCGCGGCCTTCCTCAGCGGTGGGCGGCGGGGGCAGATCGGAGGCTATGGGGATATTAGGTCCTGGCGGTAATGAGTTGTTGCGGCCCCAAGGTGACGACGGCGCGGAGACGGGGGTTCGCGGCGATGAATTGAGCGGGTTTAAAAGACGGGAGGCGGGCGCGCCACGACGGGCGGCAGCAGCGAGCGGGGCGGCCGACGGGGCTTGTTGGAGCGGCGGTTGCGGGACGCGAGCGGGCGAGAAAGGCGAGAAGTTAAAGAGCCGTTGCGTGAGACTCCAACGGGCGGGCGGCAACGTATGCGCGTGCGGTGGTGTTTGTGGAAAGCCCGAGTGGGAGGCCGTCGTGGCGGTGAGCACGTGCTGCGCGGCCGCCGGGTCGGAATGGACAATCGTGCCCGACGCTGCTGTAAAGTTTGGGGATGGAAGAAGATTGGTAGTGGTGATTGAAAAGGGAGACGGGCGGCACGGGACCTAACGCAGTCGAGTTGAAGCGCCTGTGTTGCCGAAGGACGCGGCATGGGCGCCAGCCTTTCTCTCTGGTACCGGCGAAAAATGAGCGACTGGCTGCAGGATCGTGAAGCAGCTACGGGCTGGAGGGAGTAGTAAAGAGCGGCCTAGCTACTCGCGTGCCCTGGAGCAGGCTTCGCGCGTTTAAGGCATCTTGTTGCCGGTACGCCGCCAGCCTCAAGCCTCGCACGGCCGCGCGCTCGCTTCCGCCCCATGATGGCGCCTCCCACGCAATCCGGACGACTCGCAGGCCCCTGTTTGTACGTAGCCAGTGTGACGTCGTTGGCAAAGCACTTGCAGCTTCAGGCCGGTTTGCAATGCGTCGAAATTGCAAACATCATCCGTGCCACCGCTGCCCTACAGCCCATTCGCCGAGGGGGAGGACTCGTAACTCACGCCCCAACCTCCCCGAACCACCACCACCACCACGAAAAGAAAAGCCCTGTCTCGTCGCCGCCGCCGCCGCCGCTCGCCACCCCTGAGAAGCACACGCCCCCGTAAGCCGCAGAGGCCGGCCGCGGAACGGCCTGGTGAGCTTAACACCAAAGTTTAAGAGACTCGTAATAATATACTCAAGAGGTAAGCGTGCTTTATTGTTTTCTTTTTCTTTTGCTTTCCGTTTGTGTGGGATCTCCCTTCCCACGCCCGACACACCACACGCACAGCTATCTTCCCACTGTCACGCCGAAAAGCACAAACGCCCGCCAACCTTGCTTCCCTTTTCCCGTGCACTTCCGAGCGAGCCGAAGGATTTGTGATACGGTCAGATCTCCTCCCGCTTCCACTTCCATTGAGGGTATAAGCCACCGCCATTATTACCAAAACCAGAAACCAGAGAAAAATACGTCTATAGCCTCCCACCATTACTTATGATGCAGTCGTGCCTGCCAGCATTAATCCCGTCAATGTACCAGCGGTGAGGGCGAAGGAAAAGAATAAAAGAGACACGCGTTCGACGTGTTACAAGAAAATGCTTCAGAAAAGAAAGGGACCCGGCGCAAGGGGATATGACGCCGGTCTCATGCTGAATTTAGAAACGAGTTTCGTGGATCATGCTCTTCTCCCTATTCGGTCTTGGCGCCCGACTGCAGCCGTCGCAGCCTCTCACGGTGCAGCTGCTGCATCTGGCCCGACCGCATCTTCTCGTGGATCATCATGTCGATGTTCTGCCGGTTGATCTCCTGCTGCTGCTGCGCCCACTCCTTGTTGCGCCGCTGCTCGCTGATCATGGCTGACCGCCGGCCCTCGGTCAGCTCGCGCTGCGCCGGCTGCATCCGCGCCTGCTGGTCCTGCTGCAGCGACCCGCGCCACGACGCGAACATCTGCTCGCGCTTGTCCTGCTGCATCGACGGCTCGCGCTGCGGCTGGTGCGTGTTGAAGTTCTGCGCCGACAGCGCCGGGTACGACGAGTTGCGATTGGACGCCGACAGTCGGTTCTTCTGGATCATCGCCCGCCGCTGGCTGAGCGGCATGTTGTCCGGATCTGCATCCTCTGCTGCCATCTGCGAGCTTTGCACCGAGTTTGCTATGCTCGGCGCTCTGCTGACGCGATGAGACTGCGGCGTTTGCGCCATGGTGACGGGCGACTGGCCTGGCGCCGCGATGAACGACATCTTTGTCGGTCTGCTGCGCATCCGGCTGTCCCTCTCGCTCATCAGCGTGTTTGTCGGCAGTGGCGTCTGCACAAGTCTGGAAGAGTTGCGTCTCTCGGCCTTCATTTCCTCTGATGGCTGCTCAGCAATGGGCGCGTTGACCGGACTGGATGAGATCCTCAACCCTCGCGTGCCATTGACCGTCATCGCCGAGCCAGGGCGCGACACAGTCGCCACCGATTACGAGCTCGAATTGCGCTGAAGGTTGATCGGAGGCGTGTTCGCATTTGCCATTGGCAGCGTGGCGCTCGATGAGTTCCTCGACGGCGGGGCAGACGTCTCATTTGGCTGAATGCTCTTCGACTGGCTCAATGACCGGCGGTGCAGCGACTGCCGGTACGGGTTGGTCTGGACAGGATTCGAAGGTGTCTGGACAGGAATCGAAGGTGTCTGGACGGGAATCGGAGGTGTCTGGACGGGAGTTGGAGCTTCATCCCTTGGATCGACCTCCGGTTCCGCCTCAGCCTCAGGAGTTGGGGGTTCTATCGGCTTCCGCGACGTTTCAGCTGCTTGCTTGAAGCCGAGATCCACCATGACGCCGGGAGACGAGGGTTCTGGAATGCTCTCGAGCTCGGGCTGATCGGCCATGCTGACATGCTTGGCCCATTCATTGGTGCGGTATGTTAGCATGACCTTGGACAGCTTGTTGTCGGGCAGGTGGTCGCTCAAGCTACCAACGACGGAATGGGTAATTTCCGACTGCGTGGTTGACTTCTTCGACCGTGCCTGTCTGTCGCTTGCCGATCCCACTTCATCGCGATCCGTTGAAACGCCAGATTTGCGGCGATCCTTACCAGCTGCAGACTTCGTGGAAACTGATTTGGGGTTGGTGCTGGATGTCAAGGAGCGGCGCGCAGTCGGCCTGGACGCCTCACGATTGCCGTCACCCGGATCGATAGTCGTCGATGAATCATCCCGGGTTTCGTCATCGACGCCATCCGTCTCGGTAGCCGCGCTTTCTGCATGTCCTTGGTTGTTCCCCGGTCGCTCCATCCAGCTGAATGGTGTCCCGACTCTTGAAAGTGCGGGGAGGGAAATGACCTCTTCGTTCATGTCGTCGAGAGTAGCTGCAATTGAAGATGCCCTATCATCTTCGAGGGATGGCGGTTCTATAAGATGTTCTTCCGACGTTGCATGCGAGTTCCTGGCATGGGTGCTCCGCTTCGAGTCCGGTTTCACCGGCAACCGTTGGGCACTGTTTTCCCTGGTCATTAGATTCTCTGGCATGGAGGCGACAGACTCCTGCTCCGGGAGCTCGGATTCGGAGTCATTTCCCGTGGGTACCACGAAAGGAAGCCGGACCGCTTGAGGACCTCCGGGGGCTTGCAGTGAAAGCCGCGGCGAATAGTCGCTGTACGCTACCTGTTCCATTCCAGCACTGTTTTGCATCGAGTCTTGGCGCTTCATCACTGGATCTTGGTGGCTCATGCTGAAGTATCCAGGCGATGGTGGAAGAGGCCGTCCTTGGCTGTCAATCGGTTGTATTTCGTCAAGGCCTTCAGCCGGGGTAGCATGTTGAGAAACGAGCTGAGCTTGGCTTCCTTGTCTTGTGCCGGCCTCAAGCTCGCACATCTCAATGCTCTCTTCGGATGATGTTCCCTGCGGAATTTCTCGCACGCTGACCGACGCCTTACCGGCATTCTCAGAACCAACACCGGAATCGAGGTGGTCCACGTCGGCGTTCCTTTCGCCGTAATTCTTATTGCCATACATGGCTTCCCACTGAGCCTTCTCTCGGTCGGTTTCTTCCATTATTTTTCTGCCGGTCTCTTCATCCATGCGGCGCTGTTCCTCCTCTTTCTGCCGACGAGCGGCATCTCTTTGCTCGCGGCGAGCCTTGACTATCTTCCAGAGCTTCATTTGCGACGCAATTCCAAGCAAAGTGATTATGATTATGCAGGCAATCTCGACTCGAATGCCGCGCGTGTGCGGGTATGTGTTGGTAAATAGCGGAAAAGTGTTATCGTTCAAATCTGTTTGGCGGTTAGTCGGGTGGGATGTCTTGGGTGCGCAGCCTTGCTTACCCCAGAGGTACAACCAGAACTCCTTCAAGCCTGCTCGTGAAAAACAGTCGATTCCAATCACGGTGGCGGTTGCACCGGCGAAAGAGGTGCAACCAATCAACCCGTAGGTCCGGGTATAGCGACTGAAAGACAAGCCCCAGCCGACGGCAGACAAAACGCCGATGAAGATGGCTTTACCAGCCGAAGATGTGATCAGACCGCCTGGCTTCAGAACGAGAAACCACATAGACAAGCAAAAGCCGCCAAGCATGCACCCCAACCCTTCAGTAATGTCTTTGAAGATGTAGGCGACACCGCCGGCTAGCAATGCAGGAATGAATGCAGCAACGAAGAAAGCTCCCTGGACAGCATCGGTGACAGGAGGGTTCATGACATATTCAATAAGGACCTGTAGGGCTGTTAGCATAAAGACGCGCGTCGTCGTGAGCTTGTCGTACGGTTATCGA
Source organism: Lasiodiplodia sp. COLG20 (assembly GCA_009801085.1). Taxonomy (NCBI): domain Eukaryota; kingdom Fungi; phylum Ascomycota; class Dothideomycetes; order Botryosphaeriales; family Botryosphaeriaceae; genus Lasiodiplodia; species Lasiodiplodia sp. COLG20. The sequence continues at coordinate 3,172,331 of VNWV01000005.1, read as the reverse complement.
GAGTGCGACGAGGAAGCCGACAGAGCCCCCGATGTTTACCCTACATGTTGTCAGTCGGGGTCATGTGAGAGGCGGTGGGGGACCGACCAGAGGTTTTTGATGCCTATGAAAGTGTAAATGGCACCAGTGACCATGAGGACAGCACCGGTGATGCCAATGGCTGGAGTCACTTTGGGAGGGAGCGGAAGGCCATGGCCGGAATATACGGCGGCTGGGCTTTTATTAGCCGGGTCCAGGTCCAATTGGAGGTGCAGGACAACTCACCCGTGCTGGACGCAGCTGGCGCGTCACTGGGAGCTGCCGCGGACGGGACATCGGTTAGGGCAGTAGTGCTGACCGATGCAGTGGCTGAAGGCAATGCGGAGTCCCGAAAACTGGTTTCTGTGGCTGCATGCGAAGTCCTGTCGATCGTCGCCGTCGTAGCAGCCTCGCTGGAGGCCTCCCTGGAAGTGCGGGCGGTGGCCGTCTTTGTGTCGCCATCTTGCCGAACGTGGAGCAGAGCAGCGGAGGTGGAGTGAGCGTAGAAAAGGACAAGCAGCAGGGCAACAATGCTTCTCGAAAGCTGCATGGCGGCCTCGGTATGGGGGGTTCTCACGGCCGAAAATGACAACAATTCTGCGCTCCCATGGTAGAGCGAATTTTTGTTGCAGGGGGGAATTGAGGGCTGTGGATTTCCTCAAGCTCCAGGGGACGCGTTCTGAGCGCGTGGCAGGCCTGACGGGTCTTGTCGAGCGCGGGGAGCGGCGATTAAGGCTGAATAGATAAGAGATGTTCTTCGAAGCAGCAAGCAAGGGGAGAAGAGAAGGACAGCAGCGGTGGAAGCAGGTGCGCCGAGGGTAAAGGCAAGTTAGATCATAATGCGGGCATGCCAGACAGCATGGGTAGATGAAGCACGGCCGCCAGCAATGCACCACGCTACAAAGCTTGGGACAGCATGGGGAGGCCGGATGATCTCCGCCTAGATGAGAGATTTGCGGCTCCCGCGAGCATTGGTGGCCAAAAGTGGCCGGGCGGCGCCAATGGCGATACTGGATGGGGAAGCAGAGCGCTCGCATCCAAGCGTCAGGGAAATTGCATTCTCCAGGCCGTCGCCGCCATGGATGTCGGCGCTAAGGCCAACGGTCCGCAGGAGAGCGCGAGAGGCATGCGACTGGTTGAGGCAGGCATATCGTCGATGGCGTGGAGCACATGTTTCGAGGGGCTGGTCGCGGCATCTCGAGCCGTCAGGGTAGCGTTGCGCGTCGTGCAAGCAGTGCTGGGGCCCGGGCGGGGAGTGGTCGCGAGCGGACGCGGCTGAGGCTGCAGGCGGTGGTCTGTCAAGGTGGGCCTCCTCGTGCCTCGCTGGAGCTTCTTTCTGCGCGTCTCAGCTGTGAATCACCGTCTGTGCGTGGCGTCGGGTCGCGAGGCGAGATGCTGCCGGCGCATCACGCCAGCGCCGGCCAAGACCCGTCGCACTCGTGTCGTCTCTTCCGCCCTCACTCCCGCCGCCGCTGATGCTGCTCACTGCGGCCTGGATGACGCGGACTCTGGTCGAGCCTCGCCGGCAGTGGCTGGAAGCCTGTTTCAGCCCGGCGTGTCGCCCTGTCAGCCCGCGTCCGGAGGCGCGCCAGCGCCCGTCAGGCCCAAACGTCAAATGCCAACCTGCCGCCGCACGAGCTCTCAGCTCGATGCGCTGTACGCCATCCAGGACCCTGAGCGATCCCGGGCCAGTCTTTGCAAACGCATTGCCTCCGCTGCAGATTGATTATCGTGACCGCGCATGCAGGGTAGCATTGATTAATTGCCTTGTGCTCGGGACCCGCAACTCTTCACGGGTCACGAAAACGCGGCGCCGTCGGTCAGCTCCCGAGAATGGGGCGTTCGCTGGGGGCTGACGGCAATGCGGGATCGCTGCCCGCCCGCACCGGCCCAGATGTCTTGGACGCAAGAGCGGAGAAGCGCGGATGCGTGCGACCAATTGCCGCCCCTGTCCCGGCCTGTGTAGGCCTCGCGCGCTGTCCATTGGCCCTCTCTAAACACTATTCTTGAGCCCCGGTTCACCGACACAAGTACCCTTGGATTCTCTCAAAGTATCTATGCTTCCAAGCAAGGGAGCACGACGCTCGCGCGCTACATCGCCTTCGCCGCCCGGTCCCGCCCTTTGCCGTAGCTAGAGGCTGAACGGCCGCCGGGAGGATCGCAGGATTACATCTCTACCAGACAACAGCTGTCGACGGCCCCAAATCCCGCGGCAACCCCGCCTTCTTCACTCTGGTCTCCTTTGGTCCTGAGCAGATATCCAGCCTCCCGGTTTTCCAAGATTTCGTCTTTTTTCCACAGGCATACGCCATAGATGCCCAGTTCGCAGATTACCCCGCCCTTCTGAACCTCCCCGTTGCGGATGATGACATTGCTCTGCGCCGGCGGCTCGATCATCTCCATCAAGATGTACGCCGGCCAGTGCGATTCCGGCAGCTTCGCCAGGAAGGGAGGTATCGCGCCCCGGTAGATGTTGTTGCCGCCACCTTCGCGCTGCGGCTTCAACACGTAGCGCTGGGCTGTCGCCGGATCCGTGGCAAGCCGACGCGCTTCCAGCCCCGCCTCGCTCTTGTCCATGGGGTAGATAGGGGCGAATGTTTGCAGCACACGTGCCGCGGTGCTCTCATTGGGTAGAAACCGAGCCAGGTGAGGCGAGTGAGGGGTGGCAAGCACCTGCTGAACTTTCTTGCAGCCCGCGAGCTGGAGCAAAATGCTGGGACACTTTATGGCCCGGCTACGTTCCAAATGCAAGCGTGCGGTCCACTCTGCATCCGTGGGGAAGTCATCCGGTGAGTAGCCAGCGCGGTAGTAGACTGTGGTGACCTCGAATGCCTTGTCAGGCGTGTGAGGAGGATGGTATATCAGATTACGCTCAGAGTCCAGCTTCGTGTAGGAGAGGACTTTGCTGAACGGCACGCGGAACGTTCGCACGCCATTCTCCACGAATAAAGAGTACTCAAGGTGTCTCTGGTCAAAGACGTTCCTCTCCGGATCCTGGACCACGAACAGCACGCACAGCGGGTTCGACGATTTAGAACTTCCGTAAGCTTTGTGCGCTGCCGCCAGCCCCGCAGCCAAGGACGGCACAGATTGGCTTTGGGGCAGGGAGTCCTGCTTGATGACTGAGCCAGCCTCGGCGGGGTATGCATCGATCGAGTTGAGATATCTATGCAAGGCTGAAACCTGAGAAGAAAGGCCACCGAATGAAGAAGCAATCGTGTTGAATTCGACCTGCTTGATCTGCGGCTTTGCGTTACCGCTTGAAGGATCCAAGTGGACCATGTAGTCGGAGCGAAAGAGGCCCAGAGTCATGTCCTGCAAGGATATCAGAACCTCATCAAACAAATCGAGCGGTTTCGTATACCTGAACGTATCCATCCTTCTTCACATCAAGATGCACCTGCCAAAGCTTTGCGACAAAATCATCAACCTCCAGCAGTCTGTGAAAGCATTATGTCAGTTCACCCCCACTTTTCATATTTTGCATCCAAATGAAACGTGAGAGTCTTGGCCGCCTTGGACCGGGTTGCGCAGAAGTCTCGATTTGATAATGAGCGGGTCTTGTCATTCGAAATGAAACTGGTGCGGGGTGATGTTACATTGAAAAGGATGTACACATTCTGACTCGTACAAATAGATGCTTCAATGCTGCACACTGGGTCATGAATAAACTTACTCTTCTACTATCGACTTCAGCCACTCCTCGTCCCTGGCGATGGCCGAATAGAGCTCATTATAGGCCTTCTGAATGGCAAACCCCTCGTCGAAGCATTGACGAGGGAACAAGCTAGGAAACAGCGTCACCGGCGCAGTCGACGCGAGTACTCCAGAAGGATCTTGGGCCGCCGAGACGAAGGACGGCGGTGGTCTCACAGCAAGACCGTGGGCTATAGACCAGTCATTGAGATTGGTCAGCAAGAATTGGGCCTGTTCCTCGGTGATATCAGGCGGGTAGGCGGGGTATCTCGACTTCGTCATGGTGAAGATGGCGAGGTCCTCCGGTCGTGGCTCAGCGTCTTTGACCGGTCTAGTGAAAGTGAAGTCTATAAATGATCAAGAAGAGGAGGAGGAGAAGGAAGGCGTGGCTGATGCTGTCGCGGTGGCATTCACGGCGACTTCTGACAAAGCAGCCGCGTGATGCCGCTATGTGAAAGACCCCGCGCTTGCCTAAACAGGCGCGCTAAGCGAGCACGACAGCTTTAGCGTCGATGCCCCCTTGCGCCAATAGCCAGCTTCCACGTATTTTTGCCTTCTAGGGTCTCTAGTACGATCACCCCTAGAAATGTTAAAAGGTATTCTGTAGAAGCAATAATGTCTTAGAAAATCAGCTACTACTGATTTTTAGACTTAAAAAAAAAGTAATTGTAAGATCCGATATATCTAGATATGGTTCTATCAGAGATACTTAATTTCTCCTTGTGGGTTATAGTAGAAAAGAGCTGGTTTAGACTTTAACGAGCACCGCGATAAAGTCTAAAGGGGGAGCACAAAGTAAAAAACGGCCAAGGAGGTAGCATCAATGGCCCGTGCACGGTAGTTTTGTCGCACACCCGTCTCGTAGGTTCTAGCTTTAGCGCCACGGGCGGATGCCTTCCGCGTCGCGTCGTTGCATCTCTTTTCGCCGACCGCCTTCGTCCGTCCAAATACAGCACTTTGTCTCGCTGAGCCCCAGGGCAAGCTCGACTTGGGTCACTGGACTCGACCGACCTAGTTGCGCGATCGCAGCACGTCGTATGACTGCTTCCAGCGCAGCTTTTATTCATACCCGTCTTGATTCCAATTGCGTCTTCTGGCTCAGACCCACGTACCAACTTCGCTGAAGCGGTCTTTCCTCAACAGCTGCACGTGGCGCGCTTCACATTGTCCGAGGCTTTCACGCTGTAGCTTCATACGACCTTGCTTCAACAGGATCTCGCCTTCACACCTACACCACCCAGATACTGACCTGACATGCCCTCGAACAACCACGCTTGATTGCAGGTGCTTCTCAGAATGGCCATGGCCTCAGATCCTCTGGACTGGAGCGTCGAAGATGTTGTCGACGCTCTCTGTAAGTCCAGAGACTGGTGGATTCAAGGGAGACCAAATGCACCCATGCCGGACCCAACCTCACTCGAGGAGCATCTACGAGAAGAAGAAGTAAATGGCTTCGCCTTACTCACCTACTTCACCTCTGAGCAGAAATTGAAAGATGGACTTGGCATCAAGACTATCGGTAGGGTTTCAGCTGTTTCTTGGGCCATCGACAAGCTTCGCGAACAGTCTCCAAAATATGCGGACCACCTAGCAACCCAGACAGCTATTTCTGCCCCATCAATAATGCAGAGTGTGGCTGGATCATCGACATATGGTCGTCCTGTTGGTGGCTGGCTTGGCAGCTTGCCTCCGCCCTCTGAGCAACTTCGAACAGGTTTGGCAACCCCGACACATGAGGGCATGTTGCCCACTGTACTTGAAACTGAAGAGGAGATGAACCCGCAACCAACTGGACCCGTGGATCAGGCAACAATTACCACCAAGCGCCCTGGAGAAACAATCATCCAGGATGCCAGTGGAAGGAAGAAACGCAGGCTCGCCTTAGCTGCAACGCCTACCACACTCGCAAATACTGTGCAAACCAAGCCTCCCTTTTCTCCATCTTCTCGAAAGAGTTTTCCTGTGGACATGGTATTCTACGGCGATGCCTCCTTAGGTCAGACGCTTGAAGAGGATGACGATATGGACTTTCAACACCATGGCACAGCTCACCATATCCTTAGCCCATACATATACCGCCAGTTTCTTCATTTTATCCGCAAGCCTGACCGTAGAGAATTCCTGCAAGAAAACGGCAAGACAATCACTACTATTCAACCCTATCGATCGGCCCTCCTCCGAGAGAATCGACCTCGAGCTGTTACAGTATTTGAGCACACTGACAAGGGCATCAAGGCTACGAAGCAAGACGCTTTGCGAGTGCAGAGCAACATCTTCTTCGATAGTAGTCTCCCGTATGACGATAACAGTGATCAACAGAACAGCGGATGGTACGACTTTGCCGAAAAATGGAAACATGATGGTGACGAGATCCTCCCGCCTTTAGGAGAGTCCGATGAAGAAGAAAGCTCCTCGTATGAAGCGGAACTGGATGCAGAGGAGAGAGAGCGGACCTTGGCACAATGGAAGCAACCGCAACTAAGCAAGGAAGAAGTCTCGAACATTGTTCAGCAAAGGATTCACGAACTGGGTGAGATCTGGAAGCAAAGGAAGCTCCCCCTACGTCAGCGCACGGCAAGGACGATCTGGCGAAAAGCGCGGCGTCCTAATGCAAAGCGTGTCCTCCGTACGGCCGCAGAAAATGAAGTCAAGACGATTGATCGTCGCCTGAACAAGTTGAAAGAAGCAATTGTGGACTTGTTGTGGCACAGGAGGGAAGACGTTATTCAACAATGCGCCACTCTGGAAGAGAGCGTATCACAGAGAGAGGAACAGCTGTGGCTGCTGTCTGTATGGGACCTCAAGGCTGAGCCACCGGCTATCAAGACAGTCCCGAGACGCACCACAAAGAGGCCTTCCAAGCCCCGAGACCGCGACTTTGGAGAGGAAAGTGGCGAATCGCTGGATAGCGAGTCTGAGCTGGACTCTAGCGGCTTGGAAGATTTCATTGAGCAGGACGAGGATGCCATGCAAATCTCGCCCAAGCAATCGGCGGCGGCAAAAAGAAGACGACAAGACGAGATGTCCTCTGAACTGGATATGGCTAGCATGGCAGACGTTTCAGATGAGGTTGTCAGTGTCGGACCAATAACCGCCGAAGACAGTGATGTCGATCTTGTTGATGCCCCCGATGCTAGCTCATTGCCTACCACTCCAAAACGTTTGCAGATACCTCCACCGGATTCTGCTCCCCGATCTACGCATTCAGTTATCGACCTGACCGCTCTCTCAGATGGCGTAACCACGAGTGACTCGTCGCCGATTCCTGGTCCTTCTTTCTCAAGACCCTCAGTCATTCCTGGTTCTCTGATCTCTACAAGCCAACTTCAACCGGAATATTCGACAATTGCTGAGATCGAGAAATGGAAGTTCTACGATCTTGAAGAACGCAACGACAAAAAGAGGCTGGTACTGAAGATCCTTCGCACGAGTGTTGGAGCAGAGGAATACAAACAAATGCGCGAATACGCCACGACCGTGACGCGCAAAACTTTGCATGATCAAGTCTGGCAGACCATGACATGCCTCTGCCGCAATAATAGGGTGCTCAACATCACTGACCAGGAATGGGCTGGCCTCAAAAAGTTTGCTAGGCTCTACACTTGTTGGAACAAAGTCCTCCACACACCCTGGTCGAGTCCATCTGAAAAACTTGCTGGGTACATTCGGAAGATCGTTGAGAAGCTGGACACGCCTCAGAACAAGCATGATTTCTCATGTTTCTTCGACTTCGTCATCGGCATCTTGAAACGATACCCGTCTCCCTCTTCCGACGTTGTTTCAGCTCGTAAGTCTTCGTCATTCACCACCTCTGTTTATCTGCTTAGAGTTACTGACAAAATTCAGACGCTACCTCAGGCGAGGAAGACGAACCAGCACCAGTCAATACTCCTCACAAGAGGCGAAAGAATATTGTCAAACAAAGTGATTCGGCGATCAAGCTTCGAAAAAGCGCGCAAAAGCGCGCTGAAGTCCAGGTTGAGATAGAAAGGGCATTCCAGGAACGTGCCGGCTCGTCCCAATCACAGACCGATCGCCTCATCATCAATCCTGGTAAATTTGGCACGGACGAAGCCATTCATATCAACCCATTCATCGGTTCGAGGATCAAGGCCCACCAGATTGAAGGCGTCAAGTTCATGTGGCGCGAACTAGTTGAGGCTGGGAAAACTGACGCTCAAGGCTGCCTCCTTGCTCATACCATGGGTCTCGGCAAAACCATGCAAGTGTAAGTACGGCTGTTCCTCTGACGAATACGTATCGCTAATTCGCATAGAATTACTCTTCTTGTCACGATCGTTGAAGCCGCGACTTCTCCTCACGAGCAAATCCAGAAACAGATTCCTGACGAGCTGCGTCGTATGCAAGCTCTTATCCTTTGTCCCGCCTCTCTGATAAACAACTGGCTAGACGAAATCTACCATTGGATCCCAAAGTCCGCATCTAACAAGCTTAAAACCGTCAGTTACGTAAACGCCGACGATCCGCCTGTTGCACGCCTGAAGAAGATCTTCAATTGGGACGAGCATGGCGGCATTTTGGTGATGTCTTACGAGATGTTCCGCAATTTTCTCAGCGAAAAGAACTCCGTCAGGGCATCTAAACAAGAACTTCGTGACCTTCAGGAGGCACTGCTTGAGGGACCAACCATCATCGTTGCTGATGAAGCCCACAAGATGAAGTCTGTCAAAAGCGCCATTCGGGAGGTTGTCGACAAGTTCAAATCTAAAGCGAGATTAGCCTTGACCGGATCGCCCTTGGCCAACAACCTTACCGAGTACTGGTCTATGATCGACTGGGTCTCGCCGGGATACCTGGGCAGCCAAAAGGAATTCAAAGCTCACTTCGTAGAGCCCATCGAGGAAGGCCTTTACAAAGACAGTACTCCATACGAACACCGAAAAGCGTTGAAAAAGCTTCGTGTCCTTAAAAGCGAGATAGGGCCGAAGATCAGTAGGGCAAACATTACGGTGCTCAAGGATGACCTCAAATCCAAGGTTGAGTTTGTCATCACTGTGCCCCTCACTGCTCTACAGGAGGAGCTCTACAATCTCTGCATCCGGCAACTTCTGGTGGGAGACAGGAAGAAGATCACCACAACCAGGATGTGGGTGTGGATTCATCTCCTCAATTTGCTCTGCTGCCATCCAGCTGTGTTCGTGAACAAGCTGAAAGACCAGCAGGCACGACGAGACAACGCAGGAGACAAACCACGAGACAATGCGCAGCGTGCAGTCGCTGAGGAGAGCGATGCAAACGAGCAGCAAGATGTATTACCAGAGGGCCAGAAGCTGGATGATGAGATGAGAGGATCTTTTACCAGCTCATTTATCGAGCAGGCCGTTTCGATTCTCGATCAAGCGCATGACAATAACTCTCCGCGTCATTCATTCAAGACAAGAATCCTGATGCAGATCATCAGGCTTTCTAAGGCAGCTGGTGATCGAGTACTTGTCTTCTCACAGCAACTAAATTCTCTGACTTACCTGGAAAAAGTTCTGGCCAGCCAGAACTACAGATACATTCGCTTGGATGGTAAAACAAAAATGTCCAACCGACCCGCTCTCATGGAAGACTTCAACCAGGGCAAATTTGACGTTTTTCTCATCTCTACCAAGGCCGGAGGTACAGGGTTCAACCTTCAAGGCGCCAACAGGGTTATCATTCTGGATTGTGGCTTCAATCCCCAGAATGAAGAACAGGCGATAGGCAGAGCCTATCGGATTGGTCAGGAGAAAGAAGTCTTCGTGTATCGCATGATTGTTGGCGGCACCTTTGAACCAAAGGTTTGGAATTCGGCCCTCTTCAAGACTCAGCTTGCATTAAGAACTGTCGATGCCAAGAATCCAGAGAGGCAAGCCGCGAAGATGAGAGAGTACTTCTTTGAGCCTACACCGGTGGAGCAAGGGGATCTTACTGGAGATCAAGGAAAGGACAAGAAGGTCCTTGATAAAATCCTCGCCCAACAGAGAGAAGGCAAAGACGCTGGGCTCCGTTCTATCACGACCACAGAGACGCTGATGACCGAAGACCTGGATGCCGTCCTGAATGAAGAAGAGAACGAAGAAGTCAAGAAGATGATCCAAGCAGAGAGACTGCGGAAGGAAAACCCACAAGCTTGGGAGCAGTATTTGAGAGATAATCCAGCAATTGACGACAGCAGAAATAACCCATACGGAGCAATGCAGAGGGCTCTTTTCACCGGGGCAGCTATCCGGAATGGTCCAGCCCCAATCCCGAATTTCCAAGCGGCTCATCTTCACCCGATAGACCGGCCATTCCTCGAGTTTGGCGCACCCAGTTTTGCTGGCGGCAATCAGATGTCATCGACCGCACCAACCTTTACGCGCGACACCATTCGTTCCGATGGATTGCCTTCTTCAGATGCTGGTATCAATAATGCAGGCCCTTCGCCCGCCAGCATGAGACGTCAAGTCCCGCTTAGCCAAACTCCAAGGAATACACTGGAGATCCTTGCCCCAAGGGATTCGGCATCCACTCCAAATAACCCACCTGGGCCACCAAAGGCTCCAATTCCTATGCATCTCCGCGGCGACAATCGTGTGGTCAGCCCAGAACTTGGTGAAGATGTGCCAGAAGTTCCCGGTGTTAATCACAGCGGGCCATCCTCTTCTCGGCCGAAACCTTTGTCGCCGGTCTCGATAGTGCCTCTTCCGCCTTCTCACAGTGAGAAGCAAAATGGTCCCTCCAATCCACCCCGGCCTCGCGACCAACCGATTCTCCAGGCAACTCTGCAAAAACTTCCGAATCTTCCTCACTCTCGCGTACAGGCTACGGGACGTGACAGTCTTACGTCCACATCTCATCAAGATGGCAATCTGCATACCACCGTCTCGGAAAGCAACAGAACCATGGCGTCCCCTCCGAAACCAGAGGTACACAACTCCATCCCTTCGAACAGCTTCATCGGCAACACACCGACCAGCAATGCTAACCAGTCACAATCGACAGACGAAACAAAGAAGCGCGTTTGCAAGCCCGGTGGAGAGAAGGCTTCAAACTCCAGCCGCCAGGTCCAGGGACGACCGTCGTGGCTCCCAGCGGCCTACACCAACGTCAAGCAGAAGCAGGGCGCGAGAGATGTACATTGACCTTTCGGAAGACGACGACTGAGATGATGGGTCTCATATGAGTGCAGTTTCACTTTGCCTTTCAGTGCAATTGCTTGAGCAAGTCGTTTACGACATCAACAGTAGGGTCCTTTTTTGCTTTATTTATATGCACATAAAACACGGACCGGGTACATAAGGGCATTCCAGGGAGTAGCAGGTAAGGTGGTTTTATTTGGGAAGTTTTCGACAGGGCGGGCCGCTTTGCTTTCGGGAGGCGCTCTGGATCCAGATACCCACATGACCTGAGTCTGATAGTCTCGATCATTAACTACCATGCCGTACATAATAGTCGCTGGATTGCGAGACGGCTTGGGCACTTTACTCCGGGGTTGTTTGTATCAATACAGAGCTTGACATAGTTCGGAAAGGAGTGCGAGGAGACCAATGTACGTGCACGTGAGAAAGCGAAGGCCCTCCTCGAGAGCTCGGGTTTCGTGTTGAGATAAGAAAAGCGGGGTTTGACTATGTCGGTCTGCAGTATCGGAGCATGTTTCTGCTTTCAAATGCAGTAAGCACATGCACGATCATACAAAGCTGAGTAGAGCGACGTTACGCAAGTGGGCTGTGTAGGCATAGAGGGGTGTATAATTGGTTGGGGGTGCGCGGGCTCCCGTCAGCTCCCGGTGCGTAATGCGCAGAGAACCATTGGACGACGGAGGGGCGCGGAGAGAGTTACCGCTGCGAGCCAAGACTCATCTAGATCTGGCAATCAGGTCCATCCAGTGCCTGGCGCGGCCAGCCAGTGGAAGCGGTTCCCGGGAGCCGTGGTAGCCGAAAGATGCCACGCCTCGCATTACCCCGGATTTCAGCTCGCGCGTGGCGGCCGAGGCTGCGGTGGCTGGTCTGTAAATAGAGACGCGGAGTGTGCCATGTTCTCCTGCGGCGCGAGGTGTGAAGTGTGCGACGCCGAACGCAGCGGCCATCATCGCGGGCCGGAGGAAAAAAAAGTAAAAAGGGCCCTGTTGTGGCGCGGCGGCCCTGCGGCCACGCGCGCCCCAAACTCCGATAGAGGGGCGGCATGTTCGGCAGCCATTGTTCGCTTCCCAGAACAAAGCGACGGTGCACGGGTTACGCCGAGGTCGCTGGGGCGGAAAGGGAGGCCTTTATGGAGCAAATTCAGGCCGCTAAGGCCAAGCTGAGCGGAATCTCAGGCGATGCAGGTGCCGGGCGCGAGGATCAGCGAGCTGTCTCCGAGGCGTTCTAATCTGGCCCTTAGTAGTCACAGTGGCACAGCCAATTAGCGGCCTCTAGAAGGGCTTGCTGACACTTTCGGCTCCGCATCGCATCCCAGGGCCTCGTTCTCAAAAGTCGCCCGCTGCCCACCCTTCTGTTTCAGTCCCCCAAATCTCTCTCTCTTGCCCGCCCACCACCTCCACACTGCCCTGATCCGGATCGCACCCATTTCGACTGCCTTCTTGCCCGCAATGGAGGCGCTTCTTCACCAATCGAGGGCCATGTGTCCGTTTCTGCACAAGACCTCGCCCGCGACCCTGAGGTCCCTTTCCACCTCGACCGCCGCCCACAGCGCTTCGACCGGCGGCGGCAGCATGTCCAACCTGCAGCTCATCGCCCGCCGCTGCCCCGTCATGGGCAAGGCTCTCGCTGTGCAGAGTGCCCGCACCGGCAACACCGTTCTCGCCGGCGCCTTTGGCGGCACTCGTGCTTACCACGCGAAGGTCGGCCACAGAGCCAGGCTGCACACCTCTTCCTCCAAGGAGGCCCAGGCTGTCGATGTCGCTTCCGTCCGCCGCGAGCGAGGTACGTCTCAATTGCGTTCGCGATCGGCGTTTAATGACGTTGCGATGCTAACGTGCGGCAAAAATAGTCCCATTCCCGCAGAACGCCCACCCCACCAAGGCCGCCACGAGCGATGTCGCACCCCGGAAGCTCACTGGCAAGCCGCCAACCCCGCAGCCGGCCAAGTTCGACTACGAGGGCTTCTACCAGAATGAGCTCGACAAGAAGCACAAGGACAAGTCGTACCGCTACTTCAACAACATCAACCGTCTCGCCAAGAACTTCCCGCGTGCCCACATGGCGACGGAACAGGAGGAGGTCACCGTCTGGTGTGCGAACGATTACCTGGGCATGGGCCGCAACCCGCACGTCCTGAAGAGGATGCACGAGACGCTGGACAAGTATGGTGCTGGAGCCGGCGGCACCAGGAACATTTCGGGCCACAACCAGCATGCCGTTGAGCTGGAGGGCACAATCGCGAAGCTGCACGCGAAGGAGGCTGCGTTGGTTTTCTCTTCCTGCTACGTCGCGAACGATGCTACTCTCGCCACGCTCGGTAGCAAGCTCCCCGACTGCGTCATTCTCTCCGACAGCCTCAACCACGCCTCGATGATTCAAGGCATTCGTCATTCGGGAGCGAAGAAGATGGTGTTCAAGCACAATGATCTGGCCGACCTGGAGGCGAAGCTCGCTTCGCTCCCTCCGGACACCCCGAAGATCATCGCGTTCGAGAGTGTTTACAGCATGTGTGGATCCATCGGACCCATCGAGGAGATCTGCGATCTCGCGGATAAGTACGGAGCCATTACCTTCTTGGACGAAGTCCATGCCGTCGGCATGTACGGCCCGCACGGCGCTGGTGTTGCCGAGCACCTGGACTACGAGGCCCACGTTCAGGGCAAGCCGAGGGGCACCATCATGGACCGCGTCGACATCATTACCGGCACTCTCGGCAAGGCCTACGGATGCGTTGGTGGCTACATTGCGGGATCTGCCAAGTTTGTCGACACTATTCGCTCTCTGGCTCCCGGCTTCATCTTCACCACCTCCCTTCCTCCAGCGACTATGGCTGGTGCTCAAACTGCGATCGAGTACCAGATGAACTACCAGGGTGACCGCCGTCTTCAGCAGCTGCACACTCGTGCCACCAAGGACGCGCTGGCTGCCAAGGACATTCCCGTCATCCCCAACCCTAGCCACATCGTCCCTGTGCTCGTTGGTAACGCCGAGTTGGCCAAGAAGGCCAGCGACATGCTTCTTGACGAGTGGAACATCTATGTTCAGGCCATCAACTACCCCACTGTCCCGGTTGGTCAGGAGCGTCTGCGCGTTACCCCTACTCCCGGCCACACGCGTGAGTTCCGCGACCAATTGGTGAAGGCATTGGACAGCGTCTGGACCCAGCTCGGCATCAAGCGCACCAGCGAGTGGGCTGCCGAAGGTGGTTTCATCGGCGTTGGTGAGGCGGACAAGGCCCCGGAGACGCCCCTCTGGACCGATGCCCAGCTCGGCATCGACGGCGTCATCCAGGAGCTGAAGGCCGGTCAGGGCGCTACCGGCGTCCTCGAGGCCATCCTCGAGCATGAGAGGAAGCAGACGGCCGGTGCGGTCGCCGCGGCTGCTTAAGCAGCTGGTGGGATACCTTTGGTATGATCGGACCCGGCCGCTCCTTTCAATTGGGGTCTTGAATAGCTTTGAAAGATTTTTTGCAATTTATGATAGCGTTTAGGGTTGAGCCTGGCTCCTCGTACGCTTTTTTTGCAACTTTATGTCCATATGTAAGATTGTATGGTGAACTAAATGCATCCGCGTGACGGTCAAAAGTGATCATGTAAGCTTGCCCCGCAAATTTGTGCCGCTCTTCTCGCCGTGTGTCTGAGACGCGGACTCGTGCAATTGATTTTGGGCGGATTATACGCGAATGAGACTACCCAAGGACGTGGTTTCACGGTCAATTGAAGCGCGAATGGAAAGCGGCGAAGCAGGAAGCATCAGAAAGGTGGAGGGCGCGGAGTCGAGGTGACGACACAGTCGGGGAGCACCCTGGTCGGAGCGCGGCAAGTCTTGGCAAGAAACGTCGCGCCGGCTTTCACCAACGCGACAACTTCAGCATCGCCCGCAACAAACCCCCGCCGACCCTCGCGGCTGCAACCTTTGTTTCTTTCTTCCCTACACCCTTTTCTCCTGTAATTCGACTTCGCCCGAGGGTCCCACCATCGCTGCCCGCGTGCGCAGCGCCACAGCCGAACGCATTATCGCAGCTCCGGTTTGTCGAGCTTTCGAGCCTCACCCACGCACCGACAAACAACCTTGCATGCGCACCGCGGCCGCACTCACCATCAGCCCGCCGCAAGGCTAGCTAACTTGCGCACCCGCCTTCAACAATGCCGCCGCCCATCAAGCGCAAGCGGTCCGAACGCGGCTCCTACAACCCGCAGGACGTCGGCGACGGCAGCGGACCGCGGCCGTCACCTCACCGGCCGCAGAGCCTCAACCTCGCGCAACAGAACCAGTACGCCGGCAATGGCGGAGGCCGGGGCGGACGGGGTGGAGGGATGCGCCGCGAGAGCCGTGGAGGCAGCAGCAGTGGACCAGGAGGACCAGGAGGAGGCAACAGCAGCGGCGGTGGTGCGCGCGGTGGCCGCGGTGAGCGAGACGCCGGCAGCCCGGCCATGACCACCACTACTGGCGGTGAATCTAACGCGCAGTCTCCAGTCTCGAGGGCCAGCCCGGCCTCGTTTTCCAGGTCGGAGACCAACACCAACAACCCGTCTTCGCCGACCTTGACGCGCCCGCCGTCGGCGCACGCAGCACCACCACCAGCGGCGCCGCGGCCTGCCACGCCCCAGGAGCACTCGCGTCCTGCGCCGGCTGCGCCGCCCCCGGTGCCGCAGCAGCAGGCTCCCGCCCCGAAGCCGCCGATCAAGTTCGTGTACCAGTACATAACGGATGAGCAGAAGGCAGCGTGGAGGACGTCTGGGAGGAAGGCCGTCTTGGACGCAGCGCTGCAGGCGCAAGAGAAGGAGGATTTTCTAACGCTGAGCATAATCTTCCAGGAGGTGATCAGGGCTGGATTGGACGACAGGATAGATCCAGCCGATGCAGGCCGCGTTGTCAAGGAAGTGTTGGCCGAAGCTGGAGAAGCTGCTACGGAAAATGCTTCCATGTTCCTCGACACGGTTGCGGTTTCGACCAGCATGGACCCCGTTACCCGCGGCCTTTGGGACCTTCTCGTCGCCACAGGAATCTCGCCTATGCAGATGAAGGAGGAGCTGGACATACCGCAGCTGCAGGAGTTGGGCATGGTCCGGAAGACGTTCGAGAGGATGGGCACCCGCATGGCCACGAACCAGCTCTACCGCCAGTCGAATTACAACTTGCTCCGCGAGGAATCCGAGGGATACGCCAAGCTCATGACCGAGTACTTCACCACTTCCAACAACGAGGAACCCACCTGGAATGCCGCCGCCGCCGCCTTCCAACGTGTAAAGGCCCTGATTGGTGCTTTTGACCTGGACGTTGGACGCGCTTTGGATGTGACACTGGATGTTTTTGCCAATCTCATGATCAGGCATTACCGCTTCTTTGTCAAGTTCATGCGTGCAAGTTCGTGGTGGCCGGAGGAGAAGTCGTACGAGAATCTGGAATGGGAGACTCTTGGAATTGAATCTCTACCGAGATGGGCACAACCTGGAGCTTCCGGATACCAGCACACTGAGAAAGATGTGGTCGAAATCACAGAGCTGTGTGAAGAAAGAGACAGGAAGTTCTGGCAGCGTGTACGAGAAGTGGGGTTGGAAGCTTTCTTCGAGCTTGGAGGACGCCGTATCACAAAGGGTGGGGTAACCCTGGAGTCGGGCGAGTCCGTTGCAGAGAGACTTGAAAAGATTGAGAAGGAGAGAGGAATGAGGGACGGGTCCAAGCCTGAGGACATGACGGAAGCCGTGTTCAACAAGGAGTGGATGGCGGTAACGAAGACTCTCCCGCCGCCGGGAAACCGCGTGGCTGCACAATTGCTCGGTTTCAAGCTCCGTTTCTACGCCTCCTCTGCAAGAGACCCCGAGGATAGGTTCCCAGAGAACCTTGTTTTCCTTGCGGCGCTGTTGATCAAGATAGGCTTCATCTCCCTGCGCGACCTATACCCCCACCTTTATCCTGCCGACAAAGACATGGCTGCTGTGAAGGAGAAGTTGATGAAGGAGAAGGAGGATCGTGAGAGAAAGAACAGGCCCGGTGGTGGCCAGATGAATGCCCTTGCGATGGCAGGAGCATTGGTAGACGACACAATACCAGCACCCACAGCAGCCACGAGGCTGCGCGAAGCTGAAAGCAGCAGAGCTTCTTCAGCAAAACCAGAAGACAAGGCCGGAACACCGAAATCCGATAAGCCTGACGAGGCTACGAAGGAAGAATCACTGACCGAGCCCACCGACCAGAAGATTGCTCTGCTTAAGAGCTTGCTTTGCATTGGCGCCATTCCGGAATCTCTCTACATGCTTGGAAAGTTCCCTTGGTTGACCGACGTTCACCCCGACCTCCCTGAGTACCTTCACCGGATACTACACCACAGTCTCCACAAAGTCTACAACGCTCTACGCCCTATGCAAGGCCACGACCAAGTCAGGCTTGTAAAGAAGGCAGAAGTCGAGAAGGGCGGAGCTGAGAAGGGCGAACTGAAGAGCACTGACCCTCCGCCTCGCAGGACGTTGCGCTGGGCATCGGTCGAGAAGCAGGGTTCCCACAACGACTCGCAGATTGTCGACTATCGTTTCTACTGGGAAGACTGGGCGAACAACGTCCCAGTCTGCCAGACAGTCGACGACGTCTTCTCTCTCTGCAGCTCTTTCCTCAACTTTTCTGGCGTCAAGATCGGCCAGGATCCTGCTCTTCTGACAAAGCTGGCACGTATCGGCAAATGGAGCTTGGCCAAGGACGATTCGGAGGCAAACTTTACTCGCTGGATTGACCTCTCAAAGAGACTTTTGGTTCCCGCTCTCAGCTTGACCAAGTCCAACCCTGGCGTCGTTAACGAAGTCTTCGACCTGCTGAAGCTCTTCCCTACGTCCACTCGCTACTCCATCTATTCAGAATGGTACACCGGCCAGACCTCGAGGTTACCCGACATCAAGGCGGCCTTCGACCAGTCGACTGCCGAAACGAAGGACGTCTTGAAGCGTATCAGCAAGACCAACACGAAGCAGATGGCCAGGGCATTGGCGAAGGTCGCTTACTCATCTCCTGGTATCGTCTTCAAAGTCGCTCTAAACCAGATTGAGTCTTATGATAACCTTGTCCACGTCATCGTGGAGTGCGCTCGCTACTTTACCTACCTCGGCTACGATGTCTTGACATGGTCTCTCATGAGCTCCCTCGGTGGAAAGGGCCGCTCTCGCCAACAAGACGATGGTATGCTTACCAGTCGCTGGTTGCAGTCGCTCTCCTTCTTCGCTGGAAGCGTCTTCAAGCGCTACACTGTCATGAATGCCACGCCAATTCTCCAGTACGTGACATATCAGCTGCGGAACGGCAACACCACCGACTTGGATGTTCTGGAGCAGATAATGACGCAGATGACCGGTATTCCAATGGAGCCTACGTTCACGGAAAACCAGTTGCAAGGCATGGCAGGTGGCGACCTTCTTCAAGCCCAGATTCTGGAGCAAATCCAGGACTTCCGCAACCAGCCCGGCTTTAAGGGACCTGCCAAGCGACTGTTGAGGGCTTTGGTCGAGCCGGGCCTAGCCGGACAGCTGCTCATCGCCATTGCGCAGGAGCGCCAACTGTTCCCTCATTCCGAACTGCTTGCCGATGCGCCTTTGAAGGTTCTCGGAGTGAACATGGACAGGCTCACTCGGATCTTCTTCCAGTACCTCGAGGCTCTCAGGTCTAACCTCTCTGTCAAGGAGTTCGATGCTGCCATTCCTGACGTGGTTTCTCTCATGTCAGAGTTCGGCATCGACACAAACATCGCATTCGCGGTTTGCAGGCATAGTCTCTCGCAGGCTGTCTTAGATGTTGATATGATCGCCGCGGAAGAGGACAAGAAGCAGAAGGAGGAGCAGGAAAAAGCTAAAGAAGAGGCAAAGACTGAAGAACAAGGGAAGCCGGCAACAAACGGAGATGTTGATATGGCCGATGTCCCTGAGGACGGTCAGGAGGAGACGGACGCTGAGAAGAAAGAGGAAGTCAAAGAGGAGGCACTCGTCAAGGAGGAAGCAGGCGAGAAGGAGGAAGCTGCTGTCAGCGCTCCGACCCCTGTTGCCACGCCAGCAGCTCCAATTGCAGATGAGCCCTGGCATCCTATCATCAAGGACCTTATGGATAGGCTGAAGACAGCTCTACCTGACGACTTTGAGGACAAGATGAGCCTGTCTTTCTACACGACCTTTTGGCAGCTCTCCCACAACGACATGGCCGTTCCGACCCAACAATACGAGGATGAGATCAAGGCACTGCAAAAGAAAATCACCGCCGTCATTTCAGACCGGTCCGATGTGTCTGTGGCAGGGATCAAGAAGAAGGATGCGAAGAAGAAGGAACTGGGTGATCTGCAGGATCGCCTGAGAGCTGAGATGAAGGTCCAAGTACAGACGTACTCGATGGTCCGCGCTCGCCTTCAAAAAGAGAAGCTCCATTGGTTCGCTACTCACAAGCTCGCCATGAGCCCCGCCCTTCACGACTACATCATCCAGGAGTGTTTCCTTCCGCGTCTGCTCCTCTCTCCATTTGATGCGCAGTACGTCTATCGGATGCTCATCTACCTCCACAGTGCCGGCACCCCGGGATTCCGCACGATGTTCCTGATCGATCGGATTCTGAGGGAGAAGCAGCTTACGTCGCTCATCTTCATTTGCACTCCTTCGGAAATCGACAACCTTGGTCGCTTCTTGAACCTGCTTCTTTTGGAGCTTGGAAAGTGGCATGCCGACTCGGCAGTGTACGAGAGAACGGCTTACGGCGCGAAGAAGGACCTTCCTGGCTTCGGTCGCAAGTTCAATGAGGAGAGGGTACCGGAGGTCTTCCTCACCTACGAAGATTTCCGACGACTGCTCTACAAGTGGCATGTTAGCCTCAACAATGCTCTCAAGGCATGCCTTTCCAGCGGAGAGTACATGCATATTCGTAACGCTATCATCCTCCTCAAGGTCATCACTCCAAGCTTCCCTCGTATCAACTTCATGGGCAAGCAGCAGCTCGAGTGTATCATGAAACTGTCGAAGGAGGACTCTAGAGGTGACTTGAAGCTGGCGGCAGCATCCCTCATTGGCGACCTCAAGAAGACAGAGCCCCATTGGATGCTTCCCCAGGCTTTTAAACTGGTTGGTCCAACTTACGACCCGTCACTGGATCGTTACGTTATGATTAACGAAAAGCAGGCCGACCCCAACGCACCGCAGAAGCCCAATAGCCGCGCCACTACCGAGGGCGCGAGCACGCCGCAACCTGGTCAGGCCAGGCTCAACGCATCCGCCGCGGAATTCAAACCTTCTCAGCAGTCGTAAGTATTCTTCGCCCACGTTTCAGCTTCAGCCGAATCGAATCTCGACAGTCCCTAACAGCACATGGTAGCAAC
The DNA here is from genome assembly GCA_009801085.1 of Lasiodiplodia sp. COLG20. NCBI lineage: Eukaryota > Fungi > Ascomycota > Dothideomycetes > Botryosphaeriales > Botryosphaeriaceae > Lasiodiplodia > Lasiodiplodia sp. COLG20. Next base: position 3,152,174 of record VNWV01000005.1, on the reverse strand, counting down.
GGCATCACGACAAATGGCATGAAGGAAAAGGACGCCGAAGATGGTGAAATAGGTGATGGAAAAGACAAACCCGATCAGATAACGGTTTCGGTGGCAGGAGGAGAGAGGGATAGGGCTTCAGATTCGAAGGCCAGTACGCCTGGACCGACGCCGGCGCAGCTCTCGGGCAGAGGTCCCCACACGGACTCCAAACCTTCGACTCCCATTCCATCGCATGGCCAGGGCCCGCCGTCTCGCCCAGATACAGGTAGGGGCCCGCCTACAGCCGGTGGACGTCAACCCCATGCCCTTCCGAACCGACCTGAACCGCAGCCCCCAAGGAACCGTATGGGCGACAGACAAGATCGTCCACCAAGACACGATGGACGCGGTCCGCCTAATCATGACTATGGTCGTCTTGAGCGTCCAGGAGACATGCCTCGAGACTTCCCCGATCGGACTAGGGATGCTTCGTCGAGCCGTCGGCCTCGCAGCAGGAGTCCAGCTCCCGCCCATATGGACCGAGACCGCCGTGATCCTCAATGGCAGGGACCCAGGGAAGTATGGGAAGATGACAGAGGACGGCCACTACCAAGAGACACTCGTCAAGGTGCCAGGGGCCCTCCGCAGTGGAACGAACCTCCCTCCCGCGGCAGGCCTTTTGACTCCCCCAACGATAGTCAGCGCGGCCGACCTCCGTACGATCAGCAGAGCCAGGCTGGAGATGGACGCAACTGGCAGTCCGGACCGATGCCTCCGCCTTCTGCAGGACCGTACCAACATCCCGAGCGTGCGGGCAGGTTTGGCGAACGCGGTCCCCCCGGCCAACTTCCCGATAGGCCCTCTGGCCCCGGTGATCGCAGTGGCATGAACCCAGAGCGCGCAGCTCTACTCGATTCTGACGTTGGACCACGCCGCCCTGAGAGATTTGGTTCTGAAAGGGACAGCCGTCGCGATAGAGGCTCTAGGCCTCATTCTCCTCGACGTGGAGACGAGCGCCCGCCAAACTTCCCTCCTCGTGATGACTACCGTGACGAGCGTGGGCCGCCCAACCAAGATCGTCTACCTCCCAGCTACCCGTCCAGTCGCGATCGTCGTGACGACCCCAACTCGATCCCACCAACTGGGCCGCGTAGCGATCGTTCGAGCAGGGGCGATTACCCTGGACCCGCGGCGTCTCGCGGTGGGCGTGAGCTTTTCGAGCCCTCCGCCCCGCGACCACCTCCAGCGGACCCGAATCACGGCCGCCTTAACCAGGACTTCATGCCGTCGCGTTCTTCTGACCCCAGCTACGGCCGTCTCAATGCGCCGGATGCTCCCTCTGGCCCTCGCGGCAGAGGCGGTGCAGGTCGTGGCAGGAACCAGCCCGGCTCGGTTCCTCCATCTCCCATCAGCGAGCGTGGCCCACCTCTGGGACCCAACGCTGATAGAAGGGAACACCGAGACTCGTTCGACCACGGTCCCCCAACACCATCGAACGAACACGGCCAAGACACGTCAGGCATCCACCCAGATCGCCTGAGGCAGATTCCGGCCGCACGCAACGACATGCCTGCGCCATCCTCCGCATTCCCCCCTCCATCTGGCCCCCGCGGGTCTCACAGACAACAGTCTTCTCTCAGCGGCCCCGACTTCCAATCGCCTAACGCACGCAACCCGCCCACCGGCCCGGCATCCTCTTCGGAGCGCCGCCACGAAGACAAGCGCTTCGCCGGCATCAACAACATGCTCCAGCAGAGCAACAGCTCGCCCGGCGGCGGCAGTGGTGGTGGCAGCGGCGGTGGCTACCGCAACGACAACACCGGCGGACCCTCGTCGTCCTCGGACCGTGGCGCCTCTATCCGCGGCCGCGCTGGCGGTGGGCGTCCCGGCAGCACGAATTCTCCTGCTGCCTCGCAACCTAGCACGCCCATCCCGCCGCACCTGGACGCGCCACCTCGCGGCGGTGGTGGTGACGGACGGCCGGACCTGTTGCCCAGAGGACCTGGTGGCGGAGGAGACATGCAGCTTCCTGGCGGCGATGAGCGCGACCACCGAGGCGGCAGCAGCCGTCGCGGCGAACGCAGCGAGCGTCGCTCCGGCCGCCATAGGTCGACCAGTCCGCGCGAGTCGTCGTCGCGTCGCGGTGGCGGCGGAGATGATTCTAACAAGCGTGGAGGCGGCCCGTCGTCGTCCATGGCGGATATCGTTGGACCGCCGCTGCCGCACCAGCCGTCGCGAGAGAGCAGACGAAGTGGAAGAGGTGGTGGCGGCCCTAGCGGCGGCGGCGATGACAGGGAGGGCGGCGGCAGCAGCAGCGGCCATCACCGCGATAGCAGGCGGAGCATGCGTGGTGGTGGTGATAGCGGTGGATGGGGTGGTGCTGGCGGTGATCACGATGTCGGCGGCATGCCTGGTGGCGCTGGTTCCGGCGGACCGTACGGCGGAGGACCGCCGAATGGCGAAGGCGGTGGCGGCAGTGGACGCAGCATGCGCAACGGACCGGGCGATGGTGGTGGTGGTGGCAGCGGTAGGAGCAGGGAGCCGCGTGAGTTGCGGGAGCCGAGGGAGAGTCGTGGCGGTGGTGGTGGCTCGGAGAGGGAGCCGAGGGAGTCGAGGGATCGGAAGAGGAATCGGGGTGGTGGGGATGTTGATCAGGGTGGACATGCGGGTGGTTTGGAGGGTAGTGGGGGTGGTGGTGGTGGTGGCGGAGGTAGTGGTGGTGGTAAGAGGCCGAGGAGAGGGAGGGGTAACGAGGAGAGAGATGGTGGTGGGTGGGGGGAGAGGGGGTGATTTTTTTTCCCTTTGAAAAGCATGATGAATGTGCATGGAGAGATGGCATGGCATGACATGGCAAAGCATTGACATGGCATTCTTGCGATGCGCGCGCGCGCGGGATAAGCGATCGGGATCGGATGAGCGTGTTCTGAACTGAAGAACGTGGTGGATTTCTTTTTCTTTTTTCCTAGGGGATTTTTTTCTAGCTTGTGCGGCCGTTGCTGGGGTCTTCTCTTCTCTCCTCTTTTTTTTTCATTTCATTTCTTTTGCTTCTTTCTTCGAGGATCAGACGGCTGAGCACAACACAATTGCATTGATGGGCGCATATCTGTGGATAGGGTTCTTTTTTTTTATTCTCCTTCTCTTTTCTCTTTCTTCCTTCTTCTTCTTCTTCTACTACTACTACTTTTCTTCTTCTTCTGGATGCAGATCTAGGGGCGTGGTAAGGGGAGGAGGGAAATGGGGGCTTGAGCCGGTAGTGGATGATGATAGAGAGAGAGGAAAGGAGGATTCAATGAAAAAGATGGAACAGTATGCAACGATGTGCCTCTCTGGTGGTGTGTGTTTGTGTGTTTGTGAGGTGTGTGTGTGTGTATGTTTTTTGCTAGAGTTTAGAATTTGCCAACAACATGGGTTTGATTGATCAAGATGTGACCAAGGGGAAAAATTGCCTTGTTGACTGCGATTGTTGCTCTGCTGGCTTGATTTTTTTTTTTTTTTTTTGGCGGGCGGTAAAGCCCTGCATCACGTCAGCTTCGTTGCCCGACTTCTAGGGCATCGACATCGTATGAGGCTTGCTGGCGAAGTATGTCATGCATCAGCAAGCACAAGGCTGGCTGGGTTAGGCGTCAAGGATGGTGGCTTTGCTGGCACAACTGCAGCCTGGTATGGTTTTCGTGCATGAGAAGTGAGTCAGGGGATCGGGTGGGTCCGGTTCGCAGCCAGCCCGAGGTCACGGTGCTTGAAAACCCACGTTTCGATAGTGTATGCGTGTCATACTTAGCACTTGACGCGCGGAATGGCGGGGTGGAAAAGGCGGCGCAGGCTGGACGGTTTGCGGCTCTTCTGGCGTCGGTCTGATTCGCTCGCTTAAGATGGTTTTCGACGCCGGCTCTGATTGGTCGAAGACAACCAACGTCACCTCCTCTTTCGGCAGCTACTGTTTTTGCAAGTGGTAATGCTCGGGCTCGCTTCACCGGTCGGTTGTTGTGGGTGGGCTTTTTTTGCACGGAGAGCTGAGTCGTGCTCGAGATTCACGGACCAGTGGGGTATTGCGCAACGGCGCTGGTTGGGATTTGCGGCCTCCCGAGGTGAGGGTGACCAGCCTCGCCGTGATCCCCACGCCATCCCGTGTGCGCTTTGCTTCCTTACCGTCGGGAAATGCCATTCTGCGGCTCCATTGCGGCTCCGGGTTTTGATGCAGAGTGAAAACTCTATGGTGGAACGGGCTGAAAGAGCCGCGGGTCTGGCCTTGCTTAGTAGTATAAAGGAATCGAAAAGCCTTCACCGCTGAAGGTCTTCCTAGCGGAAATGCTGCGTTTCGAACTATCTATCGCCAACTCACCGAACTAATGTCGCAGAGATACTATCAAGCGCTGCACCGCCGGCCCTAACACCCGCCCTTCCACGCACTTTCTCCACCATTCGGAGCCGCCGATAACCGCGCATCGCAGTCGCCCGGAGTCCTGAAGCAGGAAAAATGCTGCGCCGTGCAAGCTTTCGAAGGATTCGTAGAGTAGAGTCTCAGTGGCTCGCTTGAGGGTGGTTTTGCTCCCGGAGCCATGGTTCCCTCTCAGCACTGCCCCCAAGGTCGTGCGTGATTCAAACAACACACGCATCACGCCCGGCACGAGTCGACACGACTGCTCACTACAGTCCTTCCGCAACGCCAAAAACCAGCGCACGCGCACTCGCGCGTTTTTCCGCCTCGCTCAGCATCCGTTTCGCGCGCAAAAAGTGCCTTGCCAGCTTTTTTGCCCCTTAGGATTCATCCGCCGCTGCGCAATAAGGGACTCGCGCGCGCCCACCTGATGACATACCCCGGCCCACGCCCTTTCCTGCGCCCCCTCATGTCGCCAGTCCCGCCCTATCTGTCCAATGACCCCCCGGAACTCCCCTCTACTCCCCGGGCTTGGCGCTTGGGGCGATGGTTTTCCCACGACAACACTTACACTACTGCTGGTTTCTTTGTATCGTAGCTGCGCACTTCGCCCTTTCGTACAATGTTGTCGGGCGTCATGAAGATGTTTTTAAGGCGAAAACGCGGCCGACGAAGATGTATTCCGCATCAGAAGATTTACTGCCACTGCTCAAGAAAGCACTTGCGATTTCGACCTCTGCAGCGTTTCGTTAGCACATTCCCAAGAAAATCATGTCTTCTTACTACACCAACGACGGTAGCCGTGGTTTCTCTCTCGAGGAGTACGCGGCGAACTTTCAGGGAGGTCGTTTGGAGGCCCATGCCGACGCTTTTGACCCTTATGGTACGGGCTTCCCGTCGTTGGCCCTTACTGTGACCGTAGTGTTGATACCAGATTAGTCCAACAGCGCCAAACACCACGCCAAAGCAACCACGGCCACTACCAAAGCCCGTACAGTCCCGGTGTTACTCCTCACCATCGCTTGGCCCAACCTCACCACTCTCACCACCACAACCACCATCCCCACTCCACCGCCATCAACCCCGTCGCGCCGACGTACAACACCCACCTTGCGGTCCCGCGAACCACCAGCCACCACCACCACAAGTCGACCTCCACTGCCAGGGTGAACCACCACATCGGCCTCCCCTCCCCGCCCTCCTCCGCCGGCCACCCTTCGCCCGAGCAACCACGGCACGCCAGCCTTCCTCATTCTCCTTCCTCTTCCTCTTCCTTCTCCTGCTGCGGCAGGTCGTACGGCTCCAAGTACACCTTCACGCGGCACCGGCGCGAGAGCCGAACGTGTCCGCACGGCAGCGGCGGCCGGCGCTTCGTCTGCTACATCTGCGCCAACACGGACCAGCCGTTCGGCCGGCGCGCGTCGCTCAAGCAGCACGTGCAGGAGGTGCACCGCCGGTCGCCGGAGGAGGCGAATGTGGAGGTCGATACTTGGTACGGGCGGTACGGCGAGGAGAAGGATTATCCGGATGCGGTGATGGATTTGGGCAGGCCGTACTGATGTGTCGAGTCTTGGTGATTGTTTCCTTGCTCTTTCTTTTTCGTGTTGAGATACTACTAGCGTGTGTGCCCCTCTCTTTCTGCTGTTCGTTTACTTTGTTGTTGTTCATGATACCCCCCTTTTGTTGTATATATTTCCCCCATCCCTCCGTTTGCCTTTTTCTTTTGTGGGTTCCTGCTCGCTATCGCATCTCATTGTACTTGTCCGGGGTCAATGTAGGGGGAAAAAGCCGAGGCGGATGCACAATGGGGAGGAGACCGGGTGTCCGGTGATGGAAGGGAGTTGAAGGGAGCGGCGCGGCTGAACCTTTTTTATCGAATCGAGTGGGAGCGGAGGGGTTACGTGCGGGGCTAGACGGATTGCATGATCGCAGGGATCTGGCGAATGGGAGAACCGGTTCGCATGCACGGCCCCCAACTTGTTTTTCACTTTTTACGGTACCGCATGCTATGGCGCCATTGGATTTTAAGCGAATTGACGAGTTAAAATTTACTTGCGTTTCCTTGGCGCTGCATGTGTTTCTGATTGCGTGCTGCTCCCCGCGTTTGTGGCTTTTGCGGCTATCTCCGCGCTTTCGATGACCACAGTGGCTTACATGCGTTGTGGGCCCAGAAGCATGGCGGTCTCAAATAAATTTAAGACAGTTCAATGCTTATCGCCCACTAGTTAATCTCTTTCTCTTTTGAAACATAGTGGCTTGCTCTCTAATCAGATAAGACGTGGCCAACCGCAAGAGACCGAATGGCGTTGCATATTTTGCAGATAATGGGCCATTGAACCGGTATTGGGCTGGAACATTGCCTTGATTGAGGCTTTTGTGAAAGGTTATCCGTCAGGCTTGTGGATATGTTCGACGCTGGTCTCGACTTGTGGCTGCGGAAAATTACAGCAATCACGATGGCGACGAGCTCGATGCGCCATCACGGTGGAAATATTTCATAGACTGTTTGGTATTCTGTCTGCTCATCCAACTTCCTGTGTGGAAACTTAGAACACGCTACCAAAATTCTCTGGGTTTAGAGTCCCAATGCTTTTAATCTAGTGTAACCTTTGCTTTGCACTGGCAGTGAAGGCAGATCTTAGCACGATAGAGAGCGGGCTGCAGATTCAAATTTTGTGAATAATGAAGCGTATTTTTACCGTCTATGTGCTGGATGTAAGAAAAACTACCTGTTACTTTAAGTAACGATAGCGTAACACAGTCAATAGGACATCCGTATATCAGCATTCAAAATCGAAAAACGTAGATGTTTCGCCGAGACTTGCATTATCTGATCAGCGGAAGATTTCGTTCTGTTCCAATCGTCGTGTAGGACCACGAATTCAAAACGTAATAGAACATAGCGTGATGCGCTGAGAAGCTGACTTTGCTGAAGAAAACTTGAAGTGGCGTGTTTATCTTTGTTCTTCAGTGTTGAACACATACCCATGTCTCCCTGCACAACAAGTTCTAGCCTGCAACGGAATAGATTTTATTCTACTGCTGTTTATAATGCAAGATAGCGTCCCCGTTGAGGGCACCTGGATGCCATTGGACCTGAGTGAAATATTTAGCGCCCCATTACTGGGTGACGGTAGATGTAACGGTGACATCTGATGGACAAGGCATCTGCAAGACCCTGACACCACAGCCCCGGTCCAATGTTCGCCCCGAAGATACGATCAAGTTCAACATCAACCCTTAAAAGTATTTATTTGGCGCTCTTCGATAAGGCTTCGGGGAAATCGGGCAGAAGCCGACATCTCACTGTTCATCAACGATCATAGCTCAAATGAATTGAGATAGAGACCGCCAGACGGCCGCGTCAGTGTTTGACTATCCTAGAAACGGCGATACCCTCACCGCCATGAAGTTGAGAACTCTCAATTGGCAACCACCAATTCCTTGCAACTTTTTGGTTGTCGCAGGATGTCAATCCCCTATCTTCTGTAGCACAGAAAGGTGAAAGTTCGACCACAATTTGAGTCCACAAACAATGAAGTCATAGGGGGCCCTCCATGGAGCCTCTGGTATCTTCCGATGAGCTCTACCCTGCCAATGGAATTTTCCACTGGCACAGAGCTCATCAGAGCTGCCAACACCATCAAGTTCACCGCTAGGCCCATGTCACATCGCCGAAAAACTCGGGCAAGGACAGACATGCAAGCCTACCACCAACCGTTCGGCCACACACCAATCCAAAACAGGCAACCGCAGCACCTCTCTCGCCACAACTGGCCAGCACAAACCGTAGAAGAATCCCTCATCATCCCATCACCGCCTGAAATCTCGGAGGCGTGTCCCCTTGTTCCCCGCTCGGCCAAACGTTGAACGTCCCCCGCGCAAGGCGCACAGATGTCCCCCTGTAGACGGGGACCCATGAGTCGCGTGACGCCAATCGATAACCGGATCGGTCAACATTGCACGCCTGTCGGAATAAGCTTCTGCAGCCCCACTCCCGCCTCTGCCTTGTTCAGACCCCTGGCGCCCACAGACCATTGACGACCGAGCCTCATCCTGCTTCGGGGGGAAGCACCCGTCGGCCTACAAACAGTTAATGTGCGCGCAAATCCGCCAGCGCGTCGTCAGCGGTCAGCGGACATGGCTCCCCTATCTTGATCGAGTGCTGGACGGCGATTATCAACCGTCAGGCGTCCCTACTTTGATTTCCTAGTGTTTCAGGACTTTGTGGAGAAGGCCAGGCAGAGAGAGATCGATCGAAGGGGAAGAGGAGAGAGAGAGAGGGAGAGAGATCCAGAAACACTGTTTCCCAGCCTTTCTCAACCTCTCGAATTCCAAAATGCTCTTCATCAATGAATCCACTGTTTACCGTGACAAAGCAAGGGGCTCACCACGAAGCACTGCGGCATCCGGTCTCAGAGACCCTTACTCCCAGTGCTTCCCACTCGTTGCCTCAACAAATAGTAAGCTGCACACTAAGCCCTACGTAAACAACCCATGCCCGCGGCCACCGGTACGGCCCGCTCAGACCTCCCACTTCCCGAAGAAGGCATCGGTGTGGAGACCGGTTGTGGAGACAAGAACGCGGATGCTTATTTCTCGAAGGAACGCACCTACCCACGAATCCTTCGGCCATGATTCATCGCCGGCCCACCAGCTTGTTCTTGTCCCTTGTCATCGACGGCCGCGCCGTGCAACCTGGTACAGGACACACCCGCTAGACACATATAAAGCCTCCCCAAGTCCTCTAGTCTCTCCCATCATCAACCAACCCAACTCTCAACCACACTCACTTCAACCCTCAACAACACAAACCAAACCCCCCACCTCAAATCACAATGAAGTTCCTCACTGCCATCGCTATGACCGTCATGGTCTCCTCTGCCGCTGCCTACACCCAGGCCGACATCCCCGCCTGCGCCGTAAGGAGCCCCCTCCACCACCTCCTGTTCTCCCCAAACCTCTCTGCTAACCACGTTTCTTCCCCTCCCTACAGAAGCCCTGCGCCGATGACGCCGCCAAGCAGGTTGGCTGCGCCGCCGACGACGTGAAGTGCGTCTGCTCCAAGCAGGACGACGTCCGGACCGCCGCCACCTCGTGCGTTCTCGACAACTGCTCTTCCGAGGATGCCATTAGTACGTCTATCCCCCCTCTCCGCAAACAAAACCTTTCCAAAGGGGGTCCAAGCCAGAATGATCAGCATGCTAACGAGATGATCAACAACAACAGAGGCCGCCAAGGTCGCCTCGGACATCTGCAAGAACCAGTAAACGAACCCATATCGGATACCGCTACGATTAGGTCTGGAGAAGCTTAGGAGGGAGGGACGAAGGAATGATAGCCTGATGATGAAAATCCAGGCTAAACCGTACATGTAGTAGTGAAATAATCTATAATTTGTAAACCAACCACATGACTAAAAAAAAAAAAGTGACTTGCATGCGACGAATTATGCAGAGGGGAAAAAAAAAACAATATTGTCAGTGGCATTACTACGGTATCACACACACACACACACACACACACACACCTACGAGCACATCCTTTTCTCTTTTTGGTATCCTTACCCGCATCAGAACCCTATGGCATCCCGCACCATCCTCATCGTCCTCTCTGCGCTCTCTCTCGCCTTCTTCGCGCCCTCCTCTTTAATCTCATCTAGCGCCGACTCGTCCTGCATTAGCTCGTAATACCGCTCGCGGACGGGCGCCAATCCCGCATCCACCACGTCCGTCACCCGCTCCTTGAGCGCGCGCATACTCAACCCCTCGCACTCCTTGGCCAGCTCATCACAATTCTGCGGCGCGTCGCCAGACGCCGGCTCTCCCGCGCCCATGTGGAACATGATCTCGACCAGATTCGACACGCCGGGGCGAGTCTCGGGCTCGTACGAGACGCCGTCGATGCTGTCCGTGACGGCGGTGCGCAGCTTGGCGGCGATCTGGTCGCGGTCGTCGGTGATGAGGATGCGGCTCTTGGGGTTGGCGTCGCTCTTGGACATTTTCTTGGTGGGGTTGGTCAGGCTCATGACGCGGCGGGCGGGCGACAGGATCGTGTCGGGCGGCACGAGCACGGTGCGGCCGATGGCGTGGTTGAAGGAGCCCGCGCACTCGCGCGCGAATTCCAGGTGTTGGGCCTGGTCCTCGCCGACGGGGACGTGGGTGGCGCGGTGCACGAGGATGTCGGCGGCTTGCAGGACCGGGTAGGAGAAGAGGCCGAGCTTGGGTTCTTTCTCGGTGGTGGATTTGCTCTGCGGGGAGGAGTGAGAAGTGAGTATAGGCCGACAGAAGCGGAAGGAGGGGTAAGAATAGAGACCTTCCACTGCGTCATGCGCGACAGGTAGCCCATCGAGGCCTGGCAGCTGAGAATCCACATCAGCTCCGAATGGGCGGGGACCTACACAAAGTTGTTGAATCAACAACCCATTCATTCCGGCGTGGTTAACGCGCGCATACATCAGACTGGTTGAAGATGATGGAACGTTTCGGATCCAGGCCGACGGCGAGCAGGCTGGCGAGCATCTCCTTGCGCCACAGCCGCAATTGCTTGGGGTCCTGGCGGAGGGTGATGGCGTGCAGGTCGACGACGGAGAAGACCAGGTTGGTGCTCGGGGCGGCTTCATTTTGCAGCTTGACCCATCGCTGCAGCGCACCCAGATAGTTGCCCAGATGCGGGATGCCGGTGGGCTGGATGCCCGAGAAGATGATCTCCGGGCGCGAGATCTTGCTGTTCGACGACAGGAGACGGCGGGTGCTACGAGGGCATGATGGTGTGCTTAGGCAGCGCGGGAGGCGACGCGGCACGCGAGAGGAGGACATGAGGCGCGGTGTGGATGTTTCTTTGGGATTTGGCTTCGGGCGGCTCGGAGGCTTGGAGGATCGGCAGCGCAGGCGTCATCACGCCAAGACGGCCGTCCGGCAGCGCCGCCTGCCCAAGTTGCGCAAGCCATACTCGCCCTCCCACACAGCCACATCACCAACATCACTGCTGCGCGTCCTGTCGCCGCTTTGCCTCCCTCTTCTCCACCGCTGCAGTATATTCTACCGTCACGCCCGCCCGCTGCTGCGCGATTCCGGAACATCCACTTAAGCGCCCAATTCAGCCCCTCAATACGCCGCCCAACACCACCCCCGAAGTCCCTCCAGGCCGCAAACATGTCGTGGTCAGGTACGCGCTTATATCTCCAAGGCTGCTACTCGCCGAGCGAGCTGACGTGCTTTCAGGCTTCAAGAAGGGCGTCAACCGGGCGACGACCCAGGTTATGATGAAGACTGGCCATGTCGAACGCACCAACGACCGCGATTTTGAAACCGAGCTGCGCCGCTACCGCACCATGGAGACGGCCGCGAACAAGCTGCAGAAGGAAGCGAAGGGCTATCTCGACTCTCTACGAGGTTGGTGGACTGGTCGTAACAACTGTGGCAGCTCAGCTGACGGGGAAATACAGCTATGACGGCCTCGCAAATGCGTATTGCCGAGACGATTGACGCTTTCTACGGAGACGCTGGAGCCAAGGATGGCGTGAGCAGGAGCTATAAGGATGCCGTCGCCGACCTGGACGCCGAGACTATCAAGGCGCTGGACGGTCCGTACCGGTACGCATTCCCGAGCACTGTGTCCAACCCCGGTCACCACTGACATCATCGCAGGACCACGGTGCTGGAGCCCATTTCGCGATTCTGTGCCTACTTCCCTGAGATCAACGAATGTACGTCCAGCCCTCCCTCTCCTCCAGCAACACCTCGCTAACAAGCCGCCAGGTATCAAGAAGCGCGGGCACAAGCAGACGGACTACGACGCCATGCGCGCCAAAGTGCGCAAGCTGACGGACAAGCCTGACAAGGATCCCACGAAGCTGCCGCGCGCCGAGAAGGACGAGCAGCTGGCTAAGGCGGCGTACGACCAACTCAACGAGCAGCTGACCAACGAGATCCCGCAGCTCATCGACCTGCGCGTGCCCTACCTCGACCCGTCGTTCGAGGCGCTCGTCAAGATCCAGCTGCGCTTCTGCGCCGAGGCCTACTCGCGCATGGCCCAGGTCCAGCAGTACCTCGACGCCGACGTGCGCGACCAATACGCCAGCGGCCAGCTGGACCAGCGCGTCGAGGAGGTGCTGCAGGAGATTCGCGAGTTGAGCATTGCCGGAACCGTTTAATTCTTTTTTAATTCAAATCTAAAGTACGGACCTGGGAAAAAGAACAGCGGTGTTTTGTTGTTGGCTTTGTGTCTTTGTTTTTGGGAGGGGGCTGAAAGAGAAATGCTGCCATGTGCATTTTGGAGCTCCTAATTCTCTCCTCTTCTCCGCATTTATACCGATGCGAGAGGATTTTTCTTTTGCTGGCGTTAGTTGCTACTGTTAAGCATAGGCTTAGAGCATCCTGTACCCCCCTGACAGGCTTCGGTCTGGATATCAAATGTTTCTTGCGCTACCATGATTTGCCAAGCCATATCTGCCATTCGTACTTGTCGAGCTATGATAGGAAGAGGCTACGCAGGGACCCCGCCGTCATTTGCTGGGATATTTCGGGAAGTGTTTAGTGTGTGCTGATGAGTGGGGCCACCGCCGCCGGCTCGTGGAGTACCGAACTGGTAACAAAGTACATCATTCATAAATGACCCATGCAATGTCTCGACTCCGCAAAGCTTATCCGAGGTTGTCTGATCCTCGTCAAGCTTAGCCTGTCGGATCATGGTTGAAGTCTGTGGAGTTATGCATGGTGACGCGGATTGCATCGGTTGTACGCTTTCCGGTAGCGTGGCGATTATTGAATGATCGGCTTCGGTTGTTCACGACGCCGCCTCTCCCCGCATAAAACATCTAGCTCGTAGTTGTGCAAGGTACACCATTTTCGAGCATCCGCTTCCGACACTAAAAATGTATTATCATCTCGACCTATCACCGCCCCTGTTCCTAGTCAACTCAATTCGCTCCCTTGATCGTCAGACTATCACCGACTTCCAAAACACACTCGTTGTATCAATTGCAGATCTCCTCAAATTCCGCATCGCGACGTCGACGACGACGCAGCGCAGCTCGATACTGGAAAAGCAGCAGCAGCAGGTCCTCAGCCCGACACGCTCGACAACCCTTTCCTCACCCCTCGCAATGCGGACCCCGGACAGAAGAAGAAGCAGCGGAGAAAAAAGTTACCCAGCTGGCTCGACCACTTCAATGCTCCGGACCTCAAAGCATTGTTCAAGTCTTCTGTCGCCGTCTGGATAGGCGCGATCCTGATCTTCATCGACCCCGTTCTAAACAGCTATGGCCAAGCACTGTTCTTTGCGCCGTAAGTGTCTCTCTCAATCCTTCTCTCTTCCGCCTTGTTCTTAGCTGATCCTTTCCTAGAATCCTCCTCTTCATCCTCCCCTCCACCGGCGTCGTCCTCATGTCCGTCCTAGGCGGAGTCTCCGCCATCCTCGGCATGGCGCTCGGCTGGGCCTGGGGCGTGATAACCATGAAAGCAGCGCTGGCCACACGCCCCATTGCCGAAACCAACGCCCAACTAGCCGCGCTATCGCAGACGGTAATAGCTCAGCAGAACATATCCAACCCCTCCGCCTCCTCCGGCCAATCGACCTACGCGCAGCAGCTGATCTTCGACGGCTACATGCTGGACGCGCGCGTCGTGGCGACGTACTTCTGCATGCTGGGGCTGTTCATCTACCTGCTGGCGCGGCTGAAGGCGGCGGCGCCCAAGCTGGCGCTGGTCACGCTGTTCGCCATCATCGTCAGCGACATCTTCCTGACCATCGCGCCGCTGCTGCCGTCGTTCCAGGGCACGATCCCGCAGACCCTGATCAAGCCGGCCGCCACGGCCATCGCGATCAATCTCGTGTGCAACCTGCTCTTCTTCCCGGAGTCGACGTCGCACATCTGCCTAAGGCAGGTGGGGCAGGTGGTCGCGCCCGTCGGGGAGTTCGTGGGGGCGTACGCGGCGTTCTTGGCTGCCCCTGGGCAGGTGTGCGTGGATGAGGCGCGCGTGGTGGAGAGCAGGCGGGATATGCTGGGAGCGTTCAAGGCGCTGCAGGCGAACCTGGCGTTCCTCCCGCTGGACTTTTCGTTCGGGTGCTGGAAGGCAGAGGACGTCGAGGCGCTGCGGAAGCCGCTGGAGGACGTCCTCGCTGCGTTCATGGGGATGCTGAATCTGGCGACGACGCAGTCGTCCGCGGCCGCGGCTGCAGATGGTGGTGCTGCTGCTACTGCTGCTGCGTCTACGGATGTGGCGGCTTCGCGGCCCCTTTCGAGCAGCAGCAGCAGCCATGAAGGCGTGCCGATCGTGCAGCTACTCTCCCGCGTCGAGACTGCAGGTGGTCAGGCCGTCGTCGATCAGCCGCTGCCGTGGGGTCACTTGGACGCCTTCTTCCGCACGTCCTCGCAACCGCTCCTCTCCGCCATCGCCGACACCGTCAGCGCGATCATCGAGGGCGTCGAGCTCGCCAACAAGCGGCGCTGGTTCGGCCGCCTCTCCGCTGACGAGTATGCGGCAGTGCGCCAGCGGCACCGTGCTACCATCGCGGCGTTAGAACGCGAACTCGAGGCCTTCTCCGCGCTGAACACGGAGCGCATCCTTGCCAGGTACGACCAGCGGTTCGATGCGGATGGCGCGTTGTTGGAGGCGGGCGAGAAGAAGAAGGTCGTCTCTGCGGACCACGCGAAAGCGCTGCTCGCGACGTTCGTGTTCGAGGAGCGCTTGTGCCGCTTTGGCGAAGCGCTGAAGGGGATGTTGGAGAGAGTGGTGCAGATCGAGGAGGAGAGGCCGACGCCGCGCTTGTGGTTTCCGACGAAGATCAGGCATGCTGCGGCGTGGGTGTTTAGTAAAGACGAGGAGACGCTGGCTGCTGCCGTGGAGTCTGACGCCAGCAGCGGCGGTCCTGAGGATGAGAAGAAGGCGCCAGATGACGCGGGTGATACGTTGGACGCTGAGCAGCTTTTGGCGACGCTGAGGCGGCATCATGGGCGGAAAAGGAGAGGTGCCGTTGGGCGGTTTCTCCTGGCGTTGACGAAGTGGTTTGGTAATGCGGAGGGCATGTACGCGCTTCGTATGCTGGTTGTTTCGATCGCTTTGGCGTTGCCGGCGGTTATAAAAAGCAGTGCCGGGTTCTACTACAGGGAAAAGGGGCTTTGGGGACTGATTATGGCGCAGGCAAGAATCACTTTGAGAATCTGCAGGATTGGAGTGCTGACTACTTCATAGACTGCCCTTACCATGTTCATTTCCGACTTCACGTACTCCTTCATCATCCGCATCGCCGGAACCGTGACAGGCGGCGTCGTCGGTCTGGCTTGCTGGTACATCGGAGCGGGCAACGGGCCGGGGAATCCCTACGGAATGGCTGCAATCATGGCTCCCGTCATCATCTGCATCATGTGGTTCCGTCTTTACGCCCCATCGGTGCTCCTTCCGGGTGTGATGCTGGTATCTGCCACCATGTGCATGGTAGTCGGATACAGTTGGGACGACACGTAAGTACATACCTTCCGCACAACAACAACAACTCGCGGCAACAGTTAATCTCTCTCTCTCCAGCCACATCCCCTCCTACGGCAACCCAGGCGTCGGCTACGAAATCTTCTGGCGCCGCATCCTCCTCGTCCTGATCGGCTTCTTCGCCGCCGCCATCGTCACGCTCCTCCCGCGCCCGCCCTCGGCCGCCCGCCACATCACCAAGACGCTCTCCGCCTCCCTCCGCGCGAACCAAGACGTCCTCGCCTTCTCCGTCCTCGCCTGGCGCCACGCCATCCAGGGCAAAAAGCCAGTCAATTCTGTTTCCGAAACCGTCAACGCCGCCACCATCGACACCTTCGAGACCCTCAGCGCCCTCGTCGAGCCGATCCAGCTCCTCCGCTTCGAGTTCTCCTCCAGCGTCTTCGACTCCGCGACGCTGCTGGCCGTCGTCCGCGCGCACGGCGCCTTCGCCGTCGCCCTCGCGCAGCTGCACGCTTACACCGCGCGCCTGCCGTCGGCCTTGCGGCAGCAGTTTGCTGCTGCGAGCGGCGTGCTGGATGATGGTGTTGTTGGGGAGGTGGTGGCGGTGCTGAATCTGGTGGGGCAGACGCTGAAGACCGGGGATGCGCTGCCGGCGGTGCTGAGGCCGCGGATGGCGGAGAGGATGGTGGAGAGGATGCAGAGGGTTGAGTTGGAGCCGGTGAGTAGGGAGAGGGTTTGTCAGAGCGAGTTTAGGAGGTACTGTGTGGCGTTGAATTCGTTGCTCGGGATGATGGAGGCGTTGGATGAGTTGGTTGTCGGGGTGAAGGGGGCGGTTGGGGAGACGTATTCGGTTGGTTTTTCGACGGCGTTGGAGTGATTGTGGTGGCGAGAGGTGTCGTCTGCTCCCCTGAGAGAATTGAGAGAAGAGATAAATACGATTGTGTGTCGCCTGTTTGGGGGATGTTGGCTTGGTCTGCGAGGTTCGTTTCACTGATTAAGCTAATATGTATCCAAAGAGGCCTTTCAAGGTGACCCGCCGCCCCGAGTCCCCTCCTCAGCGCTGTTCCAAGAATCACTTATTCGTCTTTCTTCATCAATTTTGCAACAGCGCTGCACAAGGCTGAAGGTCAGGTTTGCCACGCACGCGTCTTCCTACCTTGCAGGTAAGCTGAGGATGTTTGAGCCAATCCAATCCGTACTCAGGCATGTGGTTACACGAACCACATAAAAGAAGTAAGATATGCAAAGCCTCATAGTCCATGCATAGGTGCGTTGGCAGCTCTAAGCAATACACAGCCTCGCTCCTGAGCGGGGTAATAGCACCACGCGTTGCCCGCGCTCTCACAACCACCCCACTTGCTTATTCCATCACTCCAACAGCCTTCCATCCAGCTTCGGTCGCATTGTCATTGGTGACAAAGCATAATGGTATCCGGCGCCGCCCCTGCGCTTCCGACACAACCTATTCGAGGGTTCAGGTGTTATGTCGACCGTACCTGCAGAGCCAGGCTTCGATTCGACCGGGAATCTCCCGGTCATGTTGGAGAACCTACTCAATGACCCTGAACAAACAATAATGGCTTCCGAAGACTACACTAGAGAATCACACTAGTGGCAGAACTCTCCACCATTCTTCGACAGCGCGGATTCTCTTGTTACGGATGAACTACAACGTCCTTCAGACAGCCATGGTGCAGAAGGTCCTTCTGTGCCACCCTTCGAAGCAAGTTTCCATACTGCGCAGACTTCCGGCTCTGTATTTTCTATTGGCGGCTTTTCCACAATTTTCGCAAATGTACCAGAGGCTAGTCCGTGGCGGTCCTATTTGCGTCGCAACAACCTGATTCCCGGGGCATTCCATGAACAAAACTGGTCCGGACGGGGTCAGCATGCGGAGTTCAGTCGTGGAGAGCAGCTTCCCTTCGTTGACGTTGACTCTCTTGGACAGACTGTCACTGCACGAGTGGATGTCGTAACCTGTCAACGGATACGCCTTGCTCGCAAAACCATCAAGTGCCGCAGACCCCGAAATAGAGAAGAAATGGTACAGGAGGTTGCTCACCTACAACTACTTCGTCATGCACACATCATCCGAATAATTGGAACATATGTAGTGCAGTCGTGCAATGATCTCCATATTCTTCTCTATCCGGTGGCACAATACAATCTAGAGAGTTTCATGGACGAAATTCAAGATTTTTCAGCTGACAACGAAGCCCATCCGGAAAGCCAACAAGAAGAAAGCGTGATGTTTGTCAGAGAGGCCACCAGAAGCTTGGGGTACTTTTTCCACTGCCTTACAAGCACGCTTTCTTACCTCCACCGACAAGAAGGACAAGTGATCAAGCACATGGACATCAAACCTGCGAACCTACTGGTCCGAGACATGTCCAAAAGCACCATCCGTCATCCAACGCGATTCAAAGTATACCTGGCCGATTTTGGAATCGCTCGATCATACTCATCCGCCTCAGACGCCGAAAAAGACTCTCCAACATCTTTCACCAAGGTTTATGCAGCACCTGAGGTCCTTGCAACAGATATGTCGCGCGGTTTAAAGGCTGATGTGTTCTCCTTGGGCTGTGTTTTTTCCGAAATTCTTTGCACATACTTTTCCCCAGCCCGACGGAATGATTTGACCCACATTCGCAAGCGGAACAAGGATACGTCTTTCCAAGCCAATTCCGAGGAGATTAAGAGGTACCTCCAAGACATTAAGGAGAATTCATCCGCAACATACTACTGCTTGGAAGCAAGACATTACTGCAGGGTGCACGCAGACGCGTGCATTCGAATGCTCGACGCAGACCCCATAAGAAGACCATCAGCAGATACTCTCATGCAAGAGCTGGCCATTTGGGATCAATCTCAAATAGTCTGCTGCAAGAGGGGACAAGATGAACTCGAAGCTGCTGTCAAAACTTCGATCCACAGTAGCGCGGCCGGCGAACCATCTACTGGGAGAGATAACAAAGACGCAAAAGCTAGTGAGAGCATCGCAGATATAATTATGCAGGTGGATCCACTTGATGGCATACAGAAAAGACAGGGGGCTGCCACATTGACCAACAACTATTCGCCAGATTGGCCAGTCACCAATTTCTCTGCCATCCCTGCCAGTAGCCTAAAGCACCAGAACATCAGGGTTCAGCATGCATCCAACTGCAATGACTCAGAAACTGGAATTTTTGCGATGTTTACCAGAGACTCTGTCATGGACTCGTCACCCTTCAGCTGTGACGTTACCTCATCTGGCACGCCCAATCACACGTCTAAAGTAAACCAACCATCACCAGGAACCGAAAACACCCACTTGAGTATCATACTAAAGAGTAGTCCTTCAGACTTCACGACAACCCCCGGAAGCACGGGTGGACTATCGTCCGCAAATGGAAATTACCAGGATTTTGTTTTTCCTGACTGGGTGAATATTACTCCAAGCACTGCAGGTTCTGAAAACACCAACTTGGGTGTCATACCAGAGGATACTACTTGGGACTCGATGACAACCCCCGGAAGCACAGGTGGATCATGGTCCGCAATTGGAAGTAGCGAATGGAACAGCCCTTTTGACCTCATGTCTATTACCAGTCCAAGGACTGCAGATTCTGGGATGAGTTCTCCCGCCGCTCACGAGCAAAACAACAACGTTCCGACTTCGTTTGCCATTATTACACGCCCCGATGGCGACCAGGGAGTCTCAGTTCGCCCAATAGCGCACACGAAGAGTGCAACTTTGTGTCCGCTCCTGACGCCGATCTCCCAGGATCAGGCGACCATAGTAGCTGCAACAAAACGCAAACCTGTGGAGAGAGCCGAAGAGACCCGTGAAGAAGCGAAACGAGTTAGGAAGATTGGGGCATGCGTCAGATGCCTCATGTACAAGTTGAAAGTATGTGCTCCTAAAAGAAGGTTTTCGAAACTCGGCTGATACATTGTTTAAAGTGTGACGAGGGCACGCCCTGCCAGAAATGCTGCCGTGATGAAACAACTCACCGCCTCTTCTTTCAACCCTGTTCGCGGCAAGAGATTCTTGATGCCATACTTGTGCGCCACGGTAAGCCCTTCTTTCTTTAGTGTCCACTAATAACACTAAATATTAATAACTGGTATAAGGCCTTGTCAGCTAATCAGTAATGTTAGGGAACCCTAAATTTGGCCAAGAAAGAGTCTCGTTTCGAAAATACTCCCGGAACAAAGAGTCATTAGAGCCAAGAACGATCCGGATACGATGGAGCCTCCCTGGGAACATCCAAGTAGCCATTCCGAGCTTCACAGTACCATGCACTGCATTCGACCCATCTCCTGGTGACATAACAACGGAGCAATGGCAAGTTGGTGGACGAATTACCACTGTCAACCTACCCCCGTTTGCATGTGCAGACGTGGGGAAACTTGCAAATATCATTGAGAAATTGGTCGAGAGCAATCGCCAAGTAGTAGAGGAGCACACACTGCAGAGCATTACGGATACACTCGCCCGAGAAACATTCAACGAAGCGTATAGATACGCGCACAAGCATGACAGCGAGATGATAAAGCTAGCGTTACGCATTCGTTCTACCGCGGTTTTATGCCAGGGCTGGGGTAGCATAGTCGGTTCTGAAACTCTAGGTACGCCGGAGATCGAAAACGCCGCGGATGGCTATTGCGGTACTAGGCCAATCCCACCAGCTCTCTACCATCAGATTGACGTCGTATTTCTCAAGATGATGGAGAGAGACGAGCAGAAACTGATGAAAGAGTTGAAGAAGGCCATGTTTCGGAAAAACCCTAAGCCCTGGTACGAGATTTTCTTGGCCTATTTTATTATTATGTGGCACCTCAAGTTTATTCACGGGCAAGTGGTGGGGTTTATGAGGAGTCGAGAGCAGACCGTAAGCTTTCAAACCTAAGCCTAGACATTTCCGCTTTTACTAACGTTTAGTTGTTTTCAATACAGGAAGTGGGGGGAAAGGTCTCCTATGTTGTAAAATCTATGGTTGACGAATGGGAGAACTCGGCGGGAAACTTGCTGTATCATTTCCGCTACGTTCTCCGAGCGTTTCTCCCGTTCCAACAGGCCAGGGAAAACATGAGTTCCGTGAAAGAACAGGGTAACATCGACGACCATGCAGTTTCTTATTTAAAAACAGCGGTGAGCTTGCTGGATGAAAAAGGTATTGGAATCGTTATTCTGCTACATGGAAGTTACAATATCAACGCTGACTTCATCTATAACAGGCTGGCTAACGGAAAATCCAAATAATAGCGTTAACGCGCATGAAGATCCGGACAATAAATGGATTCGGCGGCTGTTCGGTCCTTGGCTGGATTAAACTTGGTGGAAATTTCGTGGATTCTGGAAACCGAACCAAGAGGAATCAACAAAAGGACAGCAAGGCCAAAAGTCTGATCTCTTTACGGTATTGTTCAACACACTTACGTAGTTTCAATTGTTCGTACACCCTCACGAAGAAATCTGCCACATGTCATCGTAGTCGATTTCCAACAAGGAAGCTGGAAATCCCGTGTTGCCAAATTACAAATTACCAGTATAATGAAGCCATCGAGTAGAGAGAAGATTGACAGAGCGAGTTTAGGTGGTATTTAGTTGCGCTGAACTCGGTTCTGGCGATTATGGAGATGTTGGATGGACTTATTGTGGGCGTGAAACGTGCGGTTGAGACCTACTCTGTTGGTTTCTCGACGTCTCTGGAATGACTGCGGTAGTGAGAACATTTTGGAACATCAATTTTCTCCGTGAAGTCACAGAACAAATACAACTTCACGCCCCCGACAGGTCAGTAGCCTGGGCTTTTCAGCCTGATGTCGCACCAGTAGTCACGGGATGCCCGCACCCCTTACCTTCGTCAGGTGATTGGTTCAGTAGCTCAACCCGTAAATATGGCGATAAAAGACGACCCGAGATCAAGTATAGTAAGCGATCAAAACAAATATGAGAGTACTACACGTGATGATATTCTGGACACGTGAGGCCGCCCCGCACTGCAGCCTGCTACCTCCCTCATTTACTCTGACGGTTAAGGTGCTTCCTCAGCAATCCACACCGCTTTCATTTTTGTGCCCAATTTTGTATTCATGATTTCTGCGGGAGCCTTAACCGAAAATCGCGCCAGCTTGTCTGCATAGAGATGGAGAGCCTTGCTGCCCTCAGCCTCGCGGGCACTGTCGTTCAGTTTGTCGAGCTCGCAACGAAGATTGCCAAGGGCACCCATGAGATTTTCCAATCGACGCAGGGCATGATCACTGTGCATGAACAGCTCAAAGGTCTTACAAACAATCTGCAGGAAATGTGCGATGAACTTCAGAAGCCAATCCCAGAGGAACAGTTGACCCGCCCGGCAGAGAAGCGTCTGAAGGGTCTCGCCGGGGCTTGTGCTGAGGAGTGCAAGTATTTACAGGATATTTTAAATGATTTGAGAGTTCAAGAGGGAAGCAATTTGTGGGAAAGCCTCGTCGCAGCTATAAAAGCGAACAACAAGGAGAAGACTATAGTCAAAATCCAAGAGAGATTGGACCGGTTCGGGACAATTATTGGTATTCAGCTCGGCGAAATCTTGAAGTAAGTCTATTGGTTTGCCTCAGAATGCACTTCGACAGATATGAATCCTTCCCCTGGAATATGTTCCTCAACCCCCGGAGAACTCCGCCTTGGCTGGCATCCAACACTAATACACCCAGTTTCGCTTTGCTTGTCTTTCGGGAAATTACCATGCTGACATGTTACTCAATAGCGACAAACAATCAAGCATTCAGCGAACTATTCGAGAGATGAGATTGCACAACGAACGAATGAACGCTCAGAGATCTAGACAAATCGAGGAAATCACAACGAAACTGGATGTCATTCGCAGCTCGACTGTCAGCCAGGAAGATTTTGCACAGCTCCACGATGATCTGGTGCATATTCTCACCACCGGAAGAAGTGTGGCGATTGAGCAGAAGGTTCTGCAAAGCCTCCTATTTCCACAGATGAAGGTCCGACATGAACGGATCAAGGAAAGTCACCGCAACACTTTCGATTGGATATTCGAATCAGAATTGGCCACAGGGAATCAAACACACCAACGTCCAAAAGTTCATTTCATGGAGTGGCTCCGTAGCTCTGCGCCTACACAATCAATCTATTGGTTGGGCGGCAAAGCTGGATCTGGAAAGTCAACCCTCATGAAATATCTCTGCAGCCATGACCGAGTCCAGACAGAGTTGCAAGCCTGGTCAGGAGCCAATCCGCCTGTTGTAGCAAGCTTCTTCTTCTGGAGATACGGGACGGAACTGCAAAAATCCCAGGAGGGCCTTCTTCGGTCTCTTTTGTTCGAAGTGCTGAGGAAGTGTCCAAGCATCATCAGTAAAGTCACCGAAACGAGATGGACTTACGCTGTGCGAGATCCTTGGTCACGTCCCAAAGAACAGGAGCCTTGGACGCAATCTGAGATGATGCAGGTATTTAACCTCTTCGAAGATGAACACATCAATGCCAAATTCTGCTTCTTCATCGATGGCTTGGATGAGTACAACGGGGACCCAAGCGATTTGATAGAAGTCGTCCATAAACTCGCAAGATCACCCAATGTCAAGTTCTGCGTATCAAGCAGACCACTTACAGAGTTCAGAAAGGTATTCGATGTAAAAGACCGGGCACTGTATCTCCATGAGTTGACAAGCAACGACATTCGAACATACGTCCGCGACAAGCTCGAGCAAAATGATCGCTTCATCCAAGAAGGGCGAAGAGACGGTTCATATCGAGAGCTAGTCATGGATATCGTGGAAAGGGCACAAGGCGTCTTTCTTTGGGTCTATCTGGTCGTCAAGTCTCTCTTGCGGGGTTTGAACCACGCTGACAGTATTCAAATCCTACAGCAGAGGCTTTGGCTTATCCCCACAGACCTGGAAGAATTGTTCTCGCATATGATCAGCTCCGTGGATCCTATCTACGAAAGACAAATGGGCAGAACTTTCCAGGTCGCTCTGTCAGCGAGTGAGCCCCTTCCTTTGATCCTTTACTATTCATTGGATGAGTTGGAAACATGTCAAGACATCGCATTGCGAGCGAAGGTTCACAGTCGACAGGAGTGGACCGTGAACAGGAAAAAGCTCTTGGCAGACGCAATGAGCCAAATATCTAGGAGAGAGAGCGACATGCAGATAAGACTCGACGCTCGATCAAGAGGACTCTTGGAGGTATCGACAAACTCTTCTCATTACAACAATGCTGCAAGTTTGAGAGTCGAGTTCCTTCATCGAACTGTGCGGGATTACTTGGAAAATCAAGAAATCTCGGACAAGCTGACCCTTCTGGCGAATAAGGCCGAGAAGTCGGGCAGCATTTTCGTCCCCGAGGTTTCTTTATGCCATTGCTTATTAGCTGGTATCAAATTGCTACCTCCAGGTTATCCAGGAGACAATTCTGCAGATGAAACTCTCGAATTCGTCGACGATCTGCTTTGGTATGCGCACAGAGCTGAGAGGCTCACAAAGACGGCACAGAAAGACGTCTTGGATGAACTTGACAAGACGTTGTGTATGATGTTTCCATCGGGGAACTCTGTCGGTCACAGCGAGGGACCTCATCATTCATTTCAACCTCTTCATCCAAAGCTTTTGGAGAAATTTGGTTCCGTTTCACTGGCTGAGCTGTGTGTCCAAAGAGGTCTCTCCAAGTACTTCAGTCTGAAAGTATCCCCCGAGTTAGTCGCTGGACAGTTCAAGCAGCCGTTGCTATTCCATGCTCTTCTTCCGCTGAAAAGCCCAAAACACGGCCTCGTAAACACCTACGAATCGGTACCCTTACTCCTTTCAAACGGGGCAGATCCAACAGCGATACTTGAAAACGGCCACAGCATATGGGGGTCATTCCTCGAAAGTCGATTTAAACATTCGTTTGACATTTCCGTACTCCAGTATTCACAACTACCCGATGTTGAAGTTGTGGACCAAATGCTTCGAGCCGGCGCAGATGCCAATATCAAGTTGGCAGGCCGGACTGTGTTTGGATGGATAATAGACGATGATTCCACAGATACTCCATGGGACCAAAGAATACATATGCTCCAAAGCTTCGTACGACATGGAGCATCACCAAATGAGCAATGGGATGAAAGCACCATTTGGCAACAACGATTGGAATCTTTGTATAGGACAAGAAATGAGACTAATTCGTCGCGATATTTCGAGGAGGTAAAATTGTTACTGCAAGCAAAGGCTGACGTCAATGTTCGGGTGTGGAGGGAAGGGACAACATGCACCAACTCCAAGGGCCGGAAAGTACATCGTGCCAACTATCAGACAGCTGAGGAGGCTATTAAGGCAATATTTGATCCTCACCAAGCTGCTGAGCTACTACAGATCGCGGACGAGATGAGAGATCGTGGGATGTTTGCACGACTGAAAAGGTCTTTTCACAGTATTGTTCAACGCACTACGTAGTTTCAACTGTTCGTACATTCTCATATAGCTCACCAAAAAATCTGTTAGGTGTCATCGGGGTCGATTTCCAATAAGGAAGCTGGGAATCCCGTGTTACCAAATTATGCATGATCAGTATATTTTATAATCTCTTTACGTATTTCAAACAGTCTATGAGCACTGAAGTGTATCATCTCTTAGCGATCTTAATTGCCATTGTCAGCAACTACTCATTGCCGAGGACTGGCTAGATGAGGGTCCAATCAGCATAATTCCGAGAGTGGCCGGATTATTCTGCTTCATCACCGATGGTGTTGTGGCCGATGCAGCCTCACGGCCCACAGCGCGGTGGGTGCGGGTTACAATCGGCTCGGATTGTTGGCCGTGAGTATTCGTCCGTACTAGGTTCAGATGCACTAGGCCCGCTTATGCTCGGGCGAGGCTTCACTCACTTGGTACCCGATAGTTATGCACGATCGTCAGTCGGGATCGGAAGGACCGAACCCCGCACAACGCGGACCAGCTTCAACCCCTGCTTGTCTCCCTTCTTGTTTTCCCTTATTTAAGTCCGGAGTTGAGGAGTCCAAATGTCCTGTTCTGAATTAGCACCCGACTCCAAGCTTTGGATCCGACTCTTGGCCGGCTTGTCCAGTGCTTCTTTACCATGGACCAATCAAATCAATCGAAACTTTGGAAAGTCATACAGGATGGCTCTTCTTCGACCAAATTGTTGATATTGCTGGGCTGCGCATTTTCCCTGGTATGTATGCAACTGTCCGGTACACAGACTTGAAGCTGATAAATATCGAAGCTTGTATTCAAGATTAGCGCTACCATCATCTACAACATTTACTTTCACCCTTTGAGGAAATGTACAGTTCAACACCAGATCAGTAGGCATGATAATTAGCTAACATGTGAATTTCAGATCCGGGCCCCAAAATCGCGGCGGCTACCACCTTTACATATTACATCATCTCCTGCCAAGGCAGAATCGTCCCCTGGACCCAACAGATTCACGAAAAGTACGGAGAGGTTGTCCGCGTCGGCCCAGACAGACTCAGTTACATCAGTGCGCAAGCATGGAAAGACATTTACGGACACCGCACAGCCAAACGGCCGGAAAACCCAAAGGACACGCGCTTGTACGTCAAAGCAGTCAACGGTGAACACACCATCGTCAGCGTCCCCGATGCTCGCGACCACGGCAGTATTCGCAAAATCTTCTCGAATGCATTCAGCGACAAGGCCTTGAAGCTTCAAGAGCCGCTCATCCAAAAATACGTCGACAAGCTCATCATGAACATCCACAAGGAGGTAAATGCGCAGCCGAGTACCGAGCTCGACTTGGTGATGCTCTACAACTGTACCACATTTGACATCATGGGAGACCTGGCTTTTGGAGAACCTTTGGGCCTTCTCGAGCAATCGGGTTACACGCCATGGGTGAAAGCCATCTTCAAAAGCATCAAGGCTGCCCAGTTCATGCGTATTGGGCTGGAGTTTCCATTGCTTGGAAAGATCATCGAGAAGCTGCTCATGCCACAATCGCTTATGAATAAGCGGAGAGAACATTTCCAGTATTCGGCCGATCGCGTGGACCGTCGGATGGAAAAGGGCACGGACAAACCTGATATCTGGAATTTGGTCCTGAAGAACGGGACTGGACAGCTAAGCACCGGAGAAATGCACTCCAACGCGGCTACTTTCATGCTCGCTGGAACGGAGACGACGGCAACGCTTTTGAGTGGTCAGTAAGCCGAAATCGTGTGAAATTTGAGCCAGCTGACATGCGATGCTCCAGGACTCACGTACCATCTGCTCAAAAACCCAGACAAGATGGAAAGGGTCGTCAAAGAGATTCGAAGTCTTTCTGAGGATGATCTCTCGCTTGAGAACTTGCCACGGATGCCATACCTCTCCGCTTGTTTCGAAGAAGGCTTGAGATGCTACCCACCGGTTCCTAGCGCCTTGTTCCGAGAGGTTGCCGACGGCGGAAATCAAATCTGTGGGCAATGGATCCCGCCAAAGGTAGGACTTGAATCTTTCAGTATCGATTGTTGCCGGAAACTTACAATACCAATGTGGACAGACACGTGTTGGCGTTCCTCAATTCGCTGCGTTTCACTCTCCGCTCAACTTCAAGGATCCGCATTCCTTTGTTCCTGAGCGCTGGCTTCCGGGGACCGGATATGACAGTGACAAGAAAGACGCAATGCAGCCGTTTAGCGTTGGACCACGGAACTGTCTGGGCAAGAAGTGAGTTTTCTGCAACTCTACTACAGAATACAATCCTGACCAACTCAACAGTCTTGCGTATCATGAAATGCGTATCATTTTGGCGAAGGTTTTGTGGAACTTTGACTTGGAACTCTGCCCGCAGAGTGATTCATGGGCGGACCAGGAGTGCTTCATTCTTTGGGAGAAGCCAGGACTTTTTGTGCGAGCAAAGTCGATCCGCTAAGGCTGCTTTCATTCTTTCTATTACATGGAGCTTCTTCATGACCTCAAGTCCTGGACGAGGCCATACGCCTGCTTTCCTTCGCTATTTTCTTTGATGCAAGCAGACTGTCAAGCTTCCAATCGTTTTACGCATCTTTAATGGGTTTTGGGGTAACCAGAATTTTCAAGTGGGTATTATCTGGCCTTTGAAGCTCTTCAAAGCCTTTCTGTACAACATCCTCCAAAGATATACGTGCCGTTATCATGCGATCCACACCCTCAAATCTGTCTGTCAAGAATGTGAACTTATGAATATTTGCCGAGTTCGGTTCAAGATTAACTTACCTTCTGCGAACGCTTTAACCACTTCTGCAAAATCTTTCTCATTGTACGCGCAAGACGAGGTGAGTGTACTCTCCTTGTACATCAGCGGCGGGAATGGCACCGGTATCTGTTAATAAACCTCTGTTAGTCTTCAACATCCACTCACAACATCGTTAGCCCGCACACCCAGGAAAACAGAATACTCACCTCACCCACCCACAACGATACAACCACAACCACCCCCCTCCACGCCAAGCTCCCAAACACATCCCCAACCACCCTCGGACTCCCAGCACACTCAAACACCACATCCACACCCCGCCCACCCGTAACCTCCTTACACTTCTCCACCACACTCTCCGACACCGGATCAACAACCACATCCACCAAACCCCTAACATGCTCCCTCCTCCCCGCCACCGGCTCGCTCACCACCACCGTCCCCACCCCCCACGCCCTCAACACATACGCCACCGCCACCCCGACCGGTCCCCCTCCAACAATCAACACGGCCACATCCTTCGCCGCCTTTTTCTTCCCCTTCCCCTTCTTCCGGCTCTTCCCCTCCCCCTTCCCCCCGCTCTCCCCGCCAACCCACCCCGGCACCTCCAGCACCTCCGCCCTCTTCACCGCATGCCACGCCACAGCCAACGGCTCGACCAACGCCGCGTCCGCCAGCAAGTCCTTCTTCTTCTTCTCCTTCTCCCCGTCCTTCCCCCGCCCCTTCCATTCCGGCAAAACGTGCACCGCACCCGCTTTGACCGCGACGCGCGACGCGAAGCCGCCGCCTTTGACGGCGGTGCTGAAGCCGACGAAGGAGAGGCCGGCGGCGCAGCCTTGGCTTTGCGGTTCGTTGTCGTCTTCCTCGTCGGCGGAGTCGGCGGCGGCGGAGGGAAAGGAGGAGGAGGCGGTGCATTGCGGGCAGGTGGAGCAGATGAGGCGCGGGTCGATGAGGACGGGGGTGCCGGGGGGGAGGGCGGTATTGTTGTTGGAGATGATGCGGCCGGCGATTTCGTGGCCCATTATTAGGGGCGTGCTGGCGGTGTGGTCGGGTGGGAGTTTGAGCATGGTTTGGGGGCCTGGAGGGAGGGAGGGGGTTAGAAGGTGTGGGGGAGAGCGGGGATTATAGGTTTGGTGTAGGAAAGGGATAGGGTGGAGGGGTTTGTTGTTGGGTGGCTTTCGTCTTAGGCACAAGTCGAAATGGGTGTAGGCATCATTGAAAGAAGATAGGAAATAGACTTTTGAAACCTGGAAGATATCGTGATGTAGAAGATGTACCTACCCAGATGCCATAGGTGCAAATCGCTGCCGCAGATGCCACACCACTCCACATCTACGATGACTTCATCTTCGCCGTGGTGGGTAACCTCGCCCACATCTTCAACGCGAATATCATTCTGTCCGTACGACCTTAGAGCTCTCATGATTCAATATAGCTTCGAGAGAAGAAAAGAGTATGCTAATGTCCAGCAAGAAAATCGCCGAGCGACTTCATGTACTTATGCCTTGTGATCTGCGCCCCGCATTTCTCGCGGATACGTCAGCTTCCGAGCTCCATTCTAGTACCCCGCGCCGGTACTTGTAGAAGAGGGGCAGGGGTAGGACACAACGTCATCTGTTTCTGACAGTGATATCCGAGGTTGGTTCCATTAGTATTGCAATAGAGGGGTAGTTGAAGCGACCTTCCGGACTTGAATGCACCATCTTAAAGCATCCGGACAAGAGATTCAACTCCTCGATTTTGTTGTAATGTTTAGTGAACCGGCCTTATAGGATGAGCTTCCTCGGTCTGACCTAACCGAGGAGCCTATATTCACCGCATGGATATTACCAGTTCCGGCGGCCCGACAAGTTTATGCTTATGTCTACGCGATTGTATAACGCGAACTGCGGTATTTACCTACTCTACATGGTTAGCGTCGCTAGTACATGGAATCTGGCAAGTCGTACTTCTATTGCAATACAAATGGGTAACAGCCGAGGCGAGTGTAAACTTCTTTTTTCTCTCGTGCCATTGGTATTTGAAGCTATCGTCCGGACGATAATGTATAATTATTAATTCTACATATGCATCCGGATGATAGCCCACAGATGTAACAAAAGAATCTGACCATTCTAAATTTTAAAACATAGCACCATGCTCATAGACAATCAGATCTGTAGTTTGGACGCATTTATACAACTCTCGACTTCCATCTACGTCCAGATATGTGCTTCTGCTGTCTACATACGGAGACTGTAGTGTCCATCATGGGGCACAGAGGGCTCAGATCAGACCTCAAGCCGCTCACTGTATCACGACATCTACTCATTCCTCAACCACCGCGATCCCAAACTCACACTCTGCGATTCCGTTCAAGACCTCCTCGACATCCTCTCCTCGCTCATTGAGCACCCACTGGAACGTCTGACTCCAAGTCTCGCCGTTGTTCTCGAACCAATCTCCTATACCCCTCACAAACATCTCAACCTGACCTTTCAGCGGCGCGTTGTCCTTCAGCCATAGGATCTGTTCCGGGTCGAGCTTCATCATGTCCTCGACCACATAGTAATGGGGTATGTCATCACCCCAACCCTCGGCGCCAGGCTCGTGATGCGCCGTCGCCGTGTACTTCGAGTAATGCAGACGGTTATCATGGGGACCGACGTGTTGGTAGTAGTTGGACAAAGCATTGGGGCTGGAGTGGAAGGGGGAGCTGAAGGGGTTTGTGACGGGCGGGGGGTAGTTGAGGTGGATGTTGAAGAGCAGCTGGTTCTGGTCCTTGTCGGGGAAGCGCTTCTTGAAGCGGCGGGCGATGGTGCCGTTGCTGGGGCACACGTTGCCGTGGACGACGTCGCGCAGCACGGCGTGCACGTCGGCCATCTCGGCCAGCTCCCACGTGCTCCAGTTGTGCAGCAGCGCCGCGCGCTCCAGCAGCACCGGCCGGCTCATGCGCGTCTCGCGCGGGTGCGCCCGGTTGTAGAAGGCGCGCGCGTACAGCCACAGCCGGTAGAGCGCCCGCCGCACCCGCCGCCGCTCCTCCTCGCTCAGCAGCCGCCGGTTCTCGAAGTTGTACTTCCACTTCTTGAACGGGTACAGGTCGGCCCATCGCTCGGCGACGCGGCCAACGTGGAGTATTTGCTTGATGAGGGCGATAGAAAGCGGCACGGTGCGGATGAGGTGCGCGGGCTGGCTGCTGTTGTGCGTGAGCAGCTGCGTGACGTCGAGCAGCGGCCCATATTGCTCTTCTGCGGCGTGCTCGAGGATGGGGATCTTGCGCGAGGAGAGGTAGATGCCGCGGAAACGGTGGCAGGTGGCTGAAAGAGCGAGGACGTCGTTTACAGAAGTTAGATGGAAGTAGACTTGAGCGACCAGCTCCGTGGCCAGGAATTCGAGCAGCATGATGGACGATGAATTGAGGTATTCTTCTTTATGATGGGCGCGGTCTGTATTTCTGTGGTTCGGCGCTGTGCAGTTTATCTAAAGGTGGCGGGAGACTCAGTCACTCGCAAATGACGGAGTCTCGGGAAGATCGAAGGGAACTAGATGGTGAAGACCCCTGC
Organism: Lasiodiplodia sp. COLG20; assembly: GCA_009801085.1. Classification (NCBI taxonomy): domain Eukaryota; kingdom Fungi; phylum Ascomycota; class Dothideomycetes; order Botryosphaeriales; family Botryosphaeriaceae; genus Lasiodiplodia; species Lasiodiplodia sp. COLG20. The sequence continues at coordinate 3,120,689 of VNWV01000005.1, read as the reverse complement.
GTTGGGGCTATCGAAAGAAGATGAAGCATCGCCGGTCATGTAGGCCTGGACAACCGGCGCGCTGCCGGGCGTTGTCTGGGCTATCATGGTTTGCGAGCGGGAGTGGTGATAGTTGGAAGAGAGGGGGGGAAGGCGCGATGATAAAGCGCGGGCGCGACAGCTCGGCAATGACGACCTGATCGACGAGCCCCAATCATCATGCCACCATTGGCTGCAGCCCCCAGCTCCATCATCCCAGATGTCCGTTCTCGCTCTTCTGTCATGCAGCGTCACTCCCGATACAGACACTGCAAGCGCTCGTGAACCCCCAGCATGACCACGTCCACCACTTCTCCGTTCCTGCGTTTGCCCGCAGAGCTGCGCGTCCAGATCTACGGGTATCTGTTACCTTGCACTACCCGTGTCCCCTACAAGCACGACCACGGGCTCATATGGCTGCGCGGCTGCATCTCTCTCCTGGCCGTGAACCGCCAGATTTCCGAAGAGTGCCTTGACCTTCTGTACGGCCAGAACATCTTCGTTATCGAGATCAGCTACAACCGGATCGACTTTCGCTTCAGATGGATGCTGCCCGCCAGCGGCCTAACTCCGAACGCTTCGTACTCTTTTCTCGATCACTTCTCCCAGCAAAACCTGCAGCGCATCCGGAAATACCTGATACACGTAGAGCTCGTCGACAGCTACACGGGGATGATCAAATACAATTGCGGTGGCAGTGGGCTGTATGCAGGACTCAGGGAACAGGTCCGCCGTTTGGTCGAGGCCTTGAGATGTGCGGGGGAACTGCGGGAGCTCGAGTTATGCTTCGTGGATGGACAAAAGAACCCAGTTGCTTCCCAGGTCGTTCTGGAGCCGCTGCTCCTACTCAGGGGCGTGCAGAACGTAATCCTTGCAGGAGGCGTGACACCAGACTTTGCGAATCGCCTGCAGCGCAGGATGAAAGAAGGAGGTGAACGACCGACGATGCACCGGCCACGCATCCCATTTGTGCCTGAACGTCGTTCAGCGCCTCCGCTACTTGAGAAAATACTGCTAGCCAGCTGATCCCTTTTTTCCGTGGATATCCGTATCCCTTCTCGATGCTCCAAACGCCGAACAAAATGCGCAAATAAAGACGACTACTATGCGAAAAGAGTCTTGTCATCCAGAGGGTCCGCTTCCTTCTTCTTTCCGCCCGTGCTGAGGCCGAGATCTCTGCGCTTAACCTTGTGGTCGAGCTTGGTCTCGGCACGGAAGTTGTGCTTCCCTGCTCTAGCAACCCGCACCTCCCGTCTGACCTGGTTGGGCGAGACGAATTCCTTGTTCTCGTAGATGATGGGACCGCCGAAACTCGACTCCTGGATGATGATGGGCGTCATGACAAAACGGGGCCCGATCTCGACCAGCGACACGTTCGTGTCACCCTTGCCCTTCTTGGGCGCCTCGTCCACCTCCATGTCCTCCTCCTCTCCCGCCTTCTTCTTCCCGGCCTCTGTCTCGCCGATCTGGTAGCATCTGATCCAGATCTTGCCGTCGGCAATGGTGAAGGACATGACGTGGTCGACGAAGGGCTTGGTCTTGCGGGCGCCCTTGGGCACGCTGAAGGTGTGGAGAAGGAGCTCCTTGATGACCTTGAAGTGCGCCTGCTTGTCGAAGTTGGCATCGAAGGAAAGGATGGGGCGAGATCCCTTCAGGCAGTTGCCGGTGAAGTGCAGCTCCTCCATAGTGTGCACTGGAGCAGAAATCAGCATCTAGAGTAGAGTAGGGAAAGCAACTGGGCAGCATACAGTTCTGCAAGTGGAATTTGACCGTCGGGCCGTTCGGGGGCTTGCTCAGCCATGCGTACAGATCCTTGCCCTTGCGGGCCTCGAAGAAAAAGACGTTGTTGCAGTTGTACAGCTCGGCGATTTCGTTAAGCTGGTACAGCTTCGTCTTGGTGTCGAGCTTCGCGTCTTTCCGGCTGTGCGGGATGAGGGAGTGGAGGTCGTTCATGAGGTGGCGGTGACTGCTCAATCGTTAGACATTGTCGTGCGTGGAGGGCGGAGGCGCATACCGGAAAGTAACACCGCGAGAACTCAGGATCAGGACCTTGTTCCTGATTTTCTGCTTGCCGCCAGCCTCCTCATCCTTCCCCGCGGCCTTTGAAATCGACTTGTACACGGCAGCCATGGTGGGTTGTGGTTTCGTCGCAGCTGGGATGGTGTTGGAATGCGACGCGGACCAAAAAATCCATCATGGCCGGCTAAAGGTCGGCAGAACTATAGAATTCGACTTAGCCGCAGATCCGGGCGGCTTGCGCGCAACAATGCCGCCGCCTGCAGAGACAAGATCGCCTAGCTCCAGTGGACGACCTAGAACCTCAGCTCTGAGGGGGGCTCCGCGCAGGGCAAGCCGTGTTGTAAGACAGCGTGGCGTCGGCCAGGATTGCGGCGACGCATCGCAGCTGCGGCCATTGGCCCGCGGGGCCGCCCGGCTGCACCGCGTGTTGTGCCGTTCCTGGGGAGGGTGTGTTCTTAGCCGCACGCCGCACGGAGTTGACGTGCGAAGCACCACACCAGAGAGCGTGCAGCAGCCACAGGCCTCGGGGATGACCTGCGGCCAGAATACTGGCCGTCCGCCTACCCAACCCATCCCCCCATCCCTTCCTTGCTCGTCGTGCCATCTCCTCTGTCTGCGCCCGCAGCGTCAACCCGCTCTCCATCACCCCGGCCTGCGCACGCGCATCTCCAACGGATCGCTGCCCCAGCCCACGGGGTCTTTGTATGCGAGCGTCACCGTTGCTGCACTAGGCGTGCCTTAGCTGGCCCGCGAGCCCGCCAGGCCGCAGAGCTCTCCACGCCACGCCTGCGCAGCCGCCATCGCAGCTCGCCTGCGCACAACCACCACCATCCGTGCTGCATCGCCGTCGTCTGCGCCGCGAAGCGCTTCGCGTCTCCAGCTCGACGTCGCCCGCCAAGCCGTAAGAGCCGCCCCCGGCGCTTTTTGGATGGCCCGCAGCCTCGACGCTGCAACAGACGCGTGACGAGAGCGAGCAACATGCTGCCCGTGACGATGCATAGGTTGGGTGATGGCGAGGAGCAGCAGAGACGAGACACGATGCCAGGGGACCACCAAGCAGCCCACGCCGCCCATTCACCAACCCACACGCCCTTCCCGCCCGAGCGAGCGCGCTCTTCCAACCCGTCGACGCCTGCGCCCTTGCCTGGCCCTCCGTCCTACAACCAACCGGCCTCACCACCCGCCCAAGGCGCCCTCCCTCCCATCGCGTCCGCGCTGTACCCGCGAGACCCGCCGCCCACGACCAAATACTACGATCCCACGTCAGACCACGCCTACCCGGCTGCTGCCAGGGCCGATCCGCGATACAACGGCCACTATCCCGCCCAGGTATGCAATTGCAGCCGCCGCTGACGATGATGCGGGCGCCAAGCTCGAAGAAATGCACATGTTGCTGACCCTGCCAGTCTCGAGAGCCCTACAACTATCCCGACTCGCGCGGCCCATATCGCTCGCCCGTAGCCGCGACCTTTCCTCCGCCGCTGGCCCACCCGCCACCTCAAGCCTCGCACCCCGGGCATCAACCTCCTCACTCGCCCTCATCGCCGAAGCTCTACCACGACCACAATCGTAGCATAATGTCCGGCCCACCGGTCGCCACCCCCAGGCGACCCTCTGCAGAGGTAACAACACCTTGCCCGCGACGCTGCTAAGGCCTGACTGACTTTGCTAGACTCCTGCTCGCGCCGATCCCATGTCTTTATCGAGCATCATGTCCGGCTCCGATCCAGCACCCGCCCCGGCAACTCCATCCTACTCAGCCTCAACATCCCAAGCACCTAGGTCATATCCTGGTATCAAAGATGAGCACCCCGCTCCCTTGCCGCCCCCGACCGATGTGAGGCTGCATCCGCTCAATCGTAGCCCTGAGCGTCCATTCGTCAATGGCATGTCGGAGCCTCTACGCCCCATTGCGGGGAGCATTGAGGAGGTTGACCCGAAGGTGGTGGATGCCGAGTATGCGAAGATAGAAAACATGGATATCAGCGATGTCGAGCTGCCCGGCCAGGAGATGTTCTTGGAGGATTACAAGCAACGTCGCAAGAGAAAGCACCTCGAGATCGAGAGCAAGGAGGCCGCTACGCGCAAGGTCAGTCCGCAGCCGTCAACCACCTAATAGCCTACTAACCCTTTCCAGCGTCGACGAACAGCTCAAGTCAAGAGACTGCAAGACTCCTTCGCAACCCACGCCGCGAGTGCCAAGATCCACTACTTTGCGCAACATGAGGGAGAAGCCTGGCAAGAAGTCCAGGCTCGTGAGATCGCGGACGAGAAGGAGCGCAAGAAGGACATGCAGCGGAAGCGGAGGCGTGAAAAGACTCTGCAGAATGAGTTCCAGAAGCGTGACGAGGCGCTGGCCAAGGCTGAGAATGCCGCGGACGAGGAAGAGGCAAGAAAGTGGTTCCACGAAGCGGAGAAGGCCGAACTGAAGGCCAAGAACACCAACCGCTTGTTGCAGGGAGGCACCCCCAGTGCCGATATTCGCGAGGTAACTCCTCACGCACCTAACATGGAGGGTGGCACGATGACGACGTTCCAGATGTCCGAGGACACTTCCAAGGATGGCAGGAAGGCCAAGGGCAGAGCCGGTGCCCGGCCGAGGAAGAGCAAGGAGCAGAAGCAAGCAGAGAAGGATGCCGCCGCTGCTGCTCAACTGGCCCTGGACCGTGGTGATGAGCTCCCAGCAATTGCTCCCAAGGAGGAGTTACGGTTGGAGGCTTTGAAGAGGGAGCGCAGCTTCACGGAGGAATCCAGCCCGCCTGCGAGTATCCCCATGATCTTCGCTCCGTTCGAGTCCAAGGAATACCACAAGCTGTATGACGCAATCTGGAAGGACATCGCGCGCAAGGATATTACGAAGGTTGTTCGTATCAAGGATAACTCCTTGGCGACGAAGCAGTCCAACCTGCGGAAGACTGCTCAGCTTGCCTCCAAGGAAGCCCGCAGATGGCAACTCAGGACGAACAAGAGTATGAAGGACGTTCAGGCCCGCGCAAAGAGGAGCATGAGGGAAATGTTGTCGTTCTGGAAGAGGAACGAAAGGGATGAGCGTGACCAGAGGAAGATGGCTGAGAGACAGGAGCTCGAGAACGCCAAGAAGGCTGAAGCAGAACGCGAAGCCAACAGGCAGAAGAGGAAGTTGAACTTCTTGATCTCACAGACTGAACTGTATTCTCATTTCATTGGGAAGAAGGTCAAGACTGATGAGGTCGAGCGGTCAACTGACGATGTCGACGTCTCGAAGGAGACCGTCAAGCCTGGCGATCCAAACGCTCACACTGTCAAGCTACCCGAAAGCAACGCTGATGTCGGCATCAAGGTCACCAACTTCGATCAACTGGATTTCGATGCAGAAGACGAGACCGCACTTCACGCGGCTGCTATGGCGAACGCTCAAAATGCCGTCAAGGAGGCGCAAGATCGCGCAAGAGCATTCAACCAAGGCACCGAAAGTGCACAGTCTCAGTTCGACGACAACGAAGAAATGAACTTCCAGAACCCGACAAGTTTGCAGAGCATGGACATTCCCCAGCCCAAGATGTTGTCTTGTCAGTTGAAGGAGTACCAGCTCAAGGGTCTCAACTGGCTGGTCAACCTTTACGAACAAGGTATCAACGGCATCTTGGCAGACGAGATGGGTCTCGGCAAGACAGTGCAGTCGATCTCGGTCATGGCGTACCTTGCCGAAGTTCACAACATCTGGGGCCCTTTCCTGGTCATTGCACCTGCATCCACTCTGCACAATTGGCAGCAGGAGATCACCAAATTCGTTCCGGATCTCAAAGTATTGCCTTACTGGGGTAACGCCAAGGATCGAAAGGTCCTCCGTAAGTTCTGGGACCGGAAACATATCACTTACAGGAAAGAGTCGCCTTTCCATGTCCTGGTCACTTCCTACCAGCTGGTCGTTCAGGATGCGCAGTACTTCCAAAAGATCCGTTGGCAGTACATGATTCTCGACGAAGCTCAAGCCATCAAGTCCTCACAAAGTTCTAGGTGGAAGAGTTTGCTTGGTTTCCACTGCCGTAACCGTCTGCTGCTGACGGGTACCCCTATCCAGAACAACATGCAGGAGCTGTGGGCCTTGTTGCATTTCATCATGCCCAGTCTGTTCGATTCCCACGACGAGTTCAGTGACTGGTTCTCCAAGGATATCGAGAGTCACGCCCAGAGTAACACCAAGCTCAACGAGGATCAACTGAAGCGTCTCCACATGATCCTAAAGCCTTTTATGCTGCGGCGTATCAAGAAGCACGTCCAAAAGGAACTTGGCGACAAGATAGAGGAGGATGTCTTCTGCGATCTGACGTACCGACAGCGCGCCTACTACACGAACCTGCGCAACAAGATCAGCATCATGGACCTGATCGAAAGGGCAGCAGTGGGTGATGACCAGGATACCGCCACCCTGATGAATTTGGTGATGCAGTTCAGGAAGGTCTGCAACCACCCAGATCTCTTCGAGCGTGCTGAGACGCACTCACCTTTTGCATTCTCTACGTTTGCTGAAACAGCATCATTCATGCGTGAGGGTTACAATGTGGAAGTTGCGTACTCTAGCCGTAACCTCATCGAATATCAGGTCCCACGGATCATCGGCTGCGGAAGTGGACGCCTGGATGTTGCAGGTCCTGGCAATGCCCAAGCAGGTTGGAGAGGAAAGTACTTGGGACGCCTGATGAATGTCTGGACGCCGGAGAACTCTCTCGAGAGTTGTCGTACCAACGGTGCCTTTTCGTTCCTTAGATTTGTGGATACCTCACCTCAAGAGGCGGCTTCTGCAGCGTGGCAAGACGTCTTCCAGCGGGCTATCGACATCACGAAGAAGCAGCGTCACCTTGGACGGTTCAAGGTTGCTTACGACGATGAAGATGGCCCGAGTTACACACCCGCGCATGCCCTCTTCAACATTGTCGAGCGAAACGACCGCATGCCTCTTGCAGAGATCACCAATGAGGGTGTCATGTCGAAGTTGTTGAACGTCTCGAAGGATGCTTACGACGACACGGGGCTTAGCATCATCGAACTTGCATCCAAGCCCGGAGCGGCCGCGCCGCCTATCAATCTCTACTACTCTGGTCAGGATCTCATGCTTGAGCAGCGGAAGACCATGTTCAACCCTAGCATCAGGACAGCCTTGTCTGGCATCAGTGGAAGGGCTGAGGAGGCACTTCTGGAGTCGAAGACCGACCCTACCAACTTCCCCATCACGGGCATGCTCCCTCCCCCGGCCAACACCAGATCGAAATACACGCATATCACGGTCCCGTCGATGAGGCGTTTCGTCACTGACTCCGGCAAGCTTGCGATGCTCGACAAGCTCCTCAGGAGGCTGAAGGAAGAAGGCCACCGTGTACTGCTGTACTTCCAGATGACTCGCATGATCGACTTGATGGAGGAGTACCTGACCTACCGCAACTACAAGTACTGTCGTCTGGACGGTTCGACAAAGCTGGAAGATCGTCGTGACACGGTCGCCGACTTCCAGACCCGACCCGAGATCTTCGTGTTCCTGCTCTCCACCCGCGCCGGTGGTCTCGGAATCAACCTGACGTCGGCCGACACGGTCATTTTCTACGACTCGGACTGGAACCCGACGATCGACTCGCAGGCCATGGACCGCGCCCATCGTCTCGGCCAGACGAAGCAGGTGACGGTGTACCGTCTCATCACCCGCGGCACCATCGAGGAACGCATCCGCAAGCGCGCTCTCCAGAAGGAAGAAGTGCAGCGTGTCGTCATCTCGGGCGGCGCCGGCGCCCAGGTCGACTTCAACACGCGCTCGCGCGAGAACCGCACCAAGGACATCGCCATGTGGCTCGCCGACGACGACCAGGCTGAGATGATCGAGCGCAAGGAGGCGGAGATGGCAGCCGCCGAGGCCAACGCTCCGGCGGGCAGGAAGAGGAAGGCGCCGGTGAAGAAGAAGGCGGAGGTGAACTTGGATGACATGTACCATGAAGGTGAGTTTTCGCTTGGATTCGATCTCTTTACATGGAATTTGACGACTGACGATTCAATACACACAGGTGAGGGCAACTTTGACGATGGAAGCGCGAAGCCTTCTGGTGCTGCCACGCCGGTCAGCGAGGTGCCTGTTAAGAGGAAGGGTAAGGGTGTGAGCAAGAAGGCGAAGACTCTGAAGCAGCGCCTGGCGATTGCGGATGGAAGCGGTGATGTGAATCCCTGATTACGATGACATAGTAGCTGCGTGGAAGGAGACTGGTAATTGCGGGGAAGGGGGTCGATCACTTTTGTAATTGCTTCTTGAGAGAAGAGGGATGGTAACGTGGGTGCATGGTGCTCTGCGGTTTATCATTGTTCTTGTTGTTCCTTCTATCTTGGGTCCTTTCTATCATTTTTATGCAACGAAGGGGTCAGCAAAAAGGGTTTCTTTTTTCCGATTGATTAATTGATGGGTGGATGAGATTATCATTTTGCGGGTCTTTGCACGTTGGGGATCAGCAGAATGATTTGCGGTGAAAGAAAGTTGTACTACGCGGAATGAGGAAGGGTTCGAAGATCTTTTTCTAGTCTTTTTTTCCTGCTTCTCTTGTCTCGTGGAGAGCTTGCGTTTTTGCTTGTTCGGTTTTGCGCTGCTCTCGCCGCCGTCACCGCCGCCGCCGCTCCTGCTGCTGCTGCTATCGTTTCTCCAAACAAAAAATTTCCCTTTTGTGTCGTCGTCATAGTCATCATCATCAGAGTATTACGCTCTTCGCAGAGTACAAAGAGACATTAGTTTTTTTCAATCATAACGTAGTAGAAAGGTCGGATGGGATAGCCGCAGCACCAATATCGCTTCTTCTTTCCTTCGTGGCTTCTTGGCTGCTGCTGTTTTTTCTTTTTTTTTTTTCTATGAGTTTCTGGCGACGCCTGTTTTTTGAGGAGCGATGTGAAAGATGATGATGTATCTCACTAATTCATGGATGAGACATTTTATAGCGGCATCTTGGCGGTAAGGGAAAGCTCTGGCAGCTCGAACGCACGCTGGTGCAAACCCTCAGAATCGCAAGATTCTTGGGGCCTACATAGGGGTGTAGCAGCTGAAGGGTAGTGTGACATTGCTTTTTTGCTCATGGCATAGGTAGTTGATGCTATCTTCCGATGTAAATGCAGCATTAATTATTATACATTCTCATCAGTACGATGGCTCCTACTGCCCACATATGTTGGTAGCGTCCCGACATTTATCTAAATGAGCATTTCTCTTATCTCGTCGAAATGGAGGTGAGCTGAGTTAAGTGAAGGCAGGGAGCCAATAGCATAACATTGATGCCAACCAATGGATAAGCTTAACTGGAATTCTTATCGGCCCTCAGCCGTAGTTCTCCCGGCCCTAAATGTTTCCCTTGGTATCGCCAATCCCGAAATCGCGACTCCGGCGAGTCTTCACTTCACGTCCAAAGCCTCTGCCACGACGACAATGTCGATCGCTCTTCGGGCGCGTTGGGCTTGCGCCTCTCGCTTGAGGGTCGCGACGCCACTCATTCGGCGGAGCACGCTCTCCAGAACATTCGCCACCATCTCCAGCGAGACTGGGTACGTTTTTTTTAATTGTTCCCACGCGGCATTCGCGATCAATTCCTCATTCCCTTGCACAATGGGTGTCGCTTCGTTGTCGCACCCAAATCGAAGCCAGTAGATATTTTCTACCGAACGGCCCAGCTAACCATCGGCTCTTCCCTCCAAACACACAGCAACCCAACCTACGACGTCATCGTCATCGGCGGCGGGCACGCGGGCACGGAAGCGGCGACGGCGGCGGCGCGGTCGGGCGCGCGCACGGCGCTGGTGACGCCGTCGGCGGACAACCTGGGCGTGTGCTCGTGCAACCCGTCGTTCGGCGGCATCGGCAAGGGCACGATGCTGCGCGAGATCGACGCGCTGGACGGCGTCGTGGGCCGCGTCGTCGACCGGGCCGGCGTGCAGTTCCGCGTGCTGAACAAGAAGAAGGGCCCCGCCGTCTGGGGCCCGCGCGCCCAGATCGACCGCAGCTTGTATCGCAGGTACATGAAGGAGGAGGTGTTGGGGTACGGGGAGAAGTTGGGGGTGGTGGAGGGAAGCGTGGCGGATATTGTGGTGGAGAGGGGGGTGGAGGGGGAGGGTGCTGGTGGTGCGTATGGGAGGATGAAGGGGGTCAGGTTGGAGGATGGGAGGGTGTTTGATGCGGGGTGCGTGGTCATCACGACGGGGACGTTTTTGGGGGGCGAGATTCACATTGGTGGGTAGACACTGGCCGGAGGGGTGAAGAAGGGTTGAACTGACGGGTGACTAGGTCTCGAGGCGTATCCTTCCGGAAGAATGGGCGAGGCTGCGACTTTCGGTCTCAGCAAGTCGTTACGGGAAGCCGGCTTCAAGCTAGGACGGTTGAAGACGGGCACGCCGCCTCGGTTGGACCGCAAGACGATCAACTTCTCGGAACTGGAAGAGCAGCCGGGCGACGAGCCGCCGATGCCATTCAGCTACCTGAACGACAGGGTGCAGGTCGAAGACCAGCTCTTTTGTCACAGCACGCATACGAACGACGCGGCCCACGCCATCATTCGCGCAAACTTGGACAAGAGCATCCACATTCGGGAGACGGTGAAGGGACCGCGATACTGCCCCTCGTTGGAGTCGAAAATCTTGCGGTTCGGGCACAAGGATAGACATATCATCTGGCTGGAACCGGAAGGCTTCGACACGGACGTGATATATCCCAACGGTATATCAATGACGGTGCCGGCCGACGCCCAAGCTGCTATGCTGCGGACAATCAAGGGCTTGGAAAATGTCACCATGCTGCAACCCGGCTATGGCGTTGAATACGACTATGTGGACCCGCGCAACCTCCGCTCAACACTGGAGACTAAGAACATCAAAGGCCTCTTCCTGGCCGGCCAGATCAACGGAACCACGGGCTACGAAGAGGCCGCAGGCCAGGGCGTTATCGCGGGCATCAACGCCGGCCTTGCCGCGCAAGGCAAGGAGCCCTTCACGCTCACGCGCGCTGATGGCTACATCGGCATCATGATCGATGACCTCATCACCAAGGGCGTCACCGAGCCGTACCGCATGTTCACGTCGCGCAGCGAGTTCCGCATGAGCGCGCGCGCCGACAACGCCGACACCCGGCTCACGGCCAAAGGCCGCGCCGCAGGCGTCGTGTCAGACCGGCGTTGGCGCGCCTTCGAGGAAACGTCTGGCGCGATGGCGGAGCTGATCGGCCTGCTGCGCGCGCAGTCAGGCGGCTCGGCGTACTGGCTCGCGCGCGGCTTCCGGGTCAGGGAAGACACGTCGAAGCGCACGCCGTTCGACCTGCTCCGCCTCGCGGGCGTGACGACGGCGACGCTGGAGAGCGTGGTGCCGCAGATCAGCCAATTCGACCCCAAGGTGCGCGAGCGCGTCGAGATCGAGGGCGTCTACGCGCCGTACGTCGAGCAGCAGATGGCCGAGATGCGCATCTTCTTGAAGGACGAGAATCTCCGCCTGCCGCCCGACTTGGACTACGAGAGCATTCATGGGCTGAGCTTCGAGGAGAAGGCGATGCTGAAGCTGGCAAGGCCCGAGAGCGTGGGCCAGGCGAGGAGAATCGAGGGCATGACGCCAAATGGAGCGCTGAGACTGTTGGCGGTCATCAAGGGAGAGGCGAGGGCGCGGGCGAAGGAAAAGGCCTTGAGGGAGGTTGAGGAGAAGAGGAGGGAGAGGGGTGAGAAGGTGGTCGATGAGGGTGTTGAGGGGTTGGAGGGGTTGGAAGCGATTGAGAGCATTGAAGGAGGGGAGAAGGTGGAGGCTGCGCAGTAAGGCGAGATGGATTTGTATGATTGAAGGTTAGACACGCATTTGGGTGGTGTTATGGGGGTTTGAAGCATTTCATGGGTCTCGGCGTTTGTTGCCTGGAAGAGGTAAATGGAAGGAAAGTCGTCTGCTCAACTCCTGGAACTTCTTAAGAAGCAACTGTACGAATAGTTTTTAGTCGTCTTGTGGTGGTTTCTCTCCTTGTAGAGAGGTGGACGTCGAAAGGTAGGCTCAACTTATTCCCGTTCACGAATCACCTGTTCTTTAGATTTCGTGGACCGTGCATGTCTCACATTCAATTGCATCTTCTAAACAAACCGTCGCTTGACCTGCCCCTACAATCTGGGGTAAAATGAGTATCCACTTTGCCCGCTTCGGTCCGAGATGTCCCGCGTTTTCCGACACCGGCCGCGGGCGGCTGATTCAATCCCACTTTTACACATTTCTTGCTATCCACTACCGCTATACCGTTGTAGCTCGCTTAAGTGGACCGTTACTCAGCACTATAGGGCCAACAAGTTCAAGAGAAATTCAAGAGCAAGGATGTCGAGGACACCAATGATGAACGCTGTCGTCTTCAGAGGCGTGGAGGTAGGCGTCGTGGTGGAAAGGAGGCCGATCCCAAGGGCTGATAAGGGGAGCGTGGTCGTCAAGGTGCGGTATGCGGGACTGTGCGGAAGGTGAGTTGGATCTTTTTTTCCTTCTCTAAGATTTTCTTCTCTCGTCTATCTCGGCTCTTGGGCTATACGTGTCGTGCTTGAAGATTGGTTGTGAGAAAGTGTTACGATGTGCGCTGCTTCTATCGAACTATTTGGTTTCTTTTCGGTGTATAGCCAATTTCCAATGGTCATTCAAGCCTCATCTGAATGACTTGGGTGATACACGCCTTTAGTTTTCCCCTCAGCCTTCCACCTTGGCTTTCCTTTCTGTGCCCGCTGGTTGTCTTTTCTCAAGCGTGTTCTTGAAGCATATCTACACCTTTGTGACAATCGTCTAATGAAAGCCTGACAGTGACCTCCACTACTACCGCGGCCTTGAACCTGCTGGCGACAACCCTGATTTCATCATTGGCCACGAGCTCACCGGTGTCATTTGTGAGGTTGGCGAGGGCGTGCAGAACTTCCAGGTTGGAGACAGGATTGTCTGTCCCTTCACTATCAGCTGGTAAGTGATTCGCCAACGGGACTGTGCTGAAGCTCCATTTGGTAAGCGGCTCCGCTTGTCAAATGAGCGTTCGATAGTGTCTTTGCTACATGACAGTTATGAAGTCCGCCACGCAGTTTCCCCTAAAGAATTGTCTTTGTCTGAATGTCTCTTACACGGAACACCTCAACATTGTGATCATCGCGCACCCCAGACTTCAACGATAGCCTTGCTAACAGGATTCGAACAGTGGCGAGTGCTTCTACTGCAAGCTTGAACTCTCCTCTCGTTGCGTAAAGTCACAATGCTTCGGTACTCCGGGCCTTCCTGGAGCTCAGGCCGAGTATGGTAAGTACCTCTTCTCCAAGCATCCCGTCCCCAGAAAGAAGCCAGGACCTCCGTCAGCAAATCATTGCTGGTATAGATACTAACCGGGCGCATACCAGTCCGCATTCCTCTCGCCGACTCGACCATGTTTAAGGCGCCCGAAGGCATCAAGGACCAGAACCTGATCCTTATGGCTGACATCTTCCCGGTAAGCTCTACCTAACCCACCCTCTGGCCAGTCCTTTTTGAAATTAATCCATGCTAACTCCCTCACTCCAGACTGGCGTACGTCCACTTCTTCCTCACTGCCCCCTTCCAACTCCCCTCCTCCATCTAGACTAACACGAAATCCCTGACACACACAACAGTACTTCGCCGCCTTCAACGCCGCCTCGCGCATCCCAGAGCACCTGCCGCACGCGGCGACGGCCGTCGTCATCGGCTGCGGACCCGTGGGCCTCTGCGCACTGGTGTCGCTGCGGCACATGCTGGGCGCCTCTGCGCGCATCTTCGCTGTCGACAGCGTGTCGGCGCGCCTGGCCCGGGCCGCGACGCTCGTCAACGCCACGCCGCTCAACTTCCGCGAGACCAACGTCGCCAGGGCCATCAGGGACGCGACCGAGGGCCGCGGCGCCGACGCCGCGCTCGAGCTAGTCGGCCTAGAGCCCGCGCTACGCACCGCGTTCGAGGTCGTCAGGCCGTTTGGCGTGGTGAGCTCGGTCGGTGTGCATAATGGGAAGGGTGGGGTTGGCTTTACGGGTGCGGAGGGGTACGATAAGAATATTCAGTTGGTCATGGGGAGGTGCCCGGTGCGCTCCATCTTCCCGCAGGCGTTGGAGGTGTTGAAGGAGAATGAGAGGCTGGTCGAGTGCCTGACGGAGCGGATGGTGCCGTTGGTCTCGGCGCCTGGGGCGTACAAGAGGTTTGATAGGGCGGAGGTGCAGAAGTTTATATTCAAGGTGGGGCCTTAGGGTGATGTAGCAGTTACCGATTAGGTGGAAGAAGTATAAGCGCTGAAACTTTGTGGAGTGAGGGGTGGAGTGTTTTGGGGCGGAGTTGGTCCGATACTGTGATTTGGTCAATTAGATGTTATGAGAAGCTTGTATTGGTTGAGATTGTCTAGCCCGTCGTTGGTGATGCAATGCACATTGACATACTCCTCCGCTTGTCGCTTTTCAAACTCTTGCTTCAAACTCAACCTCTTGCTTCCGCCTCTTAACCTCTTGTTTCTTTCTTCCATCTCTCAAGATCTTCAGCCCATCTCGTTCTTCAGCTTGATGCTTCTGCGCTTTAGAGGAAGGGTCTGAGATAAAAATAATCGGCCTGCGCCAAACCGTTGATGTCGGCAGAAGAACCGCACGGTGATGCAGGAAATACTGGAAGAGTCGGTGAAAGGGGAACCTGGCCTCTTCTATGTTGACCAGCACCTCATTTCCCCAGTTTCGGCTTCAAGGGTCGTCTTCAAGATGTTATCTGTCCTCTTATGCCTCCAGTTATTTTTTGCAGCTTAGCACTGTGAAAGGCAGCCAAGGTGGCCTAGGCCTGCAGAGCTGGAAAGTAACGCGTTCATATGCACAGTCAGCCTCAGAATTGCGGTCCACGTCGGCGCCATGGTGAGCATTTGGGCCAATGAGTGTGTGTGGGATGCAACAGCGGAATCGAGGGCGGCCAAGGGCTGGGTGGATCAGCGTTTCGCCGATTGGCTGGCGGGAAGCTGGCCGTTCCCAGCCCTCTTCGCCACAGTGACGGCAGGTTGGAAAAAAGAGCCCAAGGCCCCCGCTGCTCGCCCTTTGACTTGCACCTCCACTCCTCTCACTGCACCTGCGTGTTCCCGGCCGCTGACCCTGTTTCACGGCCTTTTTCCTTCAGCTTCATCCTAAAAGTTATCGCTTTCGCGTCTCGAGCTCGACGCCGCAGAGCGCAGCCCTACGACGGTCCTTTATCGCCCTCGATAGCGCCGCCCGCCCCGGTGCCCCGCTACTGACGTCCTCCCCCGACAACGAAAAATCTTACCGCTGATACCCAACCCCCGGCCATCAACACCTTCTTTTCCACCCCACACCGTCAAAATGGTCTCCGCTTCCAAGGCTGCCCGCGACGCCAAGCGCGCTGCTGATGGCAAGGCTCCCAAGAAGTCGCTCAAGGAGCGCAAGGCCGAGAAGGAAGCCGCCAAGGCCGGCGAGTCCGCCCCCGTCTCCGAGAACGTGTCGGGCGACGAGGTCGACGTGACCCAGAAGAAGATCGAGCAGCTCAGCCTGCAGAAGGACGCCGAGGGCATCTCCGACCGCGTCACCACCGGCGTGCTGGCCTCGCTGGAGTCGAGCCGCGACGTCAAGATCACCTCCGCCTCGCTGGTCTTCCACGGCAAGGTGCTGTTCAACGACACCACCATCGAGGTCAACTATGGCCGCCGCTACGGCCTGCTGGGTGAGAACGGCTGCGGAAAGTCCACCCTGCTGAAGTCCATTGCTGCCCGCGAGTTCCCCTTCCCCGAGCACATCGACATCTACCTGCTCAACGAGGGTGCTCCCAAGACCGACGTTGGCGCCCTTGACTGGGTCGTCGGCGAGGCCCAGGCCGCCCTGGCCCGCATGGAGAAGCAGGCTGAGGAGATCCTCGAG
This sequence comes from Lasiodiplodia sp. COLG20, assembly GCA_009801085.1. NCBI lineage: Eukaryota > Fungi > Ascomycota > Dothideomycetes > Botryosphaeriales > Botryosphaeriaceae > Lasiodiplodia > Lasiodiplodia sp. COLG20. The sequence goes on along the minus strand of VNWV01000005.1, from coordinate 3,104,784 downwards.
CAGAAGGGCCCCGAAGACCCCGTGCTGGAGGAGCTGTACGAGGTGAGTATCTGCAGCCCTGAGACCTGACGCCTGTGCTGACAATTAGTAGCGTATGGATGAGATGGACCCCAGCACCTTCCAGACCCGCGCCTCCCTTATTCTGACCGGTCTCGGATTCAACAAGAAGACTATCCAGAAGAAGACCAAGGATATGTCCGGTGGTTGGAGAATGCGTGTCGCCCTTGGCAAGGCCCTCTTCGTCAAGCCCTCGCTGCTCTTGCTCGACGACCCCACTGCTCACTTGGATCTTGAGGCCTGCGTGTGGCTGGAGGAGTACCTCAAGAAGTGGGACCGTACGCTTATGCTCGTCTCCCACTCCATGGATTTCTTGAACGGTGTCTGCACGACCATGATCGACATGCGCCTCAAGACCCTCCAGTACTACGGTGGTAACTACGATTCGTACATCAAGACCAGGACCGAGAACGAGACCAACCAGAAGAAGGCCTACGACAAGCAGCAGGAGGAAATCAAGCACATCAAGAAGTTCATTGCTTCCGCCGGTACCTACGCCAACTTGGTCAGGCAGGCCAAGTCCAGGCAGAAGATTCTCGACAAGATGGAGGCCGATGGTTTCATCCAGCCCGTCGTTGAGGACCGTGTCTTCACCTTCCGCTTCGCCGATGTTGAGAAGCTTCCTCCGCCCGTCCTGTCGCTCGACGACGTCACCTTCTCCTACTCGGGCAACGCCGAGGACAACCTCTACGAGAACCTTGACTTCGGTGTCGACATGGACTCCCGTACCGCCCTGGTCGGCCCCAACGGTGTTGGCAAGTCTACTCTGCTCCGTATCTTCACTGGCGCGCTCTCCCCTACCACCGGTTCCGTCTCGCGTCACACCCACTTGAAGCTCGGCATGTACAGCCAGCACTCCGCTGAGCAGCTCGACCTGACCAAGTCCGCTCTCGACTTCGTCCGTGACAAGTTCAGCAGCATCTCCCAGGACTACCAGTACTGGAGACAGCAGCTGGGTCGTTACGGTCTCACTGGTGAGGCCCAGACTGCCCTCATGGGTACTCTTTCCGAGGGTCAGAAGAGCAGAATCGTCTTCGCTCTGCTTGCCATTGAGGGTCCCAACATGCTTCTGCTCGACGAGCCTACCAACGGTCTCGATATCCCCACCATCGACAGTTTGGCAGATGCTATCAACGCTTTCAGCGGTGGTGTCGTAGTCGTTTCCCACGACTTCAGGTAAGCACAAACCAACTTCCACACGTACCAACAAATTACTAATATATCATACAGGCTGCTCGACAAGATTGCCAAGGACATCATGGTCTGCGAGAACAAGACTGTCCACAGGTGGAACGGTACCATCGGCGAGTACAAGAAGCACCTCCGGAACAAGATGATTTCGGCCGGTGCCGTCTAAGCGTACTATTCCTTTGCTGCCTTCTAATAACCCAGGGGAAGAAAGATGATGAAGTAGAGGTTACGGAAGGCCTCCGTCGGGCTTTTTCGATGACGATAATGCAACAAAAAGCTCGCTTTGCGGCTACGAAAGCATGAAGAGGGTCGGCAAGCAACGAGGCATTGCTGGCGTTGTTTAAAGCGGGACGCGAATTCTGGGTAAAAAAGACATGATGCCGCCCGGGCGCCGGCTTTCTTCTTTGAACAGCTTTTATATCCGCAGCAAAAAGGGGCAGGCCAAGGGTTGGCCTGCCACAGGGACTGAATTTGATTTCTTGCAGAAGGGGGAAACCTTCCTTTTGGGATAGACACAGGAGTTATCTAAAACATTAGATTGCATGATGCTTACATATTTTTCACACACGTCGATAGTACGACTATGATGATTCAATATCTTGACACAGCTACGTCTGCTATGATATAAACCTCTTCATATGCATTCTTATTCGACCTTCGACTGACTTTACGCTTTGCAGCTTCCCTCTTCACCATCGTTAGGCCGCCGTCACGGACATGATGACTCGTGGTCACACAAGAAGATCTCCGATGTACTCCTCGCTCAACAGATGTTGAAACAGAAGAAAACCGAGCATCACACGTGGTACATACGGCCACCCAGAAAAGGACCTTCTAAACGGACCTACCTCTCAACTTTCCAAAGTGTTGTCTTACTTACCCTCCCCTTCGTCGTTCCGTGCGCGGTGCGGGTCCGCTCTTGCTTCGCTGTCAAAACGCCGATGTAAGAACCAAGAAAGATAGAGGCTCAGAGATGACGGATCGAAAAAAAAAAAAAAAAAAAAAAAAAAAAAAGGACACGCGGACAATCTAGTTCTACTACATCACGCGCCGCTTACGTACGTCGGAGCAGAAGGCTCGCGTGTGTGTGGCTTTGCAAGAGAGAGAGAGACTATTGAACTTCCTTCCAACTACTGTGTAGAAGAAAAAAAAAACCCGAAGGACTGGGTGACTGACCTGATCCTTCCGCCGCCTTCCCTTCCTTCCTTCCTGCTCGCTTCGCGCAGGAGGACGAAAGTGTGGCGATGTCATTTTGTCGGTCTGCAGACGGGCAGGAAAGGTCGTACGGTTCAACTGGCGCTAGTAGGGATGAGGGGAGCTGTTGGTGGACTACGAGGCAAGGGCAGTGAAGAAAGAAAAGCCACAGGGTCTGGTCTGGATTTCGGCTTTCTAACGGCCAGACCCTGAGAGCGGTCCCAAGAACGGCTACTTAGTGGTGGTGAGAACGCCATGCCGCCTCACGGAAAACCGGGGAGCAAGTAAACGGGTGAGGCAAGGCGTTTACTTCCAAGGCAGTTCACATCATCGATCGAGATTGCTGGGGTAGGGAAGCACTATGTAGTTCGTCATCTCCGGTTACTTCTGCTCCTGTGCGTCTGATTGGTGTTCCTTGCTCATGTGGTCTGTCTTCTTTCCTGTTTGGGCAAATCCTGGCGGGGCTTCACCGCTGGTTTTTTTGGTGTGTGTCTTAACTTGTTCCTGAATGACCCGGCAGAGCGGGCAGTAAGGCAAGGCGGCGTCGTCGACGGCGGCGATGAGGACCAGACTTACGGGACCCTGTGGGCGTTTGGGTTTTTTGGAGGTGGTTGGGTTGCGAGCAGTGAGGCGGACGGCCTAGGTACCCGATGGAACATTTTTTTTTACCCTTGACATGTTTGGCCGGCCGGCTCCGGAGAAACACCATCCATACGCAGTTAGGAAGAGAGACTTTTACTGGGGGAAGGCAAAGAACCCAAAGAGAGGGAAATCTGGAACGCTATGCGGTAAGGTTGTTGTCAGTGCGCAGGTACCGGTAGTACCTACTGCTCTGCCGTGTGCTCTGGCCCGGCCCTTTTTTGGTGGAGCTGAAGTGGCACATGGTGTGGCGGAGCTGAAGTGGCGCCGAGGAGCTGATAGTGTCTAGATCTGAATGGTCTCTTTTTTTTTTTCTTCACTATCTAGCGGCGCTAGCAATTGACGAAGTAGGCTTAATCACTTTGGTTCATGCGGCTGCTGCGGCTTGCGATGGGCCGTAGATGTTTGATTAACTTTTTCGTCCCTGCATCGGAGACGTGGCCATGCATTAGTTGGCCGGCGAATAGAAGGGACCAAGAGCCTCCGCGCGGGTGATTTCGGATTTGCAGATATGCCCGACCATGTGTGGCTCTCATGGCGTGAAGAGAAAGAGGCCGAATGCCAGCGCATGAATGGCCGAAGGGTGCGCGTCGAATCGCGTCGAGTGTCGTCGCGATCGAGATCAGAAGCAGAGATCTGACCAAGATCGTTCGAGATCTGGGGCTCGGGAATCGGGGCTCTTCTTATAGAGATCTCGGTGTAGGAAAAGGAGGTGTTCTAGAAGAAAGGCGCATTGACTGTATAGAGGGACGGGGAGTTCGTATGCACCGTTTAGCCGTGCGGATTAGAGTTGCGCACTGGAGATGATGTCAAACGCGGATCAGGCATGCCGTGAGGTTTTGCCGTCGGGCTGCGGAAGTGCCGTCGCGCGACGCGTGAGTGATTCGCGCTCCTTGCATTGACCGCTGCAGTGGCCCGCCGGCGCTTCTGCATGTCGCTCTTGTGTGCATGGACTCTGTGGCGCCAGTCGGGGCCGTGCAGCTGCGTCAACGGCGTCCAACGTCGCTTGAGAAAGGCATTGTGCGCCTGTGTCTATTGGCGTGCGAGCCTCGAGGTGTGTAGACAGTTGTGCAGAACGTGGCTATAGAGACAATTTTGGAATACAACCTCAACAAGGAAATCAGTACAACGTTGGTCCGCTACTTGGAAGTGCAACGTGGAGTTAGTGTGCATGAATACGTGGGCGAAGGTCTTCAACAAAAGTCCCTGGAAAGAAGCCTCCACTCCCTCATCATAGCCAATCGGCCTCGTAGACAGTCTGTCTCAATGAGGAGGTCATGTTGGGAGAGAGTTCCGATGGGCCGGTTTAGCTCCAATATCAAACGGTGGGGCGAGTTTCTGTCACTTCCTGGTTGACAAGTTGCGGGTATCCGACTTTCCGTGGTACCTGGTGACCGTCCGAAGTGCGCGGCCACATGGCATACCAAACGTGATGTCCAGCGGAGAGTGGGCCGTGCTGGAGATCCGGCCGACGCGGAGAAGAGTAGTAGGTCCTTGCTCCACTACGCAAATCGCACTGCCACCGAACGCCGGAGCGCGCTAGGTGCTGTGCCGCACAGTACCAGCTGAGGACCCCGGTACTCCAGCGGCGCGGATGAGGCTTGACCGGCGCGGCTTCCCAACCGGACAAGAGGGGAGGATCAAGGAAAAAAAGCGGAACCGCCGCGTGAAGCGGGACCCATGTTTGCGAGCACGCTCTCGCAACCGTCTCAAATGCTGGACTGGATCCCCTTGGCACACCTCACGCGGCACATGGAATACCTGACTCGCGCCGGCATCCGCAGCTTCCTCGAGCAGTCCTCATGACTGAGCACGGTTACCCGTTCGGGCATGCTCAGCCCCCAGCTGTTCGGAGGCAGCCGGCAGGGATCGCAAGGCTGACGGTCAGCAACGCGTTCGCCGAACGCTTTTTCCGCTTTCGTTCCCTTTTCATCTATCGTGACAATCGCATGGACGCCGCTTTCTATCTTTGGCGTTGCCAACAGCGCGCATGGATGCTTCGAGGCGCGCTGGTGGGGATCTCACGATCAGCTGTCGAGTCGGGCGGATCTGCGGCGGCTCCACGGATGCGCGAGAGTTTGATAGCTGCCCGCCGCGCGGACGCGACGCGCCGGCACATCTGTACGGTGCGCTGCAACGGGGGACCTCGTACGGATCGCGATGCGGGGGAGAGCCACGGCGGTTTCATCATCCATGCATTAACCGCCCGCCACGCGCAACCTTCGCGCAGCTTTCGCGCCAACGCGCCGGGGGCCAATAATCGTCGATGCGGTTAGTTGGCGCCGGGTGTGCTATTACGAGGGTGCCTTAAGTCGGCCTATGGCCTGACGGGCATGCCGCCCTTGCAGCGCGTCATAGGCTAGCCAATGGCGTGTTAGCGTCTCATCTATGGCGAACAGCTGGCAGCTGGCATGCGGGCGAGAGCGAGTGGGGACACGGTTGGGCTGGGGCCATCCAAGGTTATCAGAGCGCTGCGACAGCCGCCCTAAGAGTCGACGCCCGCGCTGCATCACCCGCTGCAGTAATCCAGAGTTCCCCTCCCTCTACCGTGCGCGCCGTCTCCGATCGCACTCCAATTTCCTCGTTTTGCGCCGTTGCCGTCGCCCTCGCGCCCTCTGCATCCCTTGCGCCGCCGCCGAGCTTAAGCCGTGCTTCTTGACTGTGAGTTCATCGCCCGCCCGAGCGTCTTGGCGCCGTCCCCCCAAGCGAGATCTCCAGCGGCCGCGCAGCTCGTGAGACCAGGCTCCCTTTCTTCTCTGAAGAATTCACCGTGCTCACCACAGCCGCACGACGCCCAGATCGCCGCCGAGGACGCCTTTCAACCGCCGCGCGCCGCGCAACAGATATCTCCACTTCCACCACCGCCGTCCCGCCGCAATCCGTGCCGCAATTAAACCCTCGACCCCAGCGCACCCAGCCTCGACAACCCCACCACCGCCCTCAAGTCAACGAGTTTTCTCGCGTTTCCACGCGTCATCTGCTCTGCTGAGCTGGCCACGACCGAATTTTCACCCGCCCGCTCGCCCACCATGGCTGCGACGCGTCGCCAGCAGCCGCCGTTGCAGATTTTCCAGGACCCCGTTACCTCGTTCGACCATCATGAAGTCGCCGAAGCCGAAGCCGCCCTCCTCTCCGCCCTAGGTCCCGTTACCGACGTCTCGTCAAGCCACCACACCCTCCTCAACCCTTCCCACGGAGAGGGCAGCGCACACTCGCCGCGCAAATCCCCGGCGCAGTCCAGCTCGCCGGCCCCGCACGCTCTGGCTGAGACCAACATCAACTCCATTTCCATCCCTCCTCCTCGCCACAATGACTTCACCACCGACTCGCCTCTCAAGAGGAAGGCATCCCAACCACTTCTCCGCGCCTCCAAGTCGCAGAACGCCCTCTTCACCACCTTCCACTCGGCCGGCGCTACCGACAAGGAGAACGACTACGGCGCCATCTACGGGACCGGCTTCCCCCAATACTCGGACCCTGTCTACCAGAAGAACCAGGCAAAGCGCCAGCTCATGGACGCCGCACCTCTGCGCGACCGCAACGCAAAAAAGTCGTCGAAGCCCCAGGACGACGACCAGAAACCTCTCCCAGCACCCAGCGAGATGCCGCCTATCGACGACGACGGCACCAAGCCGGCGTACAGCTACGCCACCCTCATTGGCATGGCAATCTTGCGCGCGCCGCAGAGGCGTCTCACTCTGGCGCAGATCTACAAGTGGATATCTGAGACATTCAGTTATTACCGCGCCGGCGAGACTGGCTGGCAAAACAGCATCCGGCACAACCTCAGCCTCAACAAAGCCTTCATCAAGCAAGAGCGCCCCAAGGACGACCCTGGCAAGGGCAACTACTGGGCCATCGAGCCCGGCCTCGAGCGCCAGTTTATGAAGGAGAAACCCCGTCGCATGACGAACCCGGGCGACCCTAGCTTCCTGCAGTCTTATCACAGCGATATTCTGAGACCGTCAACAGCACCGTCGTCGCGGCAACCAGCAGTGTCAGCGTTCCCGCTCCAGTCGACTCCTATTGGCGAGAGCATCGACTCGAGCAAATTCCCCGATGAGACTGAGCTGTCATCTGATGCAACTATCCCTGCCTCGGACCCGGGGATTCACGACGGACAGGACGCTGGCAATGAAAATGATATGCCGCCGCCTTCGTCGCACGCCCTGCGTTCTTCACCGCCGCCCCCGGCTGAGATCCACTCTTCGCCCCCGCCACCGGTGTCTCGGTCGCAGCACGAGGGGACCCCTCCGCGCGCACCACGCTTGTCGTCCACGAGCCGTTCCGGCGGTCGGAAGCGCAAGTTCTCCACTCTTGGCGACAGCGGGTACTACTCGTCCATCGAGTCGTCGGCCGTGAAGGGTCACCACGCCCTGGGCACCATTCCCACATCGGAAGCGGATCTTGACCGGCCAGCGCACAAGCGCGGTCGCGCCGAGGAAGAAATCGCGCGGATACGTGGGTCATCGTACGACAGTCCCACGAAGAACCGTCCTCTCCTGAAGCCGTCTGGCAATGAGTACCCGTCGTCGTCGCCCTTCCGTCCCTTCGACAAGACGGGCGTTGAGCTGACGGCGCCGCTCACTCCTGCCATTGTCTTCAAGAAGCCTGCTAAGCCTCCCGCATCCATCTCGCCCAACACAAACCTCCGTGCCCACCGCAACCGTGTCCGCGAGCTCATTGGGTCTCCGGACAAGACGCTTGGTTTGCTTGCTGATATGAACCCCTGGAGCCCCGCTTTCCAACTGCCTGATGAGGAGAACTTCAATCTCTTGGAAGACCACTTCAACGAGAACTTTGACGTGTTCAATGACAGCCCCCTGCAGCAATCTCGTTCGTCGCGCGGTTCGCCTGAGAAGCGATCCATCAAGCGACCTTCCAGTGCCCGTGCTATGACCTCTTCAAGCATACTCGCTGACATTACGGGCTCGCGCGCCAACATCGCGACGCCTGAGTCATCGAAGCAATGGCTCAAGCCGCCGTCACACAAGAAGAGTCTGTCTGACTTCTTCGCTGGAAGGACGTCAGCAGCTCCCAGCCCTCTCAAGACTCCCGGCGCATCCAAGACCGATGACCTTTTTGGCATCGACCTTTACTCTGATGACGGCGAGGAGCCTGGCTTGGGCTTTGACATCCTCCAAGGCTTTCAGAAGATCGGCTCTCGCCAGCCGCAGCTCGAGAGCCCGACCAAAAGGTCTAAGCCTGGCTTCGGCCGGAGCCACACCACCCTGCTCTGAGCGACTGCAACGTCAGCTCGCCTCTTCACACTGCAAATGTCATTGCCGCTGAAAATACACGCCACTTTCGCGTATATTCCGGTAGGCTTTCGCAACATCGGATGAGAGCGGAACGAGGGTCCTGATATGAACAAGCCTCGCTCCGATTCACGACCGTTACGACCACGAAATGATACCCCCCACACTACTCACACCACGACTAACTCCAGCACTACTCTGGAGGTCGAGGCAAATACCGGAGCAATTTGGCTTAGGCGCAACTTTTGGTCTGATCGGTTCGACCACACTTCTCCCCCTCCCATTCAGTTGGACATCGAAAGGACTCTTCTTCGCCTCGGCGCAGTTGGGTAATTTCTTTGAGTCCCGCTCACCTTCTTCTTACCCCTTCTCGCCACTTTGGTCTTTGGTGACTGAGGGCTTGAAGTCTATTTCTTATTAGGCTGTGTTTCCTAGTTCTTGTTTATTAGGTAGCCTTTTCTTTTCTCGGCTTTTATGGTAGTTTCATGTCGATTTTGATGATTTTTCACTGTCGGTCATTACTTGGGAGCGTTTGCTTTTTGGGGGGAGACTGGGAACTGGAATTGGGATTTTTGTTTCAGGGTATAGACACAGGCGCATGGTCTCGGGCTGACACACCAAAAAGGGGAGCAAACTTGGGGGGACCCTTTGTTTTTTTCGATCTTGGGCTCGGCGTACAAATCCGTCTTCCACTGGGGCGAGATTGTTTCGGGGAGTCTGGTTTTTCCTTTTTTTTTTTTTTTCATTCCTCCCTTTCTTGTGTTACTTGCTCCCTTTTTAACATCCGGCTCATGCATGCGTCTGGTCTGTACTATTTTTGATGAGCGATTGATGTTTTCGATGTCTGATTCCTTGTTCTACTTTTTTTCCAGCCGCGAATATGAAATAATTAGTTGCTGTGCTGCACGGTCGTTTCCCATCCTTTTGTTTTTGAAGTCCTTCTCGTGCGCCGCGATGGTAGTCCCTGATCTCACTACATGGATACCCTGTGTGTGTAGCATGGCTTGCTTGTTCGATCGCTTAGGTTCTGTTCAAGTGCTGCTGTCCAAGTCTATGAGAAAGAGCAGAGAGCCATGATAGGCTCTAGACTGTCGTTCCGCTAGCTTCTGCTTCTACTTCTCTTGTTACTGAGGTTGTGACGCCTTGTTCTTTCGCTTGGAATATTTTGTTCGTTCTACCTTGACTATATTGCCTTTGTTGGATTATCTCTGTATTGCTTCTTGCTGCTAGTTAAGCGGGTACCGCGGGTATTTACTTTGTTTGAAGCGGGTTGCGCTATGGAAATCATGGGTCAATGAGGTATGGATTATCGATTGTTTGATGAATGGATGCTACTTCTGAACCCATTTTCATGCTACAGTTTATCGGAGTACATGCTACGAGCGGGTATTAGGAAACTCTTCAGTCTCCCTCAACACAATAACATGTTCCTTTACCACCAGCCGCTGAATAGAATTCAAAGTCAGGATCGTATGAACAGCGAAGGGAACACCGACAGAAGGACTGGCTGACCGCGGAACATGAAATTGTTCCTCCGGTTTATCCTGCGATCAAACCAGGAAAATTGGCTCAATGCTAACTGCAAGAGTCTTGCCGATTTGCCTGGAATAACAGGCTTCAACCAACCGCTCTACCAGCATCAGATTTTTGCCGTTTGGTGGGTTATAAACATAATCCTCGGAAAGCCTGGGACATGTGCGATCATTGGCGGCGAGATGGGCGTTGGCAAGACAGCGGAGGTCTTGGGGCTATGGGTGGTGTGGAACCAGCTACGCCTGAATTATGAGGACGTTACTGCCAGTCGAGAGGCTCATGATGGTCGCCACCTCCCCAAAGGATCGACCGACAGCAAGTGCCCAAGCGAAGATATCGGACCTAGCTTTGAGTGTTCCTGTGTCGGCAGGAGCTGTGTGGAGGATTGGAAAGAACTTTTCTTTCGCAGATGCGGAACCTACCCTTTCCTTTTCTTTGTCCAACTGTCTCACATTGGGCAGTGGCTCAAGCAAGTTGGGAAGTTCGTTGACTCTGACAAGGAACAGTGTCTACGACTGTTAATGGCGCACCTTACAAATAACCACGGAATAGCTTTTGGGAATGCCTACAAAGCCAGGACTCGCCCTCAAGACAACTCGGTTGATGATCTCTGTCGTTACGGCATCATGACTACGGACAACTGCTACAAGCGTTACATCTCTCAACCACTTAACGCAGCTGGTCAGATATTCGGCTTGGTTGTCATAGATGAGTTTCACGTTCATCCAAATGCCAATGCTGGCTCTGGCGATCATCTAAACTACACGCCGCGAATTGTACGGTTCTTGTCTCAGGAACCCCTTACGGGTCCACGAAAGAGACTATAACAAATTGGGTTTCACGGCTTCTTTTCGCTGATCACGCGCGGTCGCCGAAGGCTTGCGTGAAGAATTGTAGGTAAGGCCCCAGGCGTAACTATGCCCCATCCCTTTCTTAGAAAAATGATAACATATATGGGCAGTTGAAGCTATCGTCCGGACGAAAATGTCGAATTCAAATTTCTACAAAAAAGCCCAGATAATAAGGAGGCTCAAAATTAGCAAGTGGTTTGGAGGGAGGTTTTCACAGGCCGATCCTTCCAAAGAGATTGTTGTTGAGGCTTCACTCAACCCAGAAGCTCACTCACAAGTAACAGGAAGTCTGGAAAGTGACGAAGAGGGCGTCAAACTTAGCACCGACATGCTATTAGAGTCAACCCGACTGACTAGGCAGCTCAACATCTTCCCCGAGTTGGTGAAGTTTCTGAACGCAAGAGTACCCCCAAAAAAGGCGGTCCTCATTCTTTCTTTCAACAACTCCTTCTCGCTACTAAAAATAAAAACCCGTGCTTTGTAGAAAAGCAAAACCATCTTAAAACTGGTGCTAAGTAACTGCTCCTCACTGCTAAATTTTAGTGTTCTGGTTGCGTGGAAGGCGCAACTGTCGACCATTGTGCCTACCCTCCCGAATATGCGCTAGCCCGCGGCCCTTATTAAGCCTGCAGGACTGCTGAACTTTACAACTCCGTCTTTCTCTCTCACCCACGTGCACGATCGATCCACCTCTCTCAGCAAAGCAGCCAAATGTTTTCTTGTTTTTGCCGTTTCGAGACCTCTTTTTACTTCTTTGCTTCGTGTTTGCGAAAATGGATCCCGAGGAGCAGTCAGCGGTGGCGGGGCAGGACAGCGTTGCCACGGAAGTCAGCAGCGTAAGTGTTTATCTTTCTTCAAATCAATTTGCCTCACAGATACCTTCTCCACCAGGACATCTCCAAGACATGCACTGCAATTATTTTTCATTTTCCTGGCCCACGCTCTTTCGAAGTATTGGGCGGGATTCAACCACATCTCGGATAATTTTCAAATGGAAATGTCCTGGAACTCCGCTAATATGGTGAAGTTACAGAAGAAGCGCAAGCGTTCGCACCTCGAGAAGCATACACGCGTACGCAATGCCGCCGCTATGAAGTTTTCGGTCCCAGTCCCAGAGGGTGAGGAGGACACCCGCACAATGTCAAAGCGCAAGAGGAAGCCTGGGAACCTCACTACGACACAGCGGGAAGCCCGCAAAGCTGCCAAGAGGGCAGAGGCCGGTCAGGCTAGCGAGGCTGGCGGTGCTGGGGGCGATGAGCCTGGCGATGGCAGAGCTCAGGTCAAAATCGAGGAGGACGACAGATTGCCTTGGGAGCGTAAGGCTTCGCCTCCAACTTCTCCGATTCTCTCATCCTCACCTGTCCCTATTCCTTGGTCTTCGAGCCCACCAAGGGCTCTCGCGCCCTCGCCCGCGCCCACGAAGTCCGAGCAGCCGGGTGGCCCTACCAGGTCGGTCATTGCCGGCGAATACGGCCTTGTTATTAGCCAAGAGTCCTCCAACAAGAAAGAGCCCAATCAACCATAGCGGCGAAATTGATGGCATGAGGGGGTAGTTTTGCAGAACAAAGTATTTGATCGTTAGCTATGAATGGCGAACGCAGTTCCGGACGAAGGTGTCCACGGCTAATTTCCATCATGATTGGAATCGCGGGTTGTGTACACAGAGTGACGTATCTTTATGGTCATGTGTAGTGATTGATGTCGCATCGTATAGTCTGAGGCTGCGTCCTGATCACGGGAAAGAAAACTATTGGACCAGGGGTCTCTCTCATCGTGCCTCGGGCAAGGAGAATTTAACAAGAAAGAAAGTTATTGGGCGGCAGTAAGCTATTGCTATGCAAAGACAAAAGCGTTCCTTGACAATCCCTCCCGGTGACCCTACTCGACATCCATTTTATTAGGGTCACCGTCGCCTACTTCCTCAGCGTAGGCCTTATCTTTTTCGGCGCGCTTGTCAAGCGGGTCATCCTGCAAACCCACCTCTGAGCTCTGAGAGCGATAACACGATAAGAGGTACTTCAGACTGACAGTGATGCGGTACTTGGCCACCTTATTGACGTCTCTTAGTTCATAGTTGATTAGCTTGCGGGGCAGGGGGGCGTCCCTTGATGACCGCCTCTGTAGAAGGTACCAATGATTGGAAGATCTGCGGGAGCTCCGGGAGTTTTTCGACCAGACGCTTGAAGAAAGCATTGCCGAGCCCGCCGCGACCCGCCCAGCACCGTGACGGAATTGATATAGTATACTTAAGATGTTGCCATCTTCAGAGTAGCCTCATGGCCGTCCTTTTTCGCAAGCGCCTCGATATCTTCCTTTACCCACTGAGCGTGTTTCCTCAGACCCTAGGAGTGTATCTCGTTCACCGAGTTGACGAGAATACCAACGCCATCTTCTACCTTAAGCTTACCGAAACCCAGATGGCGTACTCTACTACCAAGCCACTGTCCAGATTTGTTAATCTTAGGTTCTGCAATCCAAACTTCGAAGAGCGGGCTAGTAATTACTAGGCCATAGTGTCGTACCGCTTCATCGTCTGCCGCGGTCCAAACCGCTTAAGGGGGATCAGTTGGAGCTGCTTAGAGCAAGGCCGCAGCCCATGTTGAGTGATGTACATGGGGGCAGTGTACGGAGGAATAAGAGGATATGCTTGTGGTACGGATTGGCCATCACAAGAACTACTGGCCGTTGAAATTGCAAAGCTGGCATCAGATAGCCTGGTGGTAGCTGCGGTGTGGAAGGGGCAGCGTAGGGTGAGGTAGCGTATAAAGGGGCAGGATGATATGGCTGGGTGAGTGGATGGTTGTTGGAGAGGAGGTTCCTACCTTTCACAATTCACCTGAAACGATTAAGAACGTTGTGCAGTCGTGAACGCAGTTAATAATATTCGAGAGGGAGCAGAATTATGAGAGATTTGTGGAAGTAAGCTTACCGTCTGCCTATTTGCGATTCTTTTACTTTCGTCTTCTCTTGATCTAGTTTCCCTTTTGACATTTTCTATCTGGATGCCCCGATGACCTTCTACTGCTTCAAATTCCACGCAATGCAGTCCTCAAACTTCACCGCACTACCCCCAAAAATATCAAGTGCACTTCCAATGGTCAGATCAACCTTACCATTGCTAAGCTCCTTGACCGTGTCCAAGTCCTCCAAGCTCCTGCCGCCGCCGGCATACGTCACAGGGATGCTGCACCACGCGGCTAGCTTCTTCACGAGCTCGTGGTCGATGCCCTGCTGGAGGCCCTCGTTATCGGCGGCGTGGATGAGGAACTCGGAGCAGTAAGGCTCAAGGAGAGATATCGACTCTGCAAGGCATCCATCAGCTTTCGACATGCTCAGTCGCAACCGTAGCACTTACCCTGGTTGAGCTCCATATCGGTGATGGTCTGCCACTTGTTCATGGCGACGAACCAGGTCTCGCCTCGCCTCCTGCAGCTGAGGTCGATGACCAGTTTCTCCTTGTCGCCGCCCAGCGCCTTCAGCACGGCCTGCAGGCGCTCGAGCGAGAACTTGCCTGATGGGAAGAGGTACGACGTGATGATCACCTACTATTCTCCCGCGTCAGCCCAGCCCTAAATCCATCCTGTCTTTTTATCCTCCATTCTATCTCCAGAATCCCATCCGATCCGCACCCACCTTCTCCGCGCCCCTCTCCACCCACATCGCCGCGTTCGCATCGGTGATTCCGCCGCCGACCTGCAGGCCATTCGGCCACGCCTTCACGGCCTCCGTCGCGGCCTCATCATTGCCCGGGCCGAGCATGATGACGTGCGCGCCGATGAGGCCATTGTCCTTGTAGAGCGTCGCGAAGTGGCCGGCCGGCAGCTCCGAGACGTGGTTGGTCTTGAGGTCCGAGTCGGTGGTCGTCAGCGTGCCGCCGACAATCTGCTTGACGGAGCCGGCGTGGAGGTCGATGCAAGGGCGGAAGCGCGTCATGATTTCTTCCTGATACTCGGTTGTGGTGAGAAATTGGGTGAGTGAATGTCGTGGTGGGGCAGGTTAAGCCCCGCGCCGCGGAGGTGCTGCTGCGGGCAACTTTTCTGCCGCGCGCCACCGCCGTGCGCGCGACGCAGCTCACGGAAAAGTTACTCGCGAATACTTGCGCTGCCATTTTTCTCACCACGAACCGATATATACGCCGAACGATGGCTGTTGCACTCGGAAAGCGAAAGCGCGTCGAGGCGAAGGCGGCTGCGCCTGTTAGCAAACGTCCTGCCAAGAAGGAGGAGCCTGAGGAATCTGATTCGGAGGACATGCGCGATGCGTTTCGGCGCGCTTTCGAGGCAAAGTTCAAGCCGCTGGCCGGCGTGAAGAAGAAGGAGAAGGCACCCGAACCCGAGGAAGAGGATGAAGAGGACGAGAGCGAGGAGGATGACGATTGGGAAGGGATATCGGAAGACGACGACGAGCCTAGCAAGACCGTCGAAGTTGTCGAGGTTACCGGTCCCACGCGCTCAGAGCGGTTGAGCAAAGCGGAATTGAAAGCATTCATGGTACGTGCCTTCTCACAACTTTCTGCTTCCATATGATGGACTCTAGCTGAACGCGCTGCGCACCACCAGTCCTCAAAACCACCGACCCAGCCCTCTAAGAAACCCGCCACCTCCAACAAAAAAGACGACGACGAAGATGACGACGCAGACGCCATGAACCTCAAGAACGACCTCGCGCTGCAACGCCTACTCAAAGAATCACACCTCCTCGACGCCTCGTCGCCGGCCAACCTGCTCGCCGGCCCCACGGGCAAGAACCGCCACAAAGCCACCGACCTGCGCATCCAGGCCCTTGGCTCCAAGTCGTCCATCCTCGAGCAGAAGAACATGCCCATGTCGCACCGCAAGGGCATCAATGCCAAGGCCGCCGCCAAGGAGGCCACCCGCCGCCGCGAGGCCCGCGAGAACGGCATCATCCTCGAGAAGGAGCGCAAGGATAAGGCCAAGGATGCCGGCAAGAAGAGGGAGCGCGGCGTTGGCGGGCCCGGTGTCGGCAGGTTTAGCGGCGGCACGCTGCGGTTGAGCAAGAGGGATGTCGCTAGCATTACAGGGGAAGGGAGAGGCGGGTTTGGGGGTGGGAAGAAGGGTGGCAAGAGGAGGTAAGGGCGGTTGGTGCCGCCGATGGTTGTTTTTTGCGAAAGCATGGCGTTTGGAGCATGGTGGGCAAAAAGACGGAGAGTAATTGCTGTGTTAAAAGCATCTATTGCGGAGATTGAGGAGAAACGACTTGAATAATAAAGACCCAAGACCTCTACCTTGTTATTCTGATGTATAAAAACGAATGACTTCGGAATAGCTGTTGAAACGGCCATGAGCGCCATTTTTCAACACTCATGAAGGTGGACAGGGCCATTTTGTGTCTACATTTTTTTTTATGTGCGCGCAATGTGTCTTAGAATGTAAAATGAATTTCACATCGACATAGTGTGTTCGCACCAATGTGGTGGGCTGCAAAGGATTGCCCCTTGCATGTCTGTACATGACTCCACACTCCTTGCATAAGCTTAAGGTAACCATGCCATTGCTTTTTATTTTATTTTTTTCATTTCAATAAAACAACATCTGTGGGCAGTTGACGCTATCGTCCGGACATGTATGTAGAATTTTTAATTCGACATTCTCATCCGGACGATAGTTTCAACTTCTCGTGGTATGAGCGAAAAATAAGTTGACGCTAGCGTTCGGATGCAATATCCCTGTAGTACACAGATATTCTTCATACGCAACATTTGGGACGCTGTCTCTATAACAATGTCATTGTTATCTCTGATGTACGCGCCTATCCTACATAATGTAATGCATCGTGCCTAAGATGGTATATCATCCCATCCCATCCAGGCTTAAAACCGGCATCAGTAGCAGCGCTGTGAAAGTCTATCAACCCCTGGATATTGGTATGGCCTCCCTGTCAGCATGGTGAATCGAATATCGCAATCCATTAAACCCAATACAAACGCCATAAGCTTCCCAAGACTTTGTGTCTCCGTGGAGCAAAAGCAAGGTAAAGTCAGAAACACAAAGAACAAAAAACACAAGAGGGTATCGTATCGTATATCATACACGATACGTCCGCATCATTCCGATCTTACACCCATTGGAAAATGAAAGTCTTCATCACATCAGCTCCTTTTATTGCGACGTGTGCGTAGGAGGGAGATCGGTCATGGCTGCATCCTGGACCCGGAAACTGGGTGGCTGGAGGCTGTGATCAGTCTGTGCAAGGTACTGAAGCTGCTGCACAGGATAGTGAATCGGAGCAGTCTCTGCGGACATCGTGCTCGGAATTCCCTGCCTGCCGTTGACCTCTGGTTGCTCCGACTTCAAATTGATACTAACAGGGGGTGAAGGCAGCTTTGCGATCGGCTCGGCAGCCACCTTCTCTCCAGATGTGGGCTTGGACACAGAATCCGTGGTCTGTGCAGCGGGCTGGACCTTGGATTCCACGGACGGAGCGGGCGTATCCATAGAGGATGCAGAAGTTTGAGCAGTTGGCTGGGTGCTGGCATTGACGCCGCTGTCGATCTCCATCTTGTCCTCAACCTCTTCGGTGGTAGCCGGCGGGCTGCTCGGCTGCGGAGGGGGGCTGCTCGCAGCGGCGAGGCGATCGGGGCGGATCCGCAGAGTGACCACGAGACTACCCTTGGGCTTGACGTAGTTGTCGCTATCCGACTCGTCATCGGCAAGGGATTCCTCATCGTCGTCGTTGAGTCCCAAATCCTCATCGTCATCATCATCACCCCCGTCCCATTCGTCCACTTCGTCTTCGTCGTCCATCTCATCGATGCTGTTGTAGCCGTCGATGTGCTTGTTGCTGCGCTGGGGGACGCCGTGCCTGCCGCGACCGGCGCGAGTGGCGCGGCCGCCCATGCCCTCGGAGGCGTCAGATCGCTCATAGTCCGCGGTACCAGGGGAGTCTAGTTCCGTGTTCTGGCCGCTAAGAAGAGTTTCGCCGTAGAGGCCGCCCATGCGAGAGCGAACTTGGCGGCCACTGGAAGTAACAACCGGCTTGTTGTCCGCCGGAGTGCCACGGCGCGTGGAGCGACGAGTGGAGAGTGCATCGGAAGTCTCATCTTCCTCGTCGGAGAAAGTGTACTTCATGCGCTTGCCACGAGTGCGGCCCTCGTACAGCGAGAAGCCAGGCTCTGGACGAGCGAACTGTGCCTTGCGTTGCATGCGATACTCACGCCGCTTGCGCTTCTGTGGAGGGGCTGTTAGCATCTGCTTGCGGGAATGGATTTGGTGGATTCATAATGCCAAGGACAAAGCTTACATCCTCAGTAGCTTCGAAGCGAGGGATAGCGGCGTTGATCCTCTCGCCGAGCCTGCGCGACGCCTGGGTACCATCCTTTGCCAGCTTGAGGGCGACTTCCCGCAGCTCTTCAATAGAACCTGCTACGCTACGGAACTGAACCTTCTTGTGATACGGATTGCTCTCGCGATATAAGCGGAATGGAGTGTCGTCCTTCCCCTCGATGAGCCAGTAGCGACGCTTATCGCCATCCACGCCCCAGGGCTGCACGGAAAGCGGCTGGTTCAGATCGTCATCATGGCGGCTTTGCTTGTAGTTCTCTTTGATGATTGCCTTGATAACATCCGAACCGTGGAGGCACCAGTGGATGATGGCTTGCAGGACGGACAACTGCAAAAAGGGTCAGCAACATGCTCAAAACAGCGAACGTAGAGCCGCTCACCCGGTCTTGGGGGCTCATGTCGTTGAAAGAACGGCTGCCAGACAGAGGGTTTATTCCGCCCCAGGAGTACGGCCACTCGGACTTGTAGGTCGACATAGTTTCCTCGAGAGCGCGGCCATAATGACCCTTCCTGCATGCGTATTAGCCCTGCTCGAGTATTCAAGCTTGGATTATTCTGGACGCGGGATGCGGGAGGTGCGCGACAAGGTATGGGCGGCGGAGGACGTACTCGACGGGTTTCTTGCGGTTGAGAGCGAATCCAAGGAGCGCACACAAAAGGCTTTCGACTTGCGGCGACGGGGCGGAATCAACAATCCCCTTCTCGATATCCTGAGGACCAAGGTGAGGGCACTTGGGCGGGAAGGCATCGGACAGGCGCGCCCGGAACGTGACGATGACCTATGATGTAGCATGCGCATTAGCACAGCGTGCAGGGCAAATGCGACGCGTTCGTCGCGTCAATACGTGTCATGTCGCGCCACCAACTCACAGGTATGATAGGATTGTCGGCCAGGACCTCCTCGTGCGGTGGAGAGGGGGAGCGCTTCCTCTTGACGGGCGGACTCGGCGGAGGTTGCGCGGTGGTTGCGGCGGCCATCTTCTTCTTGGCCGACGACTTCTGCAGGAACTTGTCCATGGGCCCAATGGCCTTTGCCTCGTCGTCGCTGGCGGGAGGCGACGATAACACCGAGGACAGCTCGGAGTCGCTCATGTTGTGGGGGTCGAACGGTGTGGTCGAAGTTGGATGAGGACGCGGTGGGTCAGCGGCGGGTTGTGGATGCGAAGTGCGCGGCCGGCTGGAGCACCACGGCGAGAATGAAGCACTGGCAACGATAAGATTACATGATTGGCTTGGGCGTCTCTTGGGCCCAGTGCACGTCATGTGTCCCAGACTTGGGCTCTATTTTGGCATATTTCACGCGCTATGTCTCGAGTCCGGGAAAAGTTGCATTCGCATTCGCCGTCTACAAACTCGCCGCTCTCGCTCCTTTCAACGAAACCGAGGAGTCCATCTGTTCTCCTCGTTGTCCAAAGCTCTGTTGCGCCTTCGGGTATCAACGTCCAACCTCTAGGAAGCCGCCACAGACACGCGAATCCTGCAAGAACCTGCTGTACAACCAACAACAACGAACAGCTCGACATTCCGAGTGGAGCGCGGTTGTTGTCGTAATTCTGGTGATGACCGTGTCGCTCGCTTACAGGCAAGTGTGACAGGAACGGTTCCGGGACTGAGGCCATAAGCGGCGACAAAGGTCAGCGTCCTGCTCGACCCGGCTTTGAAGCAGAGAAGCTCGTTCTGTGGGCAGCGGTAACAGTAGCCCGGACAAGGATGTAGAAATTATGCAATGACGTCTGGATGCTGACGTTCTTATTATCCGCCGTGCGATGGGGAGTGCAACTGCGCGTCTATGGAAGAGGTGACAACCTATACTGAGTTGCTGCTAGCGATGAGGGCTGCGGCATCGTTGCTAATGGTTTCTGTGAGTGGATGGTATGGTGTTGGCACTCTATTTGCAACCTCTCCGGGACGCCTTCCGATCTGGCACAATCAGTGAGCACTCGCAACAGCAACCTACATGGGCCAAAACGCTCTCCACAATAGTTGTCGCATTTGCGCTCTCTATGCGAGATGCACAAGCCGAGTCAGGGTTTCCAAGCTCTTGTATGTGAGAGTGTGTGATAGTTGCGCTCCGCGAGCCTGCCGGCAGAGGCCCTCGGCAAAAAGTCTTGCGACCGTGAATGGCATGCGCCCGGGGAAAATACTTCTGCAACCTGCTCTTTCACAACCACACCGTTCCAGGGTGAGAAACCACTTGAAAACAACGGAATAGGAGATGAACTTGGCTGTTTACCATCTGAAACCGATGGGTAGGACGAAGTATATGAAACCAGAGAAAGAGAGAGATTCCCGACATGCCTGAGAAATGTGAAGATGCGAGAAATATAGAGATGTGATGGTTTCGGATCTAGGATGCTGCAGGGAGGGGGGATGTGGGAGTTTTGTGGTGACTTGGCGACTCGGTGACTGTCGCGCTCTTGTAGTTTTGCCATGGCATGTGCTCATTGCCCACAACGGATGTGCGCTCGGACAGACTAGCAACACAGGAGATGCATCCCACCTCAGATGTCTCCCATCTCTTGAGCGATGCCGCGATAAAAGCCATTTTGAAGCGATGGTGTCTTTGAGCGAACAGAAGCGCTGTCCAACGCCCAGTGATCACGGAATATGCAAGCAGATGTTTCGATGCGCACCAAATCTATGCGATGTGCAGGTGCATGCACCTGAATGTGCGCGGCGTGGATGCGCGATGGCTGATGAAAGCTTGGTGGTGAGGGCGAGACGGAAGGTTGAGGTGTGGCCGGTCTCTCATTGCATTTTCATTAGCCGAGTCGGGCTAGCGCGGGCCTTTGGTGGGCCGTGCGCCGCGACCTTCGCGAAAAGCCCACAATCGAAATCAATCTCAACCGCAGAGGACGACCGACCGGACACCACCTGCACGACAACAACAGCAGCAACCATGGTCAGTACAATTCCGCCCGAAACACCGCACGCACGCATGCCACGCCTGTCTCGAATGGAGCTCGCCGCGAGCAGACGACAATGGGCTTGCGCCAAAGTCACAGCCGCGCAGCGTCTCCAGGCAGAGCCGGCGAAATTGCACCTCCCTCACCACGCACCGCTGCGGAGGAATTCGAGCTGACAGTTCGTAGGGTCGCGTTATCAGGAACCAGAGGAAGGGGTACGCGCAAACGCTCGAGAGCTTTCCGGAACCGATTCGCTAACATGATAAAAGTCGTGGTTCCATCTTCACGGCCAACACCCGTCTGAACAAGGCCCCCGCCAAGTTCAGGACCAACGACTTCGCTGAGCGCCATGGCTACGTCCGCGGTGTCGTGAAGGACATCATCCACGACGCCGGCCGTGGTGCTCCTCTCGCCAAGGTCGTTTTCCGCGACCCCTACCGCTTCAAGCTCCACACCGAGACCTTCATTGCCAACGAGGGCATGTACACCGGCCAGTTCATCTACGCCGGCAAGAACGCCAGCTTGACCATCGGCAACGTCCTTCCCCTCGGCTCCGTTCCTGAGGGTACCGTCGTCACCAACGTCGAGGAGAAGGTTGGCGACCGCGGTGCGCTCGGCAGGACCTCCGGCAACTACGTCACCGTCATTGGCCACAACCCCGACGAGGGCAAGACCCGTGTCAAGCTCCCCTCCGGCGCCAAGAAGGTCGTCTCCAGCTCCGTCCGTGGTATGGTCGGTATCGTCGCTGGTGGTGGAAGGACGGACAAGCCCCTCCTGAGTACGTGCAGCAATTGCCATGACTACGGGGATTCGGAGGCTAATTTTGTCAACAGAGGCTTCCCGTGCTAAGCACAAGTTCGCCGTCAAGCGCAACTCTTGGCCCAAGACTCGTGGTGTTGCCATGAACCCCGTCGATCACGTAAGTGTTCTGGAGAGTGCGGGGCGAAGATGCGGTGCTGATATTGCTTTCTACAGCCTCACGGTGGTGGTAACCACCAGCATATCGGTAAGGCCTCGACCATCTCCCGCTACGCCGCACAGGGTCAAAAGGCCGGTCTTATTGCTGCCAGGAGAACCGGTCTGCTCCGTGGTACGCAGAAGACGAAGGAGTAGATTCACGGGTGACGCATGGGTTCGGGTGTTCTTTGCTGCGGGTTCGGGTTTCCTCGGGGCGAATAGTACCCATTATGTACCGGGAAATAAAAAACATGGTGCATGCGAGCTTTCTACAGCGATATTCCAGTCCCGCAGGAGGGTGCGGGGGGTTGTCCGGGGAGTGCTAGGTGCAGAGCCACGCAGCTTCATCAAAAGCTCAAGAGGCAGATCTTCGAGTCTCATCAAAATGAATGCGTTCGATATGACGTCCAAAAATAGGAGATCGTGACCAGAGCTGGAAAGCGAGACGATGGCGCCCTCAGGCCAACCTGCCCCGGGCCTGTTTCAGATTTTCGATTGGCACGAAGCGTGGCGTATCATCGACGCGCCGGACGCGGAGCCCCCCCTTTGGCGAAATGGGCTCGAACGAGGGGCAGGCGCGAATCGCACTTCTGGGCGCCGCTCAGCCACGATTTTGATGGGGCAGCTCGTGCTGGCCGCGCGGTTCCCGCGTTGACGACCGGGCCCCTGCACAAGATCGGCACGACGGCGAGGGTTCCTTGTGGCATCAGGTCTCGCCTTCCCCAAGGTTCCTTATATGGGGACAGCAGCCCATGCCGCAGCGTTCCGGTCGTGACCTTCTCGCCTCTTCTCTTCAGTTGCAGCCCTTGCACACGCTCGCTACCCGCCCTTACCTTCTCTCCGCCGTCTCTTTTCCCAGCCATTTCCACCTGAAACCTCGCATGCGATACTAGCCAGCGCCCCTCCACACACCGCGAAAGTGCCCAGGGCACCACGATTCAGCCAGCACAGCGCCTAATTACCCGCCGCTAACACGTGTGATCTTCGTCCCGCTCCTTTTCCCTCAACACGCCCCCGCGGACGACGAACACACCACACGGAAACCCAACATGATTGTCAACAAGAAACTGGACCGCTTCAAGCAATGGGCGGGGGAGCGCATGGGAGGCGAAGTCCGGACCAACGCGACCGACGACTTCAAGGCGCTCGAGCAGGAGATGACCGTTCGTTCTGACGGTATGTGGATCCGGCACACGACCGTTGAGAGGTTCTGGCTAATTTGCCTCATCCAGGAATGGACAACTTGCACAGGTCTATGAGCGCCTACGTCAAGTGGCTGTCCAAGCGCAACGATGCGGGGGATAAGGAAAAATACACGCCTGTGGGCTTCTTGGGTGCCACCATGATCAGCCACGGCGAGGACTTTGATCCTGACTCCGAGTATGGAGCCTGTTTGTCGAGTACGTGCTCACCTCACCCGATCGTAATTCCGATGACGAGCTGACTCTGTTGAAGCGATGGGCCGCTCTCACGAGAGAATGGCACGCGCGCAGGAGACGCTCCTTGCCGATTCCACCACCAGCTGGCTGGAGTCCCTCGAACGCAACCTTGCCCAGATGAAGGAATACAATGCGGCCCGCAAGAAGCTGGAGCAGCGTCGCCTTGCCTACGATACTGCCCTGGTGAAGATGCAGAAGGCCAAGAAGGAGGATTTCCGTGTTGAGGAGGAGCTCCGCTCCCAAAAGGCTAAATACGAGGAGGCTAGCGAGGACGTCTACCGCCGCATGGAGGAGGTCAAGGAGGCGGAAAGGGACAACGTCGAAGATCTGGCTGCATTCTTGGAAGCCGAGTTGGCTTATCATGACAAGTGCCGGGAGGTTCTTATGCAGTTGAAGCGGGACTGGCCTGCTCGGTAAGTGGAATGCGAAGCCGCGCTTACTTTGCGGCGGTGCCTTAAGAGACATGCTAACGTTACACAGCTCAGCTGGATCTTCTGGAACCAGCCGCCGTGGACCCAGGTCTCGCTCCAACACGGCCCATTCTTACGACCGCTACCAGGAGGAAGAGGAACCGCCCATGCCCGAGCCCAAGCTTACCATCCCCAAGCTTGGTGCTCGCGGTGTCTCTCCTCGCCGTGACTACGCCGAAGACTCTCCCAAGCGTCCGTCTATCAGCCGCACCAACACCACTGGCACATTCGAGGGACCTTCCCGTCGTGGCGACGACTCCCCGGGAGGCATGCCCCGACTTTCTCGTGTTCCTACGGACTCATCCTCCATCACCGCTAGTCGCAACAACTTGAGGCCGGTGCGCAGCCGCGGCGGCGACGACTACGACGATGATGACCGCAGTCACAGTCCTGGAAGATCTTACGGTAGAGATAGGTCCGTTTCTCCGGCACCCATCCGATCTGCTAGCTGGGCCGCTGAGGCAACTTCTCCGGCGAGCGGACGGAAGGGACCGCCGCCGCCACCACCCTCTCGTGCGAAGAAGCCTCCGCCACCTCCGCCGCCGATGAAGAAGAGCGGCTTGAGTTCATCGGAGGTGTCCCAGTACTAACAGCTTCACTGGGAATACGACTGGTCGGTTTCTTACTGCGAGCGCAGCGGGGGAAAGTTCAAGGCGCGGAGTCAGGAAGGGTTGGGATAGACGGGCACATTTCAAGGGAGCAATTTGGGTCTTTTTGAGTGATTTAAACATGGACGGTTGAGGCTGCAGGACGGTCTCCGTAAGCGGAGACGAAATGGCTTCCCATACTCCACTGCTCATAGCGATCACACAGGGAGTTTTATGCACGGAAGTTTCGAGCCTAGCAGCGGCCACTATGTCTCCATGAATTATAAAGAATTTCAAAAGCGCCTCGGCTTCAGTGATAATCTGAGGTAATAGTAAGTGCCGAAAGATCTGGGCCATCGGAACTAATTTCCATATGCATCTAAGCTCGTCACGTAGGTAGTTGAACCTATCATCTGGACGTAGATGTATATTTAATAATTCGACATCTGCGCCCGGATGGTAGCTTCAACTACCTACGTAAGCCGGTGCCGTTGCTCTCGAAGATAATTGCGGGGGATCGTTTCTTTTAGCACCTACGTGGGGGTAATTGGATCAAGCTATTGCGGTGGGTCGGCACGATGACCCATGTAGAATTCAAGCCTTCGTCTATTTGGATCTGCTGCGGCTCGACGTTTGAACTCGTCTGTGCACATGCCCGTTCTACTTCCCGTGGAGGAGCACGTCGCAAGGATGCTACCATAGATACATTCTGACGAACATGTCAAGCCGAATAGCCGGGTCTGTTGTCGCGGTTGTAGCTAATCGCCGAAGATACTGGGGGAAACCATTCCGAAAAGTTGCATCCTCCATGATTGCGGCGCTCCTTGGCAGGTTAAGGGCTGCAGCACTCCTGTACCTGACGAAATCTAGAAGCATTTTCGAGGCTCAAAGGCGGCTGGACCCGCTGTTTGACTGCCGAATTGGCTGCTTCAGGCGTGACGCGCCAGGGCCAATAGACATCCCATGCGGGTCTTAGCCGGGGGACTCCGAAAGTCACATGATCTGCTCATCAACTTACAGACCGTGGAGGCGGCAGTCAAAGACGTCAGCAGAGCAGGCCCGCCGCAGCACAAAATCATTTCTTGGTGAAGGGTGACGGGACTGAGTGAGAAAACGGTCGGCACCGATGCGCTTTCCCGCCGTTAGGATTTTCACGTGACGCAACGCGCTAGCCCGGTCGGAACTTGGCAGCAGCGCCCTCTCGCTGAACGGTCTGCCTCGCGCTCAACCTCTGTGAGCATCGACGGCTTGACGAGAACCGCCCATCGCAGCACCCCCGAAGCTTTCCCCGCCGCATCACCACGACCCTCAGCGACGCGTGCCGCTTCCCCTGCACGCTCGCGCGCCGCGCCATTGCACGACCGCACCACGCTCATTTTCGCCTCCCTCCAATTTGCACACCGCGACGTGAGCGACGGCCGCCCTGTTCCCCGGCCCTCCTCCGCCGGCCGCATCGCGACGCGCATCCACAAGGCGCATTTGCACACCGCACGAGGATGCTCTGAGGCAGCACTCAACGCCTGGCCACCTTTACCGCTTTACTCTCATCATCGCGTCCCCCTCGGCTCCGGCCTCGTTCGCCGGCGCGTCCACTGCGATCAACACACGGTGTCGGCCTTTTGAAGACACGCGATTTCCCCCACCATGGCTTCTGTACAGCCGGTCAACGGCACCCCTGGCCCTGGCCAAGGTGTCATACCCTCTCTGCCTGCAGGCCTCACCAAGGAGCAGGTTCAGGCAACGTATATGGTACGCATTGTCGCTCCAGCATGGTTTTCCATCTCCCGAAGCAGCACATGCGTGCTAACCCACCCCGTAGAAATATCAGCAGATGAAGGCGCAAAATGTCTCCGAATCCGATCCCGAATTCATCAAGGCGCGTAATTTGCTCGCTGCCGTCTCGCAGCAAACGAACCTGCAGAAGCAGCGCCAGCGGTACATGATGGAGCAGCAGCAGAAGCAACAGCAGTTGCAACAGCAGCAGCAGGCACAACAGCTGCAACAGAATGGCACTGCTCACGCTGCTACCACGAACGGTGCACAGGCGTCTTCGACTCCCTCCGCCAACGGGCAAGCCGGGACACCTACACTGCCTTCAAACAACGATTCTAGCGCAAGCACTGGCACGCAGCAAGCTGCTGGCACTGAAAAGCCTGCTACTCCGAACGCGCATCCCGCATTCACCCAAACACAGGTCTTGACACTGCGGGCGCAAATCGCTGCATTCAAGCGTCTTTCCCGCAACATGACCATCACGCCTGAGATGCAGCAAGCTCTATTTCCTTCCAAACAAGCAACCAAGTCGCCAACTCCCGCTGAGCGTGTCGCTGCCGCTGGTCAAGTGTTAGATAGTGCTCAGGCTGCCGCCACTGACGCCAGCAAGGAAGAGTCCAATGCTCACAAGGGATTCAAGACGACAACCGACCCATTCTCAATGTTCCCGAAGTCTATCACGTACGCCGAGCACAATAAACGTGAGCGCCGGTCCATTCTCCCCAGCATTATGCCCACCGGTGTCGACGTCGACAAGGTCCGCGAGGAACGCGAAATTGTCCTTTACAACCGGATTCAGGCTAGGAAGGCGGAGCTCGAGTCATTGCCAGCAAATGTCGGCATTTGGGATACAAGCAAATCGGATACCCCTACGGATGAGCATGCGAAGAACTTGAAGCTGAAGGCCTTGATCGAGTATAAAAAGCTGTGTCTTTTGCCCAAGCAGCGTGCGCTTAGGCAGGAGATTGGACGGCAAATGCTGTATGCGGACAACCTGGCCATGACAGCCAACCGGGCCATTTACCGCCGTGTCAAGAAGCAGTCCATCCGTGAAGCTCGCATCACCGAGAAGCTCGAGAAGCAACAACGGGATGCCCGGGAGACCAAGGAGAAGAAGAAGCAGACCGACCAGCTCAAGGCCGTGCTCGCCCGTGGAGAAGAAATCCAGAAGGCGGCGCAAAACCAGCGCATGCGTATGCAGAGGCTCGGTCGCGCCATGATGTCGACTCACCAGAACATCGAAAAGGAAGAACAGAAACGCGTGGAGCGTACGGCAAAGCAGCGTCTCCAGGCCCTGAAGGCGAACGACGAGGAGACTTACCTGAAGCTCCTTGGTCAAGCAAAAGATACTCGTATTTCTCACCTGCTCAAACAAACCGATGGTTTCCTCAACCAGTTGGCTGCTTCCGTCAAGGCTCAACAGCGGAGTGCTACCGACAGGTGGGGCGGAGATGCTCCCGATTCCGATTCCGAGGACGACGACAGCGACCTCGACGAGGATGACCCGAACAGGAAGTCGAACAAGGTCGACTACTATGAGGTTGCCCACCGTATCAAGGAAGAGGTCGTCGAGCAGTCTACCAACCTGGTTGGTGGTAAGCTGAAAGAGTACCAGCTCAAGGGTCTGCAGTGGATGATTTCGCTGTACAACAACAACCTGAACGGTATTCTGGCCGACGAGATGGGTCTTGGCAAGACCATCCAGACCATCAGTTTGATCACTTATTTGATCGAGAAGAAGCAACAGCCCGGTCCCTACCTTGTCATTGTTCCGCTGAGTACTCTCACGAACTGGAACAGCGAATTCGAGAAGTGGGCACCGAGTGTGCAGCGCATCGTCTACAAGGGTCCTCCTCAGCAGCGTAAACAGCAGCAGCAGCAGATCCGCTGGGGACAGTTCCAGGTCCTGCTTACGACTTACGAGTTCATCATCAAGGACCGTCCGATTCTCAGCAAGATCAAGTGGCTCCACATGATTGTTGATGAAGGTCATCGTATGAAGAACTCCAACTCGAAGCTCAGCAGTACCATCACTCAGTACTACACCACGCGCTACCGTCTCATTCTTACTGGTACTCCGCTCCAGAACAACCTTCCTGAGCTTTGGGCGCTGCTCAACTTCGTTCTTCCCAACATCTTCAAGTCCGTCAAGTCTTTCGATGAGTGGTTCAACACACCGTTCGCGAATACTGGCGGTCAAGACAAGATGGAGCTCAGCGAAGAAGAGCAGTTGCTTGTCATTCGCCGTCTTCACAAGGTGCTTCGGCCCTTCCTGCTGCGCCGTCTCAAGAAGGACGTGGAGAAGGACCTGCCCGACAAGCAAGAGCGCGTCATCAAGTGTACCTTCTCTGCGCTTCAGGCCAAACTGTACAAGCAGCTTGTCAACCACAACAGGCTCATGGTCAGCGACGGCAAGGGTGGCAAGACCGGCATGCGTGGTCTGAGCAATATGCTCATGCAACTGCGCAAGCTCTGTAACCATCCTTTTGTCTTCGAAGAGGTTGAAGACCAAATCAACCCTGGCAGAGGCACCAACGATCTCCTTTGGCGTACCGCCGGTAAATTCGAGCTGCTCGACAGGATATTACCCAAGTTCCAAGCAACGGGCCACAGAGTCTTGATGTTCTTCCAGATGACACAGATCATGAACATCATGGAGGACTTCCTGCGGCTGAGAGGGCTTCAGTACCTCCGTCTGGACGGTTCAACAAAGGCCGACGATCGTTCGGACCTCCTAAAGCTTTTCAACGCTCCCAACTCTCCGTACTTCTGCTTCCTGCTCTCCACCCGTGCCGGTGGTCTTGGACTGAACCTTCAATCCGCCGATACCGTCATCATCTACGATTCTGACTGGAATCCTCACCAGGATTTGCAGGCTCAAGATCGTGCCCATCGTATCGGTCAGAAGAACGAGGTCCGCATTCTCCGTTTGATCAGTTCCAACTCTGTTGAAGAGAAGATCTTGGAGCGTGCCAACTTCAAGCTGGACATGGACGGCAAGGTCATTCAGGCCGGTAAATTCGATAACAAGTCCACCAACGAAGAACGTGACGCTATGCTGAGAATTATGCTTGAGTCTGCCGAAGCTGCCGAGAACCTCGAGCAAGCTGAGATGGATGACGAGGACCTCAACATTATCATGATGCGTTCTGACGACGAGCTGATCACGTTCCGTGAAATCGATGAAAGGCGAGCCAGGGACGACCAGTATGGCCCTGACAAGAGACTTCCTCGCCTGTTCTCTGAGCAGGAATTGCCAGACATCTACGTCAATGACGATACAGCCATTGTCGAAGAGGTCGAGGAAACATACGGTCGTGGTGCTCGTGAAAGGAGAGCTGTCAAATACGACGATGGTCTCACAGAAGAGCAGTGGCTCGAGGCTGTCGACAACGACGACGACACGATCGAGGCAGCCATTGCCCGTAAAGAAGCTGCTAAGGCACGGCGCGTTGGCAAACAGGAGAAGCGCCCTGCTCGCGAGTTCGAAGTGGTAGAGTCTCCAGCTGTGTCTCGCGAGAGCTCAGAAGAGCCGCAGCCGAAGAAGCGCGGTCGGAAACCCAAGGCTGAGAAGCGGAAAGCGGACGAGGCATCTTTGGATGGTGAAACAACTCCTGCCCCTCGGAAGCGGGGCCGTGGGGCCAAGAACACCGAGACGCTCAGCGCAGATGACCGGCAGGCACTGCAAAAGATCCTGAACAACGTGTTTGAGACTCTCAACGACCTGGAAGAAGGCCCCGCTCCTGGCGAAGATCTTGCACCACGCGGCATTATCGACCCCTTCATTCAACTGCCAGACCGCTACGAGTACCCCGATTACTACCAGATCATCACCAAGCCGGTTTGCATGGATCAGATCAAGAAGAAGATCAACAAGAAAGAGTACCAGCACACACGGCAGTTCAGGCAAGACATGGCTCTTTTGTGTAACAACTGCCGCACGTACAACGAGGACACGAGTATCTTGTACCAGGACGCCAACCTCATCGAGGAAACCTGCGTCAACAAGCTCAGGGAGGAAACACAGGAATACCCTCAGTTCGCCGACTTCGACGACCGGGGCAACGCAAGCGTCAGGCCCTCGACAGGACCGGTCTCGAGCGCGGGCACTCCCATGGCATCTCGCTGATGTTGCATGGAAATAGTCTGATGCTGATTGTTGGGCGTCTGTTTCAGTACAGGTCGAATTTTGATAGACAAATTTCCTCTCTCCGACACGTCTTCATCATCATGATAAACATCGGGGCTTTTGGTTTGAACGGACACTACGCGGACAAACATACGGAGTTTTATGAGAACTGGTTGTGCGGTTTTAGTTTTGGGAGGAATGGAGGGTGGGTGCTAAAGGGGTTTAATCCTCCTCACTTTCTGGGCTGGAAGCGACTGCACGGGGAAGCAAAAAACAAAAGAGGTTTCTGCCGCTGCTTAGTGTGAAGCGTGGCAGTCCTCTTTTATTTCCTTTTCGTGAGCTTCAGCTTGAATGCGCGTGGAAATCATCATCATTACGGTGGCATGGCTTGAATGGTTTTTTCCTGTTCTTCTGCTGTTTTCTCTCTTCTCTTACTTCTCACGTGCTCAATGGAGAAAGAGGCATCATCATTCTTTCGTGTAAAATTCGAGGCCTTAATGTGATTTTTCCTCTTCTCGAGCTCTTGCTTGCTCTGTCTGGGAGGTTGTAGGGTCTTGTAAGTGTGTGAAGTCTTTCTTCGGCTACGGACTGAGTGGTTGGATGCCCTCCATTGTGATCGAAGGGAAGAATAGATGAAAAAATGGTGGCGGTGGACCGCAGTGGGTGGTCCTGGGTTGGTTGGCTAGTCGCAGCGCATAAGACAGCAGTCGAAGTCTATGTTTTGTTTTGGGTGTTGTTCTTTCATTTTTTGGCGTCGGCATCTATATCCTAACATTGCTTTGATAAAGCTAAAAGTCAAAGGCCCTTTGGTGGGACAAAAAATTATCCAACCTTCTGTAGCTCACTGCCGGGTCGTTGTTCGATGGAAAAAGAAATCAGTGATACATCAGTGCCAGACCTATCATTACCGTACCACAGTAACTGTGGAAGCAAAACAAGAGAAGCCAAAACATCTAATTACAAAGTGCCATCCCGATTTTCATATACAACCCCCAAAGCCCTTGCTTCTACTCTCTCCGATTGCCGGTCATCATCACCATCTACCCAACATCAGACATCCTCTAGCTCTCCCCGCTCTCCCCCGCGCCTCCTTGCACGCAACGCCTCCTCTTCTCCTCCCCTTCCCCCTTCCTCCTCCTCCTCCTCTTCTTCTCCCTCGTCGTCTCGGGAAAATCTCGAATCGTGCGCGATGGAAGGCGTCCGCACCGCAGTACCATAATCGTTTGGCTGGTCGTTGCCACTCGTCGCCTCTGCTGTTGCTATCCTGTGCACTCTCTCTTCGACGACGACGAAAGCTGGTGACGATGTCGCGGGACGCACGGAACCGCTGAGGCTGCCGTCGCCGTCGTCATCGTCGTCGTCGTCGTCGTCGTATGTGGGTGCACTCGTAAGCGTGCTGCCGTTTGTTCTTGCGCTGCCGTTGATGCTGCTGTTGTCACGCGAAGGCTGGGCAGGCGCGATAAGCGGCGGCTGCTCGTGGTGGACGCCGTTGGGGAGGTCGGTGACGTCGATTATTTCCTGGTGGTTAGGGTCTGTGAGTACGGAGGGCTTGGAGAATTTCGGATGCAGTGCATGGGCAGTTGAAGCTGTCGTCTAGACGACAATGTCGAATTAAAATTTTGACATACGCGCTGGAACGATAGTTTCAACTGCCCATGACTTGGGTTTGGAGATTTGTTTGTAAACAAAGAAAAACAAAAAAAAAAAAGGCTCGTGAGAGAAGGGCTATGGAGACGTGATTTTGGTAGCAGAGCTGTGGACATACAATGATTCTTGAGATTCTCCCGCCCGCAGTAGTGGTCGGCCTGGTCGGAAGGGGGGCGGTTGGCGGGGCGGCAGCTGGGTCCTGGTAGTAGCGGCGATACATGTGAATGCCATTAGGCCGGGGTGTTGGATTTTCGTTCGTGGGTCGTTCTGGATAGTCTCCCATGGTGGTGGAATGGGGCATGGTGCCTTACGGATCACATAGGTGAGACTGTGGTGGAATTTAAATGTAGCAGCTGTTTGTATGAATAGCCTGGCATAAGACAGCAAACGAAGTCGAAAGGCTGCAAATAGCAAGTGGCCAGGTGTACGGTGGCGGTGGCCAAGAGGAAGAAAGTCAAAGTAACATGGAAGACACGGAAGATAAGTTACGACGCATACGAGACTGTTGGAAAGACAAGATATTTCTATTTCGACCCTGGTCCAGCTCCGTAGTGCATGGAGCATGCGAGAAATTACCAGAAACCTGAACGCCGTAGGCCCGTAGCAAACTCCGTTGAAAATGCTGTGTCCGTCGATGGGGTATCGTGTGCCACAATCCTTGCAAAAAAACATTACCGCTTTCCACCCTTCTTCCCCGCGGCCTTCCCTTTGCGCAGATTGTTGAACGTAATGGTGGAGGTGGCCTTGCCGCGCCTCTTCTTCTGGACCCGACCGGTCTTCTTCTTCAGGCTAGACATGGAAGGTTTCGCGCCGTCGACGTCCATAGCTGCACAAATCAAGTGCGTTAGCAGCGATGTTCAAGGCTGTCAAAAGTGCAAACCCAGATCGCCTTCCGTGGTGAAGCCCGTGATATCCTCCGAGAGACCCAAGAAGTGGTAGAAGACCTCCTCCTCAGCCATGTGCTGCTTGGTGGGGTTGGTGCTGGCTAGGAGCGAGGGCGGAATGGGCCAAGTGAAGCACTTCGACGAACCTTCTGCCTGAGCGGCCGGAGCCTTCTCTTGCGCGGCGTTGTTCTCGGGCTCTGTGGGAGTGTTAGTGGGGAGCTGCGGAAGATGGCGGAGGCTTCGAGTGCGCTCACCGTCCTTCTCGACCTCCATCTCATTCTTCGGGGGTTGGGGCTGCTGAGCGAGCTCGAGCAGCTTTTGCGACAGGCGCTCGGCGCGGGCGGTCTCGACGGGGCCGAAGACTTTGGCCTTGAGGTTCTGGTTGTTCGTCTTGCGAACGCTGGAGCGCGCGCTCTTCGCCATTGTGGATAGTGTGTGTCGTGCGAAAGTAGGAGGGTGGGTGAGAAATTGTGCGAGTGCGGAGGTGTAGAGTTGAGGGCTTGAAGCTCGTCTGTGCTGGGAATTTTTGGTGGCGGCAGGCGGAGTGATTCCGGTAGGCTACGCAGGGCGGTGAGGGCGGCGCGGCCAGATTTTACATCAGGCTTGGCGCCCTGGCTTGCGGTGCCCGCGTTGGCCTCCGAGCCGCCGGCCGCAAGTACCCGTGCCGCGAAACAAGCTGCGCGTTCGACGGCGCGTAGGCTGAGAGCGCAGTGCGCGATAGAGTCGGAAAATAGTGTAGATTTCTGCTGCAGAGCCGCGAGGCCGTGAAAGGCGCGACCAGACGCGGAAGGCGGCCGGACGTGAACCAGTGAACCGAACGGGCAACTACGACGTCTGCCCTTCAACACCAGCTCGCGCGCCTCAGCATGCCCCGACCTCTCCTCTTCCTTCCGCGCCCGCGCAACCCCAGACCCTTCGCCTGTGCTGCCTCCGCACCACGACCGCGTCTCGGTCCGTAGCCTCGACTGTACTTCGCCTTCTCGCTTCCCCTCCACCCTCGTACCTTGCCCGCGCCGCGCTGCGCCGCCATGGCCTCTGGACAGTCGCTCCAGTTGCAAGCCAACTCCCTCCACCCACGCCTCAAGAACCTGATAAACAATGACTTGAAGGAAATATGCAGGTCAGAAGAGCTGCCCGTCTCCGGCGTCAAGGCCGTGTTACAGGAACGCATCATTCAGCGTGAGATCTTGCCTCCACCACAGCCGAGCCTTTGCACATGCGAATCGCGCTGACTCGTTTACCTGCTATGCAGACCTGAATACTCTCGTCCACCGTGGCGACGCGAACGGTGTCGCTCGACTTCGCTATCGCATCGCCAACCACGGCGCAACACCCCCCGCCACGCCTCATCCACCCCAGCTGCCCGACTACCCCGACTCCGTATCACCCATCAACCCGGCAACCATGCAGAACAATTATCGCCCGGCACCAGCCATGAACCTTCCGTCGCGTCCTCGCTACCAGCGTACGTACACTAGGACAATTCACCCGTGGAGCATACTGAGCAGTACACAGCCCGCTTCTCGTTCAAACAGAGCCCATTCTACGATGTAGAGGAGGCCTTGGCTCCGACAGTTGAGCTCCAAGGTGAGGTTGCATGCTTCCAATGTTTGCTCAACGCCCTCTGATACTAATCTAGGGGCTGAAGTCCTGCCCAATAACCGGACTAGCACAACAATCTCGGTCCAGCTGCCGGCAGATGTTGTGGATAGGATGAAGTCGAGTAGCTCCATGCGCGCCATGTTGTTCTCCGCCGCCGATCCGGTTCTCGCGCCCTACGCCGCCGCGGATATTGCTTTCCCACACCAGCTGGAGGTGAGGATCAACGGCGACGAGGTCAGGTCAAACTTCAAGGGTCTCAAGAACAAGCCTGGCTCCACACGGCCAGCAGACATTACGGATTTCATACGCAAGCTTCCGGGCTACAACAACAACGTCCAGATCACATACGCGTTGACGCAGAAGGCAAGTAGTGAAAGGGTAAATCTATCTCAGGCACGAAGCATTGCCATCAAGACAGGCTTTCCCATTCACCCCCTCTCCCTGGCGTTATGTTATTATTGACCGTGTACAGAAGTTTCACATGGTCGTCTACCTCGTCCGGAAGCACTCGGTTGCCGAACTCGCAGGACGCATCAACCGTGTTTTCAGCAAGGATAAGGTCATGGACGAAAGTACGTTTCATCCCCAGTTTCAAACTAACCTATCCTGACGTATATGTGCAGTGCGGGCACGTGCCCAGGATCCGGATATTGTGATTGAGTCTCAAGTTGTCTCACTCAGAGATCCCGTTGCCGGTATCCGTATATCGGTGCCGTGCCGCTCTACTGTTTGTTCGCACAATGAATGCTTCGATGCCACCTCGTTTCTGCAGTTGCAGGAGCAAGCGCCTACGTGGATCTGCCCGATCTGCAGCAAGACGATCAGCTACGAGGCGCTCGCGGTGGATAGGTATTTGGCTCCATTCGATACGAGATTGGATCGTCACTGATCAGCCTCAGATACATGCAAGATATCCTTGCCAAGACATCGTCGTCAACTGATCAAGCCAGGATCTATCCGGACGGCACCTGGTCTCCAGGTACCGCGGATAAGATGAAAGCCGAGCACGCGACGCCCAAGAGCGAGCTTAACGGAATCAAGGCTCAGGCGGACGATAGCGATGATGACCTCGTGGAGATCGCTCCACCAGTCATGAAGAAGGAGGAGTCTATGACGCCGCTGCACAATGTCAACACACCGCCAGTTTCGTCTCGCGAGCCGTCGACGGCTTCGGCCGTCCCGGGCAGCAACCGTGGGAAGCGCAAGCAAGAGATGGTCATTGACTTGACGTTGAGCGATGATGACGAACCACCTCGTCCAGCGAAGAGAACGAACAGCGCCTACAGTACGCCCAATAGTCTTCCAGACCGTTTCCGTCCGCCTTCCATGGGTCATAATGCGTACCCTTCCCACCCGCCGGCTCCGGTGACCCCTTCACATTACCGTCATGAACAGAGTGCTAATCGTCCACCGAGTTCACTAGGCCCTCCAATGGCTTCTAGGCCTAGGCATTCGGTGAACGGAAACTACAGCACCCCCCAGAACCACTACTACGATACGAGTCAGCAATGGTACAACTCCAACCGTACCCGCTGACCACGGCCCTCCCCCGTTTTCAGCACACACATTGTCTTAGACTCCCTCCCGAGACGCTCAACTTTTGACCATTCAAGAATATGGCAATACGAGCGCAAGGGTCGTTGCCCTTTCAGATGGGCCATGGAAGGAGATGACGCTGTCCATGTATCTTCTCGCTTCTATATCATCTTCCGCTTCTCGGATGCACAGCACAGCGTGGTGTTCTTTGCTAGGGTTTGATACCTCGTGGGAGAAAGCGTTTTTTTTTTCTTTTTCCCTTCGCACCAGGACAAGGAGAAAAATAAGGGTTTTTGGGACTTCATTAGGGGAATTTGGGCTTTTAATGGGATTATGAGACCTCAATTATTTGCCTCTGTTTTGGAATCCGTTTTCACTACGCGCGCGCCGCTCGGAAGAGTAGGGGGGAAGCGGAAGGTGAGGGGAGGTAGCAGAGCATGCGCTTATGGGCGTTTTCTTTGACGGCCACCAACCCCCGGCCATTTCTTTGTTTTTTTTTTTTTTTTTACTTCTTTCTCTTTGAGAAAGATGAGCTGCTGGCGAATTAAATTTGGGCAGTGGGAGGGCTTCGAGGCAGAAAGACTTGAAGCTTTCTTTTTTTGTTCTCCTCCATATACCAAAAGACAAGATACGCGAGAAGAGCAGATGGATGGGTTCCAGACGGTTCCGGTATGGCGGTCGGCTAGTTTCTTTGGCGGAAGGGTTTTGTTTGGTTCCTCTGTTGCGGGGAATTAAAAGGAAAAGGAAGAAAGGAACATTGGTGGTGGTCGAGCCCCGCCGGGGGCAATGGGGGCCAAAAAAAACGGATTTGTGATGATGATGATGTGTGGGTGGGTGGGTGGGTAGGTGGGACGAACAGCACACCGCTGTTGCTATGAGGCATTTGTATAGGTCCAACAAAATTTCACATCCACGAAAATAAACGAAAGGAAGTCACGCAATGATTCTCAAGATAGAAGTGATGTGTCAAACGATTGTCTTCTCGTTCCATGCATTGATCGCCAGGGTATTAAAAGGGGAATTAGTAATAATTATATACATCCGTTCGCCGGGGGGAATAGTACAAAAAAATGGTGGCGGCATGAATTAGAAACGAACCGAGAGGGAAAGAGATGGAACCACCACTTTCTTTTCTCTTTTTGCATCGACTACCCAAACCACATCTTCTCATAAGAAAACATGATAAGATTGTGGGGAAGGAGGTGGACGGTTGTTTTTTTGATTTTTTGCTTCTGTTTTTTTCCAATTGTGTTGTTAATGTGACAATTAGCAGCTGACATGGAGGGGAGCACAAGACTATGCTCTCTGCCCCATCGCTGACCTTTTTCCCTTTTTCTCCTGTTCCCTAATGGTTTAGCCAAACCGGAAATAAGAAGCCGCGGTCCATGCCTGGACTCGGCTTCACGAATGATACTTTGTGAGCACCATTCGTTTGTATGCATCTTCCTCTCCTATCCCCGGACCAAGTCAATGGCTGCGGATAGAAAGCAGAAAGGTAAGGTACATTGGGAGAGGAGCTCACATCAGAAATGATGTGATCCTCTCCGTGAGCCACATCCGCCAAGCAGACTACTCGGCGGAAAAGCTCTCGAAATTGCTTTCCCCATGACTCTGCCCGCGCGCGTTTGAGAGCCGACTCAAAACCAAAATTCTCAGCAGAAATGTCGTAAGTCGTGAACCCCCCATGGAAAAGTCGTAAAAATTAGAAGGTATAATTGTCGATGCAGAATCTGGGGCGGTGGGCGCGTGGCAAACGTAGAAAGGGAAAGCGGTGTTGTGCCCGGCTCAGCAGGCGGCGGCGAGGGCGCATTGTGACTTTGCGCTCGCTAAGACGCCTGTTTCGAGCCGGGTGCGGCGGAGCCCGCTTACTGCTGCTTCTTGGAGACGGCCGGGTCCGGGTCGTAAGTGCGATCGTCCTCGCCCTCGACTTCCATGACGATGCGCTCCATCTCCTTGCTCTGCTTCTCCCACTCCGACTGTGCCATCTTGAGCTCTTTGCGGAACAGCTCGTCGTTGGGCTTGCGATACGATCCGCCGAGACGGTCCCAGAGGGTGGTGTACTGGCCGTAGTTGTAGTTGAAGTACAGGCTGTAGATAATCGGTTAGGCACGTCGATTCGTTGCAAGAGGGCGGGTAAACTTACTGGTGCATCGTGTGGCAAGCCGCGCCGTTGATGACGGGGCTCTCGGCAATGTATTCACCATCGTGGATCATGACGGTCCAGATGTTGACGAAGGCGAAGAGCGCGACGTAGGCGAACTTCTGGAGCGGGAAGATGAAGGGGAAAACGTGGTAGGGCAGAGACTGGGCGAAGCCGTCGAGCGGGTGGAAGGCGTGGCTCGCGAACGGAGAGGGCATGATCCACTTGTGGTGCGGCTTGTGGAGGTGCTTGTAGACCTTGGGGTGGTGAAGCCAGCGGTGGATCCAGTAGATGCAGAAGTCGGTGAAGATGATGAAGAATGGGAACTGGATGATGTCGTACCAGGTTCCAGGGCCATCCGAAGTAGCATCGTACATCTTGCTGAAGCCACGAACCTCGGCGACGAAGAAAGGAGTGGTGAAGATGCTCATGATGGGCATGGCGCGCATTGTCTGGGCGATCTCGAGCGAGATCTGGTTCTTGAGGTATTTCGGGTGGGCGAAAGTGGCCTTATCGAAGACGAAGACGTAGGAGAAGGTCGCGCACAAGAAGTAGACGACCAGGCCGAAGATCCTGCATAGATTCTGTCAGCGCTGCGACTCGGCGCATTCAATTGGGGCAGGGCGCGTACCAGGTGATGAGGAATAGCGAAATGGCCTGGCGGTACATGTTGTCGCGCGCCAAGCTGCTCATCCACGCGTACTCAGTGGGCGGAAACGAGAGATACTGGCTCGCAGGCTCGAATTTCCACGCATTGGCGAGCGCGGGCATCTCGGGGATGGCGGCGTATGAGGCATTGGCGATGGCGGCGGCCTTTCCCAGGTTCGCGGCGGGCGAGGGCGCGGCGAAGGCGTAGATGTAGTCGAACAGGTAGGTGTCGAAAGCTTCGAGCACGACGTCCATGGCTCAGAGTGGTGGCGACGTCGCGCCGGTGTTTGAGAGTTGCAGTGGTGGTGGTTGGGCTTCGCAATGGCGCAGCGCAACGGTGAAAGGGGCTTAGGGCGCAGAGCTTGATGGCGGTTCCTTGAGAGCCAGGACGGCGAATGCGCGATCAGATAAGGACAGGCTTGTTGGGGCTGGGCGGCAGGAGGCTGTGTTTTGTAGGTGGAGAAGCGAGACCGGAAGGCTCGGGCGGTGGAGATGATTAGAGATGCGGAATTAAACACAACTCCTCCATTTGAACATTGCAGGAGGGCCGCCGTTTTTCTCAGCGCGCTTTTCCGCTGTTGCGAAGAGACCCTGCGCGGCCGGCGGTGTGATTGGCTCAGGCACACACACGGGCTACGCTAGCACGGGCTCGCAGCACCGGCAGCCATCAATTCCGTGGGCTCTCGGATGGGCTGACTTGAGGACCACCGGCGGATGGGCAGGTTCTCTTGTGCAAATCGCATGATTCTGTTAAAGAGACCCTGCGCCGCGAGTCGTCAGCGCCGTCGCGGGGCTCCAAGCGGGCGCCTCCGCCGCGCCGCTGCCGCCCTGCACCGGTGCCTGATTTCCCACGTCCAAATAAGCTGCTGGGCCTGAGCTGTGCAGCTGGCTCCACGTGACGTAACAGCCCACGGCGAAGTCGGAGAGAAATGAAGCATTGATGAGCTGTCCAAGCCGTCTCCGCCGTAAGCCAAGAGCTCTCCTTTTCTAGTCTGCGACAACGGCGCTCGCTGGCGCGGTGGACATGGAGCTCAACGAATGATCTGGCGGAGAGCTCGCTGCGCACTCGGCGCCGGCAGGGAGATGACGACGCACTTGCCAGATCTAGATAAGATAAGGGGCGCGTCCGGCTGCCTGGCATCTGGAGAGCGCAACAGCTGTCCGTGGGGCCCTCTGCCCCGCTGCTTCTTAACTGTCGCGTCCTGCAAATGCAGGGCATCCCCACGCACTTCGTCCTCTTTCGCGCGCTGCTCACCAACACCTGTCATGGCCAGGAGGATCCCAGTGCGCAATATTAGGTACAATAGCTCGGTATCGGCGATCGGGCTCGGCCTTGTCACACCGGGCGCAACCCGAACCTCCGCCCTCCGCTCTCCCACAGCTCCCGCCCCCATGTCTGCTCACTCGCTTCCGTCTCGCCGCCGCCACCTCTGTGCTACGGACTATCCTTCCGCCGTGCGATCGTCCCCGCCACCGCGAGCAGCAAGAGTTCAAAGATGAGGCGACTCCATGTTCCGCAGCGATCGTCGAGGCTAGGTGCTGCCAGTGACGGTGGCAGGGCGCGCAGTGAGGCTTGCCCGCTACGGCACCCTTCCTCCTCCATTTCCGCCAGAAATGATGCGCGTACGCACCGTCTTCGCAGCAACCTGGCAACCTTGGCGGCCTGCCTTTCATGCCGTACCACTAGTTGCCTTCTCGATGTTCCTCCCGCCGGGCCTGTCGTCCGTCCGCCGCATGCCGTTAGCCGCTGTGCCGGGGCTGTGAAGTCACGATGTGCCCGTCACTAACTCGTCCAGGAGGTTGCTCCGTGGGACTGACATCAGTCGGAGCGACATCCACATGAGGCTTTGATTGAGATGCGACAAACGAACAAAGAATTCGGGCTCGCGCGATGCCTGCCTTTTGACCCCCAAGGCCGTCCTCCGGAAAGAGCTTGTACACGCGGATGAAGAACTCACCGCTTGGCGCCACGCTGGCCCGCCATTGGCCCGGCGCCAGTGCAACTGCGCCAGATTCGACAGGGAAGCCCAAGCTATACGATCTGCCCAGGAAAACTTAATCTGCAGTCCCGGTGCTGAGGTTCCGCATGACACGGCCAGCGCACACGACTGGCTCAGGACGAGCGCTATCGTCGGCCTGCGGCAGCCCTCTCTCGCTGCCCGTCAGTGAGCACGAGTCGCAGAAAAAGAAGCCGACGGCGCCAACGGCATATCCGACAGAGTGGGCGTTGGAAGAGCTAGTCGCGACGCTACGCAGCGAGCAAGGCAGGACGACGACCCACCACCGGCCAGACCCCTTCGCTACAGTCAGCACCATGCTCTGCCCGCTTTTTGTGATGCCGCTGGCGCTGGAGAGCTGCATGGGAAAAGCCTGTGGTGACACCTGAACAGCCTGTGGGGGACTTGGCCAGGTCCCATTTACCCGTTTACGCCCGGTATTGGCTGCTATCTCCATCCCCAAACCTGGATGCTGGGTCTTTGGCGCTCCGAGCGGGGTGCGCGGTAAGCGTGCTGTGTCACCGTCCCCCTTTGGCTGCCGTGCAATACGAAAGCGACATCTGCAACCGCCGGGCCGGATCCAGCGCCCTAACGACCGGTTGTCGTCTTGCGCGTGCATCGCTGCTGCTGCCGTGCCCGCGAAGCTCTCGGTGTCATGCATCACGGTTCGGCGTGCACAGCAGCTCGCACATCAACCGCACTGCATGCTGCTCTGGTGGCCTGACGGCCCTGTTTGCCGCAGCCTGCAGCCCATCATGTCCTTTCCAGGCATCCGGATGTTTCAGACTGGGTCGAGCTTTGCAGACGACGACGTATCCTGCAGAACGAGAGTACCACACCACCCCTTAAGCCAGCAGACACAAGTACATAGTACAGCCGCCGCCAGAAGCCGGGATCGTGGCATTCTCGAAAAAGTGGGTACGGGCATTGCTGTGCCCTGGGAGCTTCAATGCCACACAGGGACCAGGCACTTGGTCATCAAGCAGGCAGATCCCAGGTGCCAACGACGCGCGCGTACCGCGCTGCCTCGTCGCCACATGTCCACAGAAACGCGTTCGATTTCTCTCTCAGCCCCGCGTGCATGGTGGAATCGAACCACCTTGTCGGGAGTGAGGCGCCGGACAGGCGTTTCTAGCGCATTGAGCCATGGGCAGGGCTGTTGCCACTGCTGCCAGCGAGCATACGTACTGCTGGGCCCGGTTCTTGATCTTCGGAGCTCGGGCTGGGCCGAAATTCGGGCCAATTTCCTGGTCCCGAAGTGCTCATAGAGAGCCGTAGTACACGGGGAGACACGTCTCTGTACCAAGGCTCTGGAGGGCATAGCGGTGAGCTGGCTACCGTTTTCCGGCCTCGGTCAGGTTCATTTTCTGGCGGGAATTTTGTTAGATTGACGCTGACCGCTTACTTGCGTGGTGCATCATGGATAATGTAGAAGTGTACGCTTTTTTGATAGCCGGCCGTCATAGCGTAAGTGCGATGCGCCGTTTATAGACACACGCTGACCATCATGCCTGAGCTGACGGCGGCCATCGGGTTCCCGAGATTAAGCGTTGGCCGCTGGCTGCCCAAGTATTACCCCAAAACAATGATGGGAGTGAGACGCGCAAGTGGATCCATGCATACATAGCTTCCGTGGAATGTGAGCACCACAGCTGGAACACACCCTCGAGGGAGCATGGTGTTTGCTTGCAATGAGCAGCTCGCCGCCGGCAACAATTACACCAACTGCCTCTCCAGCAGGAATCTCGGGAATAATCTACGGTGAGTCGCCCCCCAGGAGAAAGAGAGGGCCTGATCATAGCTCGGAGAAGCGGAGGGATCCTGGACTTTTCCTCCGGGACGACCCCACTATGATGAGAGACCCCGCCCTGGAACCTGGAAGGAGGGGGGAAGGAAGGCTGTGCTGTGATGTGGCAAACCTCACTGACATGGATTTCGGTCGGACAAAGGCGAATATGCATCTCAGCACACATACACACACCAACCGGTCAAAGGAGGATGCTCCCGGTCCGAGCCACAGCTATTCGGCCACGTCGTCAAGATCTTCCCTCTTTCTCTCGAGAAGGAGGATGGGGAGGCGTATGTAGGGGAAAGACGCGGCGTTCATCACAAGTAGAAGCCTACCCAATCAGCCTCCCCTCAGTATTTCTTTCCAGCCCTTCTCCCACGCGCCCTGCACGACATGAGAAGCGTGGGACTTGGGCGTTCACGTTGGGCGTTGGCGTCTGCTGTCTCTCCCCACCTTCTCCTTCTCTTCCCGGTTTCGCATCAGTCCTCGTGGCGGGGTCCGCGTGGCAGACGCCGTGCAGCAAGCCCCGAGCTCGTGCTCTCAAG
Source organism: Lasiodiplodia sp. COLG20 (assembly GCA_009801085.1). Taxonomy (NCBI): domain Eukaryota; kingdom Fungi; phylum Ascomycota; class Dothideomycetes; order Botryosphaeriales; family Botryosphaeriaceae; genus Lasiodiplodia; species Lasiodiplodia sp. COLG20. The sequence continues at coordinate 3,061,711 of VNWV01000005.1, read as the reverse complement.
AGGAGGTACGTACACAACCGGTTGCCGTGTGGGGAAGGGAAGGAGGAGGAAGAAGAGGATGGGAGGCCCCAGCCATGGAAGGGAGCAAAGACTGGTTCGGTGCGACTGTGACTGACTTGTCCCCTTCTCCTCGCCGTCATGTGTTCAGCTCACCGGTTTTTTTTACCACTCTGCCCCACGCCCCGCCGACGCCTGCGGCTCCGCTCTCTCTCAGCCTCACTGTTGTTGGGCTGTTGGTGGAGCCGGGACATGATCGCGCGCGCTTCCAGGAACCACATGTTTCTCCCTTTCCCCGCTGAAGAACTTCGTATATGCCGGGAAAAGTACGCGATCGTCCGTGACTGACTGGTGCTTTTTGCTACCTTCCTTGTTCAGCCTCCTCTTCGTTCGTTCCTGTCGAAGCCAGCGAAGCGCAACCCCTGCTGTTTCTTCGCTGTTGCCTGACTTTACGCGACGTGTGAGTGGGGCTGGCTAAGCCTTGTGGGTGGCAACATACACTTGAGTTTACCAAGCTCTTTATAGTCTTTCATTGTTCAACGACTTACGGGTTTAAAGTCGATACAGCTCAGTATGATTTAATCAGACATTTAGAATCAAAACCGTGTTGTTCGGCGTCGTTTTGGAGCAGTAGACGTCATGGACTACACAATTCTTCAGGCTACCAGCCCTGGCAGACAAGGCTGGAGCCTTTTGCGCCCCAACTCCGAAGAAGGCTCGAGGCTGAAGATACGACGCATGGGAACCTTCCTGCACGCGTAGAGACGTCATACGATTTCTCTAAGCAAGGCTTTGAAGCTTGCCTCGCTCGGCCCGACCCTACGAGTCCCGGGGTTGCCTTTTACCCTTTGCCACCCTCCGCTCCGAGGATATTTGAGGCTCTCTGCTTTCTTTGGAGATAACCGCATCGCTAACGATGGGCTAATCTCCAGGCCTTTGGCGCTGGAGTGAGATTCTCGCTATTATCTGTCCCCTCTTTCTCAATGAGTGACGGGAGGGGTTTGGGAAGGAGAGGATGAGGAGCAGAAACGACGAGAAGGCAACCAAGTCATGTGAACGAGGCAACGGTAGCTCTTTGCCTAATGTAACGTATGATAGAGTAGAAAGGGGGTCGAACACACGTGGCACACGCCACTGCCTCTATCACGGTGAAGCTCCTGCTTACTTCCATAATGCAAGGCTCATAGGCCTTGCTCCATAGTGCGTATGCAATAGTTGCTGCTTGCTCTACTCTCTTCAACAGCCTTGTAGCTCTAGCACATTGCCATGCATCGTTAAGCGTAGGATCATAAAGCTGCAAATCCATTACATGCGATGCAACCAAGGCGCGTTGATCCGTCGGGCTGCATTCTCCCAACTGCCTCCTTCCCGAGCCGAACCCTTTATTTTTCTTTTGTGCTCCACCACCCTGTCTGTTACAGAAACCGAGGGTCCATCGAGGGGCACCGAAGGTTCCGTTGCGGGCTGGCTGATCGTTTCTCTTTTTCATTTCGTTTTGGGCCGCCATGCGAGGCGGCGTAGACGGTTGACCTGAAGTGTGACAGATCACTAACGCACTCGAACAGACACGTGTCGAAACGCATGCCAACGGCGGCTGCTTCCCGTTACACTGGCCGTTGGGGGCCCGACGTGAGGGAAGATGATGATCTTCACATGATGGTGGTGGTGGTTGTGGTGGCGGCGGCGGCGACGGTGGTGGGCCATAAGGCGAGGAGTGAGGCGGATTGGGGAGGCGCAGCAATCAACAGCAGGGAACCGCAGGGAAGCGGCAGGGGTGATACAGAATCTGTAGACGCCCCCTCGGAACGGCTGCTGCTCTCGACCTTGGTCATCGGTATTCGCGGTGCAGCTCGTGGCGCGGAAAAGCAAAGACTTCCCCAGAGAGTAGTGCCGTGGAGACGGCGCAGGAACACAGGGGAGGAGGAGAACTTCCTGTGAAGAAGCAAGACACACGACACACATACAAACACACATTTTTCAAAGCCTGATAGAAGAATTGGACGGAGAAGATCCCTTGATCGATATATATTTTGTCTCGGTAAGATGGCTAATAGTTGTCGTTCTGGGACGACATGCTGTGACGCTAAGGCCATATGGAGCTAATGGTGCTGGCGGTTGAGCGTGAGCTCGCTTTGTGATCTAAAAGCCACTGTTGTAGAGAGAAAAAGGAGCGGACAATCGATGCTGGTAGGGAACAGAAAAGACGAAATTTGGAAACAATGAGACATAGCTAAAACTAGGTGGTTTCGACAGCTTTTTCGTCTTTCGGCTTCGAGTAGGACTGGTGGCCCTGCTCGGCAGAAGCGTCGTGGAACGTGATACATGAATGGGTGAGGTGAGGAGAGAGGCCTGACAGCCCTTTCCCAATTTGACTTGAGATCTGGATGGGCTAATGATACTGTAGTTTGCGGGCAAGAGGACTTGTAGGACCAAGTATGAAGCATAGGGGGGTATCCGCGTTCGAGCAACGCACCGAAAACAGAAACAGAAGGACAACAAAGGAAACAGAGAAAGAACCGGAAAGCAACATTGTCGTAGGGAATAGTCATACAATAGGTGAGATCCGAAAGATGAAGGTGGTAAAGAAAAGCCAAAAGCAGGCAAGCGGGTAATCAGACCCAGAATACAGAGCGCGCTAACGCCGAACTGGTAAGAAAACAGCCAACCGCCGTAGTCAACGCCCCCACGACAACCGAAAGGAGAAATTACAGAACAAGTGACATGAAAAAGAGAGCTGGCCACCGTTGACAAAAGAAACAAGGAGATGACGTATAGAAATATGGACATCGTAAGACAATATCGGGCCAAGGGACACATGGCTGACCCTGCAAGCCCCGAACGGGAGAAAGTAGACATTGACTACTGTAATAGTTGCAGTAGATTGCCATGACACATGCTTGAGATGCTTCAGATTCCCGCGCACGCTTCTGTATATGCGCGCGAGCCGAAGCTCATTTCCTCAGACGTATATGTTTCGTTTGAAAACAAAGACATTTCCAATTCGCCATGCTCATTCCATAGTGCGGCCGTGAAAGATGTTTTTGGATGGAGAGCGCAACCGTCTAGTACATCAAATTGCTGTAGCCATGGGGTGCTTGTTGATGGTGGTGGTGTTGCTGCTGCTGCTGCTGTTGCTGTTGCTGCTGCAAGTACTGACCAGGCGGTGGTAGCTGCACATGCTGTTGGGAGATTTGCGCGTGCTGTTGGTGGTGGGGCTGCGGCGGGGGTAGGCCGTAGTTTGTCGCGGGCGCCGGGGCGCCGTAGCCTGAGTAAGGGCTGTGCTGCTGGTGGAGCTGCTGACCATGCATCTCCGAGTCGACGCTGCTCAGCGACGGACTCCGGCTGCTGACACTGTGGCTGTAGCGAGCCGACCCAGGCGGGGGGATTCCCGCTCCCGTGCTAGCGCTGGTGTAAGAGCGCCCGCTGGCTGTTGAAACGGTGCTGTATGGGCTCGTCATCCCAACGGCTGCGCTGCTAGCGCCATACGATCCGATGGGGGCCGTGCTGCTGACGGGCGTGGACAAGGCAGATGGCGGTGCTGTCGACGCGACCGGTGTTGTCGATGAAGAAGACGACGCACTTCCTGCCGGGGGAGTGGTGCTGTTGCCAGAAGATGCGGAGGGGATGGTGGAGATGCGTCGGTCTTTGCCCCGGCCCTTGATTCCCTTGTTCGAGTTCTTGTACAGAGAGGCAAAATACTCGAACAGCTCCCTGTCCTGAGGAGGAACTGTGTCTGTCTCGCGGATTTGTGCAAATTTGCCCGTCAAGTAGCGAAGCATGGGCGCGTGGAACTTGTTCTGGTGCGACTGGTCCCTGCGTCAGTCTCTGCAGATCCTGCCCTCGGTTTCTGGCTTACCTTGAGGTTTCCAAGTTGCGTGAATTGCTTGCCACAGCCCTCGAGCTTGCAGGTGAAGGGCTTGACGTGCTGGTGGACAATCTTGTGAGCTCGCACATTGCCGCGCTGGGCAAAAGTCTTGCCGCAGATGTCGCAGTTGTACGGCCTCTCGCCCGTGTGGCGGCGCTCGTGAGTCTGTGCCCCGTTAGATCCTGTTCAGTGTGCTGGCTGCTGAATAGAGCGTACCTTGAGGTTGCCAAGCTGGGAGAATCTCTGTCCGCAGGACGGCTCCTTGCAGACCTGTGCCGCTGGTCAGTGCTGGCCGGCTTCAAGTCTTGGGAGTGCGGGGGGGCCTACGAAAGGCTTGAAGCCAGTGTGTGCTCGCCGGTGGATATCCAAATGGGTCTTCTGGTAGAAGCTCTTGTTGCAGCCGGGCATGTCGCACTCGTATCTTTTCTTACCCTTCTCCGAGGACTTCTTCGGGGGTTGCTTTGGGAAGGAATCAGCTTGGAGGCGGCCTCTGCTTATGGACGTCTCAACTCACCTCTTTGGGGGTGGGGAGGCGCTGCTCGGGGGTCTTCTGCTTGGCTTGGATGGCTCTCATGAGGGTGTCGACGTCGGTGTTGAAATTGACGCCGGCGCCGCCGCTGTCCGACTCGCCGGAGCTGGCCACGCGGTAGTCGTCTCCGCTCAGGTTCAGGTCACCCATCTGCTGGTAGGGCTCGACGGGCGAGCCCATCTCGGGCTTGATGGGCTGGCCTCTGCCGTCCAGCGGATAGCTGGCCTGCGGCAGGCCGGAGGGGAAGGACGAGGGCGGGAAGGACTGGGGGTTCTGCTGGTAGAAGTTCTGGTTGAAGTCCAGCGGCTCGTAGGCGAAGGAGGTCGAGTAAGCGGGCACAGAGGTCTGGGGGCCGCAGGTCTGGAAGAAGGGCAGCTGGTGGTCGAGCTGGGCGGACGAGGTGGTGTAGGCCTGCGACGAGGGCATGTTGGCCATGGGCGAAGTGTGCAGGCGGGACTGGGAGTCGTAGGAAGCGGACATGCTCATGCTCGCCATGTGCCGTTGCCATGAACCGCTGTGCTGGGGAGCCATCACGGCTGTCATTCTGGAGGAGTGCGACTCGAGGGAGACAAGATGATACCAGAGGCGCTGCTGTGCGACTGTTGGATGGTTGAAACAAGGAAGAGAGAGAAGAGAGGCGGGTATAGGCGAGTACAAGTAGGCGCTGGTTGGACAGGCGGGCTCGGTGGTGCTACTACTCGAGGAGGAGGACGGTCATCTGGCGAGGTGGCGGCACAACCTTAATCGAACACTGGAACCCGGCGGGGCGGTTGCAGCGTGAAGGAGGGTTTATACACGGCGGGTTTGGAGATTGAGCAAGGATGGACGAGATGACGATGCGGTGGTGGGCCCGGGAGAGGTGCCTTGGACGGGGGGGTGGTTTGTGATCGAGACCCGGCGGGCGCATCAGGAGCAGCGAGTGATGAAAGATGGGAGTTTGGCAAGGCGCGCCCGGCAGCTAAGCCGCCGCGCTGGGAGCCCCCGGCCGCGTGCCACGGGCATGCGCGGGCGGGCATGGGGAGGGGGGCGAGGCGGGAGCCAGCGCCGGCCGCCGTCGCTGCGGGCCGGGCGTCGTGGACGGGCGCCCATGGGGCTTGCGAGGCTTGCTTATTGCAGGCGAGGGGCATGGGCGGTCTCAGGCCGGGAGAGGTGGAGGGTCGTGCATGGGGGCAGAGGTTAGCGCAGCCTCAACGCCCGCTCACAGCTATGGTGATAACGCGGCGCCGGGGGCCTGGGACGCTCTGGGAGATCTTGCGAGGCGCTGCGATGCGACCCGGCCGCCAGAACACCCCCGGCCACGCATCTGTGCGACGCGCCTGTTAAATTTGGATCGCGCGGCACCCGCGAGCCTCGGTGCGGGAGGGAGCGTCCGCAACCTTTTGGAGTCCCGCGCCGCCGGACTGGCGCTGGCGAAGAATTGCTTTGCGCTGGACAAGCCACGCCTCTGACAAATGGCCGCGAGCGCATCACCAGGACGCTCAGCTCGCGATCCTGGCCAGGGATGCGGCAGGGGAGCGACAGGGACAGCAGCGCGACGTCAACGAGTGCGACCAGGCGCGCCCGCTCCCAGGCCGCTCCGCGCCGTCAGCACCGTATCTCAGAGCAGCCCGCGCCCGCGAAGGCCGCTTCTGACCAGCCGCACTGCCGGGTCGCAGCGCAGCCACTTTCCGCGACTCCCACGCGCCGTCCCGAGACGCCGGGTCGCGCGCTGATTCGCGCGCGCCGCGCAGGCGCCCCCCCGCCGTGGCCATCGCCGCCCGGGATCATCCCAGCAGCCAGGCCGACTGTTGCGGCAGCGCTCAGCGCGCGCCGCGCATGGGACTGGCGAGTCAACGTCGACCCGCCGCCTCGGGTCCGCAGCGCACGATCGGTGCACGCTGCAGCGCGCCCGCTCCTTCAGGCAATGCAAACCGCCCGCTCCAGGGGCCGCGCGACTCCGATCTCACCACGCTGGCCGCCAGCCGCTGAAACCGCCCGCCGGGACCTCGGTGTGCCGCGCTGCACGCTGCGAGTGTTGGCAGCGCCGCCGTGAACGTCCAGCTCCGCTTGCGCAATCTGGGGTAGATGCGCGGTTTCAGATGGTTGCCAGATTCGAAGGTTGACACGCCTTGGCTCCGGTCTCGCAGCCTCGCCAAACGCGAGGCGACTGCGTGCCGCTTCCCCGAACAACGTCCATCCAGCAGATCACCGCCTTACGATCCCTCGACCCCGGGCCCAATCTCATCGGCATCAACAATCTCGAGACGATCTGCTACACGTCCTCGCCGGACCTGCAGTAGCCTCGGACGCGCGAGACCACCCGACCTGCCGATGTGCCGGGGGCCTGGTCGAGCAGGACCCTCGGTGGCGGGTGAGGCTCTTGGGAAAATGACAGAACGAAATGGCGCATGCCCGAGTTGGCGACGATTCTGCGCCTGCAATCCTTTGGAAACGGTGGCGTCCTGCGATGTCTTCTGCGGTCAACATCCTTGATCCTGAAAGGTTTCACCACCCTCCTCCTTCAGCCGCGCCCGATTCGCCTCGCCGCCGGCAGCCTGCGCTGCAACCTGCATTTCTCCAGGACGTCGTGGTGGTGTTCGCAGTGCCCGCGCGCATGAGGACCAGGGCGCCCGTGCGCCGTTTCGATATTATTGTCAACACCTGGAAGCGGACACGTGAGATGAAATGCGGGCTCGTAGTGCATGTTTCTCTGCCGTCACCGGCGCACGGACGACTCGAAATAGGACGTGGGCTGGGATGTGGACACACGCCCGAAAGCCGCGCGCACCCCAGACGGCAATCGTCGTCGGGCAGCAAATCGAGAGAACGAGCTGTCGTCAAAAGCGAGGTTGCAGCCTGACTCGCCAATGTCGAGGCGCAGGGCTCCGCGTGCGCGCTGCGCAACATAGACGAACGCCAGCTCGCCGACCCGAAGCGGTGGATGCTCTCAGCTCGCGACAGGCCGGCGATCGCAGCGGTCCAGACTCGGCGCGGTAGCTGTGCGGACCCACCATCAGCCTCAAATCTCGAGTCGCGATGGGCAATCGAAATACAATACTTCTTCCGGCCCCCAACATCGAGTCGTACGCGCTCCTTTCCCAGCCTGCAGGCATGGCAATCTTTGGCACCCACGTGCCACTGCCAAATGCAGCACGCGAGCCAGGGCCTGCGTCCGTTCAGGGGCAGCTCGGCCGTCTTGCGGCCCAAGAAAGGAGTGGTGTGGACGGAGATGTGGCCGCCGCCGACGTGGAGGAGGTGGTGGAGCACGCGGTAGCCGGCACGTCGACGATGAGCGCGGGCTAGGCCAGCTTCCTCCCGCCGCCGCCGCGCTATCCACCCGCCGCTAAGCCGGTCCGGCTGCGCACGCCCGCTCGACGCGCTGCGTTTCCAAACATCGCCGTTGGAGCGTCAAGCTGCACCCACGGGCGCCGCCCGCAGTTCCCGCTGCGCGATGATGGATGGTCGATGTGACCGATCACCGCCCAGCTCCAGCGCTCGCCAATCGCTGCTTAACCAAGATCCCGAGAGTCGAATCGGAATCTTTACTCTCCTGGTGCCCCGCATTGCCCGCGATGCGCGCTGCCCACCATCCGTGTCCAACCCAATATTTGCTGCAAACACGCTGACTGCCGCATGGCCACGCGCCCCGAATTCGACATCGTCCCCGGCACCCACCGTCATCGCCGCCTTCGCAATTCTCCGGGGCCCAGGAGTGCCTGGAGCGCTCTCTCTCCTCAGTGGATGCCTCGCGATTCCTGCGTCCAGGCTGCCGGTGACTTTACCCCTCGCCGTGCCCCTCCTCTCTGTCACTGTTCGCCTCTGACTGCTTCAGGGACCGACCCGCGCTGCCGGCGCCCATTTCATCTCACCGGAGCTCAGCTTCCACCTTCCACCCGCTCGCATCACCCGCAGACCCTGTCGCATCACGCTCGCTTGGTGCAGAGGCGGGGCTCTGCTGCCACTCACGCCCTCTCTACGCGACATTGCCACCCGCCGAATCCTCAGCCTCGGTGCGCGTAGCTAAGCGTCCAGTCCTTAACTCCATGCTCCTTCATGCGCGTGCGAAACATGCGCGAACGTGCCTCTCGCCATCTCCCCATCCCGGCCAAGCATTGGACGCGAGATGACCGCAATGCCGCGCCCAACCACTCAGATCCCAAAGGCGAGGCAAGTGCCGCGCACCCTCCAGCCGATCTCTCACACAAGGCCCACCCCTTGACCACGCCGCACTCCGGCCGTCACTTGCACCTCCACGCGCACCGCCCTCACCGCCGCAAGAGCTGAGCGCGGCCAATGAAACGCGTCAATCTGCAAACTGACGTAGCCCATACACCGGCCTGCTCGCGCCGCAGCAGTCAGCACCCCAGCAGCATGATCCTGCCGCCGCGGACCTTGCGGTCGTCGAGCACGCCCGACCAGTCAGCTCAGTGAATTGGCTTCTCTGGCCCAGCTCCTTCAGCAGCCCGTGGGAAGAATCGACAGGTCTAGGTCGCATGCGGTCAAGCTCCCGTCGGCACGACGCTTCCGCAGCAAGGGGGGCTTGCGGCTTGGGGTGACAAGGACCAGGTTGAAGCACCTGCAGGTGCGAGTTCTGGCAGATAGGCGGGCTGCATGGGGGTGTGTAAGCGGGGACAAGTATAGTAACCTGGCCAACGGCAAGCGGCGCATAAGCGGCTGCGCAATTGGTTGGCCCGCCGATTCGAGAAAGTTTTCGTCGACTACTGTCTGTCTCAGCAGGTATGGTCCCAATCTACATGCGTAGCGTCGCAATGCTAACCTCGCCGCTGGATCTTTGAGCCGGACATACGGGCGCCCGCAACGGCCGCCGGCTGCTGCACCGCTGCCGTTGTTGTTGAACCGGACCCGAAGCCGGCCCCGGTTGCCGATTGACAACCAGCAGTGGAGCTCCAGGCACATACCACCGCGGCAAACACCGTGCACTGTGCCTTACAGAAATATACTGTACGTGCGGCTCCGCAGAGCTGCGTCACATAATTTCCAAATGCCCGCTGCCCCCTTGTTCTCGATGTATTCCCCCTTCTCTCAGAGCTTTGGCCAGACCGCGGCCGTGATCTCCATTGTATTCCGCTTTTGTCTCAGCCCGGCTTGCCTGCCCGAGCGCTTCGCCCATCCCCACACGAACACGGCACACAGACAATAGAGTCCTTGCTTTCCCTTCCCCACTGGCGAGATCCACCATGTTGCCGCGGTTCTTACTTGAAGAGTCGGATTGAGTAGCATTCGACGAGATTGGCATGACGATCGGCCCGTGCCTTGCTGAAACATTCATGCCCGGTGGGCAAGAGGCTGGAGTCTTGGTTCACTGCGGAAATGGTCTTTTCCTAGTATGCACCGCCGGTGCCTGCCCACCGGGTTGGGCTTTTCCGGACGTCGGTTTCCGTTTGAGTGCCCGTCTGTTGATTATCGCAGGTTATCAATCGCTACGGCAGTATCCGCGTCATTCGGGCGCTCGCAAGGCTTGGGACGCACGGCTGAGACGAGGCGAGGGCGCAGCCACCGTACGGCTGGGATTGAGTTTCGGTCTTTCTTCGAGGAACGCTTCCAGACGTCCTCCCCCTCACGCTCGACAATCTACTCGCGACAGCTTTGCGCGCAGCCCTGCGGCGTGCGACGTGGGACAAGCGCGCGCGCACAAATCTGAAGCTTCGGGATTGGGTGCTCCCAGTAGAACCTTACAACGCGAAGGTGAGACAGTTCCGAAGAGTGCCCGCTGCCCGCTGGTCCCGACAATCCGGCACCGACTCAAACGCACAGTCTCTGATCTCGGGCTTGCTCTCGCTGCCCTCTGCTGGCCCGGGTGTGCGTCCGCAGGGTCCCCTTTCCCCTCTCCCAATTGCTCAAAAACGTCAACGAACAGGAAGCACTGACACTGTTGTCTTGCCTCCACCACTCATTGTCCAGGTAACGCGTCCTTTTACCATCCCCTCGGGCCAGGGCGAAACAACCAACAAGATCCACGCATCATCTCCAACGCACAACAACAATATCGACCCTGCTTCTTGGGCCCCCCTCGTTCCCGGACACCGCGGAACCCAGCCGCCTTCGATTCAACGGCGCGTACGCATGGAACTCGAGATCGAACATTCGATTACTGCATACAAAGTCACACAAGAGAAAAGGAAGCGCCTGACGTGAAAGGGCCCTGTATCAGGTACCGACCAACCACAGCCACCCGCGCCGCAGGGCTATGCAGGAGGCCTATTCCTTCGTGCTTGATCTTCCACTCTCACTCCACCCTGTCCGACAATCCTAACCCTTTGCTCAAGCGCCGCCGTTGGAAAGGCTAACTAGGTTCACCGTTGAGCGAACCATTGCCCTGCCCACTTCCCTTGCCCGCCCTGTCATCGAATAAATCTCAAAAAAAAAAAATATGGTGCAGCCTGGAACTCGATTCCGGCAAAAGCAAAAACCTGAAGCGACGCTTTTCCGTCACTGTCATCGTCATCGTCATCGTCATCGTCATCGTGCTGTTCTTTTCACGCCTTCAATCAGGGTCTCTTCTCAAACGCCGGTACTACCAAACCTAATCATCACCTACCATGCTCACGCCATTACTTCCCATCCCACCGGGTGTTCTGAGACGCACCAAAGTATATCTACACTGCACGCATGCACGCGCCCGCTTCATGGGTCCCCACGACCCGCCACCGCATCTCGCCGAACCGTGCAGCAGTAGTGGCGGCAGACCGACCTCATGTCAAACTATCCGTCACAAACCAGTATGGCTTCACTCGATCCTGTGCTGTCACCTCGTCTCGAGTCTCTCCACTGCACAGACGTGGACAGACTCTCACGAGCCAGACGTGTAGCTACAGTCCCCTCTTGCAGCCGATGGCTTGCGTGGATTTGTTTTTTGCTCATGTCATGGGTAGTTGAAGCTATCGTCCGGACGGGACTGTGGAGTTAAGATTTCTACATACACGTCCGGACGATAGCTTCATCTACCCACATATGTTATTTTTCTAAGGCCCTGCTGTTCTTCGCGCTAGCCATCGGCTACGAGAGGGGGCTGTATGCGAAAAATGGCGTCCGGAGTGGGCGCTTTGACGCAACTGCTTCGGCCCTACTTTTAACAGCAACTGAAAAGGATATCATGTGCCATTTTCCTCCCCAATAATAGATGCAACTGATCTGGCTCTTGGCCCCATCGTATTATCACGCAAGCAATGTGTTGTGTTGTGTTGGGCAACCGAGCTGAACAGACAAAAATCTCACTACCCACCACCTGGACCCTGTAAGTCTCAAAAGTAAATCACAAAAGAGGAAGGCGAATTCGTTATAAATTTGTACATTCCAAGATCGTAGATGTTAGCGCGAACTGTATCGAATCGAGCACTGTTCAAATATGCACTGTTCAGAAAACAGTCTCTGCTCCTATCCCCACCATCGGGTATCGCTCTCGCTCTCTCTTTCCCATGCCTCGCTCATTCTCCTCTCTCTCTCTCCTTCGCCATATTTTTTTCACATGGCTCTCCTTCTGACACTCTTGGGCGACGATGCTTGCCCTACGGATATACGCGCCCCACATCCACCACCACATATGCCCGCCCCTTGTCTCGCCCTATGCTCTTGACTCATACACAACATACGGAGTTCCACGACCACAGCGCACGTGCCGTGGGCTGTCAGGCACCCAGTTCTACCCAAATCCATCTCCTTGGGGCAAGCAACGTGCACATACACATACACAACATCTGTATCACGTCTGACGAGAGGGTTGAGTACACACAAGAGCCGGGTCCAACGTGCTGCCCGCGCTACCTACCATTACCGTGGGCGCTTAACGGGATACAATTGTCGCGTGAGAGCAGCATCTGGCGTGCTGCGTACGTGTGTGTATGTGTGTGCCTCGTTCGACGTGCATTGCACATGCATATCCACATGTCCCACATTCCCGACCACGAGAAAAACCGTTGTCGAGCAGGGAGAGAGAGAGAGAGCAAAATAGTGAAACACGTCCGCCTCACCAATCCAATAAAAAATAAACCAATTGAAGAATGCATTCGGAAAATCACGAACGATTGAGGAAATAATCGTCTCTTCCCCCCATGTCTGCGGAGGAGCCTTACCTGTTGTACACCACAGCCGTGCCCCCCTGCCCTTCCTCTCGGAGAGATGACCCGGTGCCCGCTGCGCCGCAGCCCTACCGTGAAACCCCGCGTTGCGGATAAGGATACCAAAGAGAGAGAAAGAGATCCAAACATCACCCCGAGCTGACCTGATCCAAGCATGAGAGAGAGAGAGAGGACGGACCTACCTCATCTCACCGCCAGAACAGGGCGAAAAGCACAGCTGGCTCTCGTTCGTTCCGGATTTTCGTGTGTCGTATCTCTCGTGTCTCGTCGGAACCTGTTTCTCTCTCTTTCTCGTGAGCGCCCGTTCTCGCGGATGTTGTCGTTTTGGCGAAAAGGCGCAAGAGAATGGGTTAAAGGTCAGTGCATCGCACACAATCTGCATTAACCAAGGATCGGCACGTCGGCGCAGCGCCTTCCCATTGGCCGCCCACCAATTACCTTCCACTGCCACCCCCGTATTCGTACCTTACCTAAACAGCGCTGCAAGTTCCCCTCTCTCTTGCCTCGTCGTCGTCCCTCCTTCCTGAATCTCTCAATAACAAACAGCCGCGGCAACCTTGTGGCAAAGCCCATCAGCGCCGCCTCCTCCCACCCCCCATGCTAGCTTTCAAGGATTAAGGCCACGCCGTCGAGAAACAGCTTGTAAATGTGAGGCGGGGGAGGCGACCGTAGGCGAAAGGGGGAAGCGAACGAACGAAATTCGGCGGCGCTGGCTCCGTCTGACAATTGGGCGGCGGGCCAAAAAACCCTGACCAAACGCCCCTTGTCGAACATCATTGTCGATCACTCTTCAGCTCTTGTAGGGAAGATCTGTGATCCTATGGTGTGGTCGCCGCGTCTCGGTCTCCCCGCGAACGGCGGCGGGTTTTCTTGAAGGATGACAATGGCGGCGCCGCAATGGCTGAAAGAAGCTCAACGCCTCAAAGGTACTACTGTCCCCTTAGCCCATTTGCCACCCATGCTGGTGAAATCAAGAACGGGTTGGCGGGAGCAGCGGTGAGATGTGCGGCGCGGCGTCTAGGCGCCCGCACACATGCGCTCTCCCGCTCTCCCTGCTCTCTCCTGAGGAACGACTGAGAATCCCGTGTGAACGGGTATAGGAGTCGCAGGAAAGAGCGTGCATTGCAGCAGCAAGCAGCAGCAGCAGCATGCTGCAAAGTACCCCAGTACTTTCTCGGAACGCGGAAAAGCTGTTTCTCGAGTTCCACCATGCATCCATCCACCCCACCCCACACCTTCCCTCCATCAGCACAGCTCAGCGCTTGCGTATGTAGTCTGGCCCAGCCAGCCTATTTCCGTCCCAGCTTCGGATGAGCCGTCGCAGGTTTTTTTTATCGTACCAACGTTCCCGCTTCCGCGAGGAGCGCCCATCTCAGATGGTTCCAAAACACTGGTCCATGCTTTCTGACGGGGGGTCTTCGTGTAAGCAAGGCACGAGAGTTTGATGGTCTGCTTACGCTGCGCCTCCACTGCCACCGAGTGCCCTCACTCCCTCCCTCCTTCCGCTTTCTGCTCGCCCCCCGTCATCGTAGGGGGGAGGACGGGAGGCGGACAAGGGAGCATAGTAGCGGCGGCGGCACAGGCGAGAAAAGAGGTAGAGAGAAAAGAGAGTAGAGAGCTAGAGCAGGGGGTGGTGGTGGTAGTGGACAAAGCAATGTCGTCACGCCGTCTCCTCGTGTCGGCGCCGGCCGCTCTCCGTCCAGGCAGGCGTGCGAGCCTCTCGATTGGCTCCCCTGCATAGAAGCTAATCGAAGGGATAGGTAGGGTTCATCAGCCTCGTCTTTTCTCCCGACAAAGCCGTGCCGTTCCAAGCAAAAAAGCGGGCTCTCGATTCGAGGAGGGGGAGCGAAGGGGAGGGGGAGGGACGAAGGGGCCCTTCGGCCCGGCAGAGTGGCTCGACGAATGGGAAGAGGTGGCGCGGGGGAGAACGCTCCCGAGGAATGAATTATTTTTTCCTGCTGCTTGCTGCTCCAGATTTGTGTTGATCGCTTCGTCTCGCTTGCTGCGGCTAACGTATGCGAGATCGATGTTAGGGTGAAATGGATATGCAGGCGGTTACTCTTTCCGCGGTTGCTGCAGGGGTCGAGGTGGATGGAATGGGAAGCCGTGCGCCGGGCCTGGGGTGGAGTACTGGACGGAGACGACCCTGTCTGTCGCCTTGCCGTGGTGAGTCGCGTGGTCTGTGGGGTCAGAAGAAATAACAGGAAATTTGGATGGTGATTGGCAAGGGGCTCGAGGGAAAGGTGCCGGATTCAGAGGGGGTCGCCTTGTGCAACGACGGGTTGTACACAAGGCCCGAGATCCGATGGCGGTAGCCGTGTCGGTCTGGGGATGCATTGGGGTGGTTGAGCGGACGATCCGGCAGGGTGGTCGGGGCGAGAACTGGCGGCGAGAACGAGGCTGCAGGGGCATTGGGTGTGGCGCGTCCCCAGTTGTTTGGGATTGCGATGGATCGGCGACCAAAGCAACGGGCGATGGACAAGGGCGCGGCTTGGCGGAGGGAAGGGTGTAGGCATCGCGCCGGCGGGGTGGGACAGGTGGGCGGAATCCGAAAAGAGGGTTGAGGCGTCGGGAGGGCGGGCGGGTGGAGGTCGGAAGAGAGGCAGGGCTGGCCACTCACGGGGGTGATATAGGCCAGGATGAAGCGAGCGCAGTTGAAACCGGCTGATGAAGGAAGCGACACGCACGGGCGGGCGGGCAGCGAAGGCCGGGGGCGGAAGATGCCTTGGAGAAGCGAGCGGGCTGAGGCGATGACGACGGCGGCCGGGGATGCTGGGCCTGCAGGCGAGCAGATCTGGCCGTGGGATGAGACAGGTCTTTTGCGGTGAGCTGCGGCCGGGCGCGCAAGCGGAAGGCAGATTGGCTTTGCGATCATGCGCTGCGAGATGCGTGTAACCGTCGAGAGGAGATGGAGTTGGTTGTCTTCGGCTCGTCTCCCGCCGGCTGATCGCCCGGACGAGACGACGCCTTTCCTCCGCTCCCCGCCGCGCCTGCGGCCTGTCTTGCCGAACCCGTTCTTCAACCCCCGATCAAATGTGACCTCGCCGTCGACCGACAACCTCAGTCTCCTGACGCCCGGCTTTCTCCAACTCCCGCCGCTGCCGCTAGCAGATCGCGCGCTACCCACAGCCTTAAGATCGGTGGCCGTCGATCCCGCACTTCCCCCCGGCCGCCTGTCCTCGTGCGCGCTGGACGACCTCACTGCCCGGTGCTTCTGACCGCCGGAGCTCGCCCTCGTGAAACGCTACGCGCCCGCTTTGCTCACTGCTGCCCGGAGGAACGGCCCGTCGATCGAGTCACTATTGCAAGAGCAGGGGTCCTCGTCAATCAATCAACACAATCCTCGGTCTAGACTCGGAGCATAGGAGGCTTGCTGACATAGATCTCAATATCTTGACCACGGTCTGGACGCCTCTGCCCCCAGCAAGTGCGGAGCCGCTGCGGCTTCAATTGCCTTGACAATTCCAGGGTCCGCACATCGATCTCGGCCTGCCCTTCGGTGGGGAACCTGTGTCCCACATTAACCCCGAGAACTCGAGATGTGACAGAGGGGCCATGGTGATTTCTGGGCTGTCACAATTGCAGGCACGAGTCCGATACGCGGATATTGACGCCATGCTTTCGTCCGATCGAATCGTACGTTTTCCCGCGTATCGACGTTTCTTGAAGAAATTTTTTTGAAGATGCACCCACCGCTACGGCGCAACGGTCAATAACGCCCGGAATGCTTGCCGAGACCGGGGTTTGCCAGATCTCCTCGGCCGAGATGGCCGGAGTTTTATAGGGATCGCGAGGCTATTAACGACCCTATTAACGACTCTCGCGAGCAGGGATCCGCTGTGATCTCGTTTCAGCTGCCAATTCAACATAAGGCCTCCTAGTGGTGGCCTTGAGTACTGCTCTGAGCTTTCATCACTTAGACGGCCTTCTTTGGCTACAGAGAGGCTCTATGGCGAGAACACGTAGTCCTGTAGCTGTGTACGATATGACATGTCTCCTTACAGTCTCTTTCGGGGTGTAAATTTGAAGTGATCGACTGGCAACTACTTTCAACTTTCACGTGAATATCTCAGCTCTGGACATCAAGGTTCTTCCGAACTTACGAAGAGTTGAAACTAAGAATTACGCTTTCACGTCCTTTTTCGTGATACTCTCCCTCATCCGAGCTCCTTAATTTTATTTTCATATATTGGTGGTGGGACCGTTAGTGAAAAGTGACGGTCTGTTTGTCAACGCCAATATACTCAGTTCATTCATTGACAAACCCCTCGATGGCGAGTCTTGCTGTCTTGCCACGCCAATTTCTATGTTGTGATGGATTTGCGTCAACGTCTTCTCACCTTGATTACTCCGTAATCCTTCCACTTCACATTTTTCCCCTCGACACCATTCTTCACCATGACCATTTACATCAGACACTTCAACCGCAAAACATACACAAGACCACCTATATCTACAAACAAGTCACACTACCAATCTTCAATTAATACTGCGCCTCCTCTCCTTTCTCACGATTTTTGTCTCGTGCAAACCATAAAAAAAATCACCGTCAAGCGCAGTTGCATCCCTGCTTTACCAAACTTTTCACCGCATAATAACCGTATTTCGTGAACGTTTTTCTTTGCCATGCGCTTGAAGACAAGAATATGTAACCACGTGTCAATCTCGAAGACCGTTCCAACTGACTGTCGACCTGCGCCAACCCTCATGCTCGAATCACACTCACGTATACCCTCAGAAACCACTCACACCCCTTCGCGCCGCTACAAATTACGTGTACTTTCAATCACTCCCCCTCCTCCCTCACACCGCTCCCATCACCCCATGCGCTCTTCCCAGCCACGTCCGCAGCATTCCCACCACCATCAGCAGCAGACCCTACTCGCGCTATAAAACTCAAGTACAACGCGCTCACTTCATTACGGGCCTACGTCGCCCGTATCTTACAGGCTTCACACATTCTCACACTATGGGGTGAGACACCAGGGGAGAATTGTTGGTTGTTGACGGAGACGCCGGCGGCAGAAGACAAAGAGTTGGCGTTGCTCTTACCCATTATTGCGGGATACATGCGCTTCTAATATGGCTCATGTGCCGAAAACGTGTCGGAGATTGAGGGTGAGGTGGTAGTAATGCTGGCAACTGAGGACACGAAGGTTTCAGTATTGATTCGTTGCTCGATTTTGATTTGCGGCAGATCGTGTGCTTGTTGGTTGAATTCTTTGTTGTCTGTGTGGTCAACTGGACACTCAAGAGGATATTTTGCTGCCAGCAAGCCCTGTCCGCACTACTTCATTTAATTATAGATGCTTCGCTGGTTTGTTGCGGCACAGGGAAAGCTTGCTCGTAGATATTCATGTGCTTGTATTGATAGAGTAATTAGTGAAAGTACTGGCAATCAGTTGAGCCCCTACATGGTGACGCTACGTATTTGCACCGAAGATGGTGTAGTGCATAGCAACAGTTCTCACGCGGATATCAGAGCAGTCTTGTACAACTATTTAAGTTTCGGTACAAGAGAAATTTTGCCCAATTACCAGAATACATACCAAGCGGTAGCAGGGAACCCCGGAGCCATGTTCTTTTCCAAAACCCCAGAACTGCGCTCTATCGACTTGATTGATCAAGGTCGTAAGTTTCTCCGGTTCTGAGCTGATCGACGGCCTGTGCCCTTCCCCGCAGCCTTCGTATGTGGAAAGGCGACTTGACTGCAGTGACTGAATCTGTCTTTAGGCATACAGCTAATCAAGAAAAATGAGTGGGAGTGCGGAAAAGTATATTCTTTTATGATTCCTGCGTTCTTTTCACTCGATTGACTGGTCCCACAGTTCCTTTTGATGCAACTCAACGAGAACGAAATCAGTGACGTCGCCAAGAGAGAAAGGGCTAAGAAATTTTCCGAAAACAAACACTTACATAGCGTTCGGGTGATTCGCAAATTTATTGTGGTGGAACCGGGAGAGAATTCTTCCAAGTGCCTGTCAGCGCTCCCCAAGCAAATAAAGGAAACACAGACTAACTGCCATAGTGCGGTGAATACATACAGCAATCAAGCAACAACGCACCCGAATGTCAAGCATCTTCAATGGCAGCACGGGATCATATGGAGTGACAAGAAACCGGACCCACTGCCCGGAGAGCATAATTTATGCAGCCATGCGCTCAGAATCAACGTAGTGCCCAAAACCAAGCATATTTCCAAGTTCGCGCGTATCAACTACGGCGAAGTTTTCGAAGTGAGCCATGATCGCGAGGTTTACATTTTGGGAACTCTTGATCCCAACTCGGTACCTATGTTGAAGCATTATTACAAGAAAATACGAGGGCAAATCGACTCGAAGGCGCCTACTGGCAATCCTGTTCAAGCGCAGCCTGCCACAGTCCCACAGCCGGCCGCAGCTCCAAAGCCGGCCAACATTCTGATACCTACCCAAGCAATTGAGCTTATCAATCCAGCTCCAAGAGCAAATCCAGCTCTAGGCATCGCCAGGATTCCTCATCGTGATGAACCATTAGGCCTCATCTCACCACCAAAGCGCTCAACAAGAGCTGCCAACAGACATGTATATTTCTATCCCAGTCGTGAATCCTCTCGGAAATTCCCGGCTTATGTCTTGTTTGATACTGGCGCCAGTTCCAACTTAATGAGTGAGCGCTATGCAAGAATGATCCAAGCTCGCATAGGGCCTTGCAGACAGTTTACCATGTACGGAATTGGGAAAACGTCGATTACATCCTATACAAAATGTCGTTGGCAGGTCGGAAATCAGCAAAATGATGAGATATACGAAGACGACTTCTATATTAGTACGAGCGACATGTATCCGTTGGATGCGATTGTCGGAGTTCAGGCCCTGCTAAAATATAAGCTGATTAAATGGTATTCATAGATAGTGGCGGGTTGTTGAACGCTTCACGTTAGCTGGTGGTATAATCGAGTAGCGACCTGTAACAAAGGGTTGAACAAATACGTAAATGAGATTTACAAGAATGCGGATAATGGCTCGTAGCACGCAAGGCTGTAGTGACAAAAAGGTCTTCAGACTATGCGCTCGCTTACACGGCCCGAATCGAACTTTCTTTATTTCGTGTTGTGAACGCCAAAAAGGATGGGGCCGCAACGGCCAAAAAAAAAGTGCAAAAGAAATGTCCCTACGCAGAATCGAACTGCGGACCTTCGGATCGCTCCTTCTGAGAAGAAGTCATATCAGAGATATGAGACCGACGTCATAACCGACTAGACCACAGAGACTGGATGAAGACCTGAGATCTTCTCTGTAAGGATGTCTAGGACACCCTAGTCGTGGAAAGGAGTGTGAAAAATACGGTATATATAGACAAATTTTACCCACACCCACACATCTCCGCGGAAGTACTCGAACTTTTCGTCTAACTCCTCACGAGCAGTGGTACTGTCCGCAAGCGCAACGATGATTGGACGGTCTGTGCTCTCTTATCTGTCCCCTTCTCTGGACTAAGGGTGGAGCCCGATTATCTACAGACTGCGCAGGCCTATATTAAAAGGTCAACACCAACGTCGTATACAAGGCTGATGTTGAAGAGGGCCGGAGCCTCAACGGCAGGCCAAAAAATCCCCGGATTTCGAGCTGCGCGGAGAAAGCCAACCAAGCGGCTGAGAACGGACCTGTCAATCGCGATTTTCTTACGTTATGGAAAAGCACCAAGCTTCAAGGAGGATGGTCACGTTGACCACACGGCGTCAACGCCATTTGCCAATGCAGGCCCGGCGCGTCATCGCCTCCGCCTCTGCTGCGATATTCTGGGAGGATTGACAAGAGCTCGGGAAGCCCATCCACGGAATCTAATCTATTGAGCGTCAGCGGTTGCGGTTGACAGGTGTTCGTGTGGTTCTGGGCGTGCAGCAGCAGTCGAGGGCGGCGGCTACGACGGATAACTCTCGACGCTTGTTCGGTTCCCAGCATGCGGTGATCCCGCGTTTACTCCGCATTATCCTCGACGGGCTGGCCCTTTTTGACGTCTTTGTAAGAGCGATGGCGACACGCCAGGCCGGCAGGGGTTCCTTTTCAACTCGTCTTCGTCGCCATCGCTAACTCCCCTCCTTTACTTTCCAATTATTCAACCTTCTCTCGTTCCTTTCTCTTGCAATTGACGCCGGCGAAATGAAGCTGCCAGCCGCCAAAGACGTCCACTTCGACATTGACCAGTACCTCAACCGCATCGTTCCCCACAACCGCATTTCGCGCTTACCGAAGCCTCTCTCGCGCTTCCTGGGGTACCGGGAGAAGCCCGCAGCGCCAATCGGCAACATCATCCAGGCGACGTGGGCTCTCGTCGGCGCCTTCTGCGGCCTCACGGTCGTGACGGCCGTCTACAAGTTCGGTCCCGGCATAGCGAAGTACAATCCGCCCGTCATAGTCGCCAGTTTGGTACGTACCATCCCCCATCGGTCCCAACCCCCATTCCATTCTTCATCACCCCCCGAACCATACGTTCCCCCACTAACCCGCACCAACCCCCCAGGGCGCCGCCGCAGTCCTAAACTACAACGTCATCACCACGCCCCTCGCACAGCCCCGCAACGCCATCCTCGGCAACACCCTCTCCGCCCTCATCGGCGTCTGCGTCGCGAAGCTCTTCATGCTCGACCCATCCTTCTCGCAGCACCGGTGGCTGGCAGGCCCGCTCTGCTGCGGCTGCGCGTCGTGGGTCATGACGCTGACCAACACCGTCTATCCGCCGGGCGGCGCGACGGCGATCCTCGCGGCGACGGACGCGACGGTCGGTGCGCTGGGCTGGGTGTACGTGCCCGTCGTGCTGCTCGGGTCGGTGCTGATGCTGGGCGTTGCGCTGCTCGTTAATAACGTGCAGCGGCAGTATCCGGCGTATTGGTGGACGGCGCAGGATGTGGGGAGGGAGGCGCGGAAGGAGGGGGATGTTGAGGAAGTGTCGCGCGGGAACGAGAAAGAGGAGTTGAGGGGTGGTTTGGGGGAGCGCAAAATTGTGATTACGGAGGACCGTATCTTCATTCCGGAGGGGTTTAATTTCGGCATTGTCGATGCGCAGTTTGTCGAGCTGTTGAGGGACCGGTTGCGCAGCGGCAGCAGCAGCGGCGTTGCGGGCGCCGGATACGATACCCCAGCGCCGCCGTCTGAGTCGGGGTCGAATGGCACCTATCTTGGGAGCAGGGACATGCTGCCGTCTCTCAAGTCGCAGAAGTCGCATGAAGAGCCGTAAAGTAATGTTGGCGGAAGGAGTAAACTTTACACTCTTGGAGGAAGAACGAAGTTGCCGTGTGGATGTAAGCCATGCGTCGAGACCAGCCGTGGCCAAGTTGGTGGGAACCTGGGAATTGCATGGACTCCAACAAGCCCTCCGTTGGCCTCACAACCCTTTCCGGAAAGTCCGACTCTTCGACTTTGGAGCCGGTTGCTGCTGTTTCCGGTACTGGTCCCGATTACCCCTCCCGAATGGTATCGAAGAGGAGTGAGATGGCAGTGGGAAAGGAGATGGAAGCGGAAGTGTTGCTGCGACATTGCTATTGGAGGATCACGATGCAGATTGAGCGAGCATCGGACCAGAAGAGTACGCAGAAAGAGGCGAAGATATCTGGAACCAAACGAGGGACGCATTGCATGTTGAAAATTTGTGTGGGGAAGCGGGGGAATTGAAGCGGATGCACCTCGCGTAGTACACTGAGCTGTTGAATAAAGTCCAGTGACAAACGAAAGGGTTGCGTCATGGCGGCTGTCGATCACAACTAGTCCATCTTCGGAAGTACGGTTCTCAAAGGTAGCAGCAAGACGTGTGTAATTGCATTAGCCATTGGTTAAAACTTGAAAACAAAGTGCAGTTTGCGGATTGGCTGTTATTTGGACTATGAACATGCTTCGACCTGTAGAACTTCGTCAGCAGAGGCTTCAGGCGTCGCAAGAATCCAAGACTATAAAATTCAACCCAGCCAGCGGGGCAAATGTGGCGCGTAAGCCAAGACCTGAATTATTTCTAAAAAGGAAATGGAATATTGACCGATTTCGCATTCATGTACCAAATGGATGGCAGAAAAGAGCCGAGTATTTGCTGATCATTCCATATTTGGGATGCGCTCAAGTGGTGCTTCGTATTCGCACGCCTGGTGGAGTCAGCCTGCAATGTTCACTCGTGAAGAAACCGTTTTTATTCGCCTTGGATCATCCAGCCTTGCAGCCCGACGACAGCCACATGAATCCCCGCACCTTAAGCTGTTGCCTGATAACTGTTTTTAACGCATTTATTTCTTCTTCTGCGCGAAGAGGAGGCTGAAAATGAATCTAGTGCGAATAAAGTTACACCACCGTCTACGACACCACAGCGCTGAAGAGAAAGTAATGGGCGTGTCATGAGTTTTTCGCTTGTCAAGGCCGCTGACCAGGACTCTTCGCTACGCAACACACGTGGCACCACCATCTCCGCCCGTAGCAACAATTGCGGACTGACGTTCACTGTCGCTGAAAAGATATCTCTCAAGTCCAAGCGCACCTCTGCGTAAATAAGATAAATTGCGCATGGACGGTATCAAGCAAACATGCACCACTTCAGACAAGAGAGTGCCTGCTGACGTCACTGCTTTTGGGCCATCCATATCAGTGAGGTAGAGAAGTATGCTATTTCTCAGAATGATCTTCTGGAGCTCCTGCCTTGGCGAACGCACAACGCGTGTCTACCACACTCGTTTCAACCCCAAGGAAAGTTCAAGGTATTTCAGGCCTCACACTTGGATGGCTACTTGAATAATCCAACATTTCGCACGATCTGTGAGTTTTGGGACACTGTCATCAAGTCTGCATGGGACAACGTCTGCTGGTCTAGTCAATTTATTCCATGGAAGCTTGTCCATTTTCTGGCATTTGTGGGCGTTCCTAGTGTCCTGAAGGAGATTAATCGACAACTACCAGCTGTCTACGGCATGGACACGGGAGATGGAGCCGAAATATTGTTGTTGGCATTTTTCGGGCGGAATGAAGAGACCATCCAGGAGGCTCTCAGTGCACTGAAGCTGCAACATCTACACCAAGAACATTTTAGAATACCGCCTCTCTACCTGGCCACTATGATGGACAGAGATGATTTGGTGAGGGATCTTCTGGATCTTGGTGCCGAAGTCGACTTCGTCCACGACCTTCCCGGTAGTGAAATAACGACCGCCCTCTATGCCGCTACCATAAATCAAAAGAAGAAGGCTCTCAGAGCCTTGGTTGCTGGTGGGGCTAATGTTGACGCTCCATATCATTACGATGCAAGTTTGAACGGCGGTACTCCACTTCATCTGGCAGCCGTGAAAGGCTGGAGGGAAAATATTGGTATTATGCTTCAAACCGACCTTGACCTTCGGAATTCGAATCACCACTTCAGGTACCGACGTCAAGTCGACCCTCTTGATTACGATGGCAGGACACCTTTGTGGTGCGCTTCAGTTCAAGGTCGCACAGAAGTAATGCAACTACTCTTGAGCTATGGGGCGGACCCTACCGCTTACGATTGCAGAGGCAAAGACTGCTTAGAGGCCTTCTGGTGCACATTTCATCTCAGAAATTCGGTCTACTTTTTATTGAAGTGGACAGATGAGACTGGCTACACGATACTAATGAGGCAGATAGCGAACGCGGACGTCAAGTCCCTGTCAGACGACTTCCCGGCGCTCTTACTAGAGGTAGCAAGGAGTGGTCTATATAACCTCAATCATCAGGCTAAGGATGGCAACACTTTACTCTCCCTTGCGGTCAGCCACAAGCTCGATCAGATTATACAGATCCTCCTCAGGCCAGAGTTCCATGTTGACCCAAATATTCCGGATAACAAGGGCGAAACTGCATTGATGAAAGCTGCAGAGTGTGGTTGGGAGGCTGTAGTCAGCCTTTTACTCAATCGTGAGCGAACAAAGGTGATGCTTGCTGATTATTGGACATCAGAAGAAGACCCCACTACAGAAGAAGAGATGATTTGAGAGAGCAGAGGCTACGGAAGTGAGCCCTCAGTACGAAGGACGATCGTAGAACAGAACTATGCTGGTAACCAAATATTAAAAATACAGCAGTTCAATGTTTGAAGACAAGAAAAGGAAATAGACGATGCAACTGATATGTCCTTGAAATATCTCAGACAAATTACAGAAGCCTGCAAAGTTCAGGCGGACAATAGCGAAGATGAGTCCGGTGACCCAATGATCGCAGGCTGGGAAGGGTCGGGCGAAGAAGCGAGGTTCACTTTGCATCAGCCAATCATATCTGTACAAACAACAATCTGTGGATTACCCAGAAGGCGTGTCAGACCCCGCATTTCAGAGTGCTGCCTGACCACAACTTCCCCCGCCGCAGAACTTCCCTTTCTCAGACAAAGAGCTGCGTCTTCCCGCACTGGAGCCATGGATGCATACGCCACGCACGGCATACGGGATTGTGTGGGCCCTACATGCCCTTACTATCCGCGAATCTATCGAATGGTTCCAGTTGGAGCCGATGTTGACGATGATAGTGTCATGCCGACCACCGAGGATTACGAGCACATTTTCACTACACCGTGCGATGCTTGCGATATGATGGAGCAAGACCAGGACGTGCTTTGTCCACACTGCCGACACTTCCGACTTTATCATCTGTTCGTCTGCTTGGCGTTGACACCGTCTGGAAGCTTTCCGCGCGTCAACATCGGCACTCTGAAGGATCTGTCTCAACGCCAATCTTGTCCTTTTTGCGAAATGATAGTCGAATTGTTCAGACAACCGGAGGATGTTGCGAAAGCGGTCATAAGTCTCAGAGCACAGGCAACCATATTGCTCTATCTGGAGGTAGAACCTCAAGACCACAGCTCTGACACGTCTCCGAATTCCAAGCAGCCCGGAACCTTTCGCGTGAGCCTAGTGGAAGATCTATCTTTGTCCTTTGCCTGTCTGGATTCGCGGAGAGTGAAAGCTTTCACCCCCGACACTTGGGATACCTATCAGTTTTCAGACGTCAGCGCACCAAGTACTCTCTGCCAGACTGCCGAAACGAGAGCGAACTTAGCGAAAGCGAAGAATTGGTTACAGGCATCTTCACCAGATGACCATCGGTCTTCAAGACAGCATGACCTCCCTTCCGACTGCATCTTGATCGACGTACGTCAAAAATGCATTGTGAGAGCACCAAAGAGCCCGAAATTTGCGGCCTTGAGTTATGTGTGGGGAGAGTGTCCCAGGGTCACTGTGGAATTGCGCAAGTCAAATTTAGAACCTCTCAGAACGCCAGGCTCGTTGAAGCCGAACACCTTGCCGAAGACGATATCGGATGCTATGGTCGTCTGCCAGGAGCTTGACATGACCTACTTGTGGGTGGATCGGCTTTGCATCGTACAAGACGATTCCAGCCAGAAGCATGACCAGATCAGAGCAATGGATGCCATATACTCCTCGGCACATTTTACGATCTGTGCAGTGGCTGGAGTAGATTCCGACTATGGACTTGTAGGAGTTGGCACGACCAACAAACAGTTCTTCTGGCCTCATGTACAGCTAGGAAGTCTACGACTATTACCACTGCTTCCAAACTTCAATTGGAGCATATCCAAGTCCGTATGGAGTTTTCGTGGCTGGACTTACCAGGAGGCCATCCTTTCCCCGCGGTCACTGGTTTTCACACCTTGGCAAATGTTCTTCATGTGCGGTGGTCAAGTTTTCTCGGAGAACTCACTTGCAACAGACCCAACAAGCCAGATAGTATCGAACATTCAGATGCTTAAATTTGAGCATACTTGCGAGGAAGGATTCCCACAGAATATTTTCATGTGGTACGCAGATTGTGTGTTCCAATATTCGCTGCGGAAGTTTAAGTATGCCTCGGACATATACAACGCCTTTGCTGGAATATTCAACCGCCTGTATTCGGACATGGCTACCAATATCTGTAATCTTCCAGAAAACGTTTTCGACAGTGCGATCCTATGGCAAGAGGAATCTGTCGGTGCGCGAATTGAGCTGGACCATGAGGGTTTTCGAGTTCCCTCTTGGACATGGGCTTCGCGGGACGGAGCCTCGAGTTACAATTCATCGATTCCGCCCAACACAGTAGGCTCGGTGGCGAGGTGGGCCATTGGAGATGACCGGGGCCGTTGGAGGACACTTTCATCTACAGATGATGCTAGCGGATATTGGAATGTAGATGCATCATCGAGTTCTTCCATCGGACCACCTCAGCGTCGTATTGACAGCTATGGTCCACGAACCTCCACTGATCCGCGTCAGTATATGCTTTCTGCGTGGCGAAGCTGTATCAAGACACCAATACCATACGAGCTTTTGGCGGAGAATTATCCGAAGCTCCGCCAAAAATGGCGCACTTACAGAGATTTTTGGAAAGAAGCTCATGGCTCTCATCCATTCCCGGCATTGGGATTCGATGCGTCCTTGGCCCCCGCCAAGTCACTGCTGGTACGGACGTCCGTCTCGGAACTCAGCCTTGTCAAATTCCCCGCCAACCACAATAGTGACACTGCCCTTCACTATTTCTTCATACTTAATTCTCAGGGCATATGCGTTGGTTTGTTACCTGCACGTCCAACGCCTAGTACGTCCCAATTGCAGAATACCAAGCCAGAGGCTTGCGCTGGCTCATTCACCTTTCTTGCTCTATCGAGAGCCTACAGCTCTCGGGAATACATGTCTTCGTTGATAGGCCAGGATGGCAATCTATGGTCGTCTACGGAAAGGTCAGGACCTCAACTTCCTTAACCTAAGTACTCAGACTAATTAACGAAAATACAGCCCTGATCCCTGTGCTCCACGGGGAAAAGCCCCACGATGTGGTGAAGAACACCTACCGCTTACTTGTTTGGATAGTGAAGGTAATCCCCTCGATCCACACCCGGTGCTGAACGTGATGCTTATAGGCTGGCACGGATCGGTCGCATACCGCATTGGTATTGGCCAAATTCTGTTGGCCCGGTGGGAGTCGTGCAATCCTACTTTCCGGACCATTGCCCTCATATGAAGGTGCTGGTTTATGTTCTTAAACATTTTCGTGGGTGACAACGGACTCGTCTCTGTGTAGTTGGTGCTTGAGAGGAGGATCTTTTTCTAAACAACCCGAATATCTCCTAAGCTCCTCTGCTACTGGTTTTCTCATCTTGTGTTTGTATTGGTTCCGCTCTGAGCCCTCCCAGAATTGAGTCATTCCAAAACAAAGCTCTTCCTTTTCACCTTCGATCACAGTGTTTCCCTGCTGTTCTTGCCTAAGATGGCTAGAGAGCTGCTAGCGTAGTCGTTAGCGAGGGCCCACTGGAGGACGGAAAAAAGGGAAAAAGGAGCGGCCCGAAAGGCAAAACGAAAGGCAAAACGTACAACAGCCGGGATTCCCCAATGGTCACCCACTTGAGTACTAATCGGCCGGTTCGCAGCTTAAGTACGGCTGAGCGGACGGGAAGCCCTGTATTCTGCGACCTATGGTCGTACGTGAAAGAGGTGGTTGCAAAATGGGATTATGACTTTCCAATCAACAGACAGTCGCCTGGCTGTCCACTGGCAACTCGAAGCAGATTGATTAGCATGCACTGAAGGAGTGAAATCCAAGAGTTTCCTATTTGCAACCTGCATTCGTATGTGAATAGTTTTACACTCATGCGTTGATCTTACAATCCGTTTGAGTAGCCTAAAGTCCACGGCCACGGCTTTGACCGCAGCTGAACATTACATCATGCACCTTGCTCCTCTGTCCATGTATGCTACTGGCAATGAGTGGATTCACCCAGTGTTGGGATGATGTCTGCTTGTGTCAAGATCGGAGGAAGGTACATTACACGGGGATAGTTCTTGTTTTAAACAGTGTTATCACTAACCTGAAGCTGGTGCTGTAGATGAATCATGACTGTATGTCTCTTTTCCAGCATTATGGAAGACAGACCAATGAAAACGTGAAGTGGGTTCGTGCTTTCCAGTACCCGAATCATTTTTGATGAATGTAATTGCACACAAAATAGGCGGCCAATTTCAAGGACAGGCAGAAGGGGCAATGCGAGAAATAACCAAAAGCGGTACGAAAAATAGCCAAAAGCAGCTAGAGAGAAACAAAAAAAAAGGGTCAGGCCACAACCGAACGAACCATGCGTGTCGCAGATCCATTTTTAAGGCAGGGCCAGATCAGATTATCCGTCAAGCGCACCGACCCCGGTATTTCATTCCTCCTCCAATCGAATATTGCTTCGTCCGGCGACGCTTGCCTTTCGCAATTCGTGACGCACGTCCCTAAACATCAATGGCTACGCCACAAATTCTGGCGCTAGTATATTGAAGGGCCCTGCTTCCCCACAGATAATAAGCTTGTCCAGCTTAGTGCCCAGGAAAATGATTGCTTAAGTATGTACAACACCACGGAGTCTATTGGTATGGTTGAGAAGATCATAAGAGAATGGGGTCAACGAGCGGCTAAACGGACACTCGGGACCGCCTTCCGTTTATTAAGTCGGCCGAAACAGCCGTTTCGTTTCGGATCTTTTGTTAGCCATGGAGCAGTCCCTAGCTCAGGGGCGTGCTCGTGTTTGAATACATGATGCGTGCAAGGGTTATTTATGTCCACTCTTTTGTTTCATACAAACAACTTGCACTGCTGTTCACGCTACATCGTGTATATAAGTCGTCCATATTCTGTAGATCAATCAACAGCGCACTTTGACTCCTCTCCACGGTCTTATATCAACTTTGGAACCCGTTTCAAGCAAACATCACTATGAGGGCCTTTTCAGCTGCTGGCGCCCTTTTGGCGCTCACCCACCAAGCCGCCGCCAACCTCGACGTCGTCACCCTCTTCGCAAACTCCAATGCGTGGATCCAGGAAGCTTCCGCCACCCTCGTCGTCGGAGATGTCCCCAACCCCATCACGGGAGACGTTGCTCTGTGGAGTGCCATCATGATGGAAAATGAGGCCTCCTTCCTCCAGGGCGTTACCGAGAATGCTCCAGCGGGGTATGGCTGAACCTAAAAATTCCTCAAGGAGATGTGACTAAGAAATCTACAGCCTCGGATACTGCACCGACCTCGGAAGCAACTGGTGTAATTTTGCATACGCGCTCATTGGTAAATATGGCCAGTTTCGTGGTCCTGCTTGATGCATCGCTAACGTGACGTGATGAACAGGCTCGGAAGCCAAGAATGGGTCCCCGGTCAAGGCCGCTGCCGGGTCTCGGATCAGGACGCACTGTATGCAGGACCGAATCTGTGGCTCTTGATGGTACTTCAGCTGATGCATTTCTTTTCCAGATAAGTTGAACTCCGAAACGCAAATGTGGGACCAGAACCTCTACGTCAACGACGAGCTTGTGTCCACCGTCTCAACCAGTACGTCGCCGGGTTCGGGAGTGACCCCTTCTTCAGCTGCAGAACTAACGGCATCTCTTACAGGCAAGGGAGAGCACGGCGAGATCTTTTACATCTCGATCGAGTGTGCTGCCGGCACTTGTGCCACTGCTCCGGCGCACAGTAAGTCTCCGAACTCCCATCACCCTGCAATGCGTCAAAGTAAGCGATGACTAAGATATCTGTAGGCTGGGAGGATGTCTCCATTGCGCTGAGCCAAGCGGATGAAAGCTTTGGCCACACTGGAAGTTGGGAACAGGGCGCGACAGGTGGAGAGATGTCGACTTCGGACGGTGGCAAGACCTGGAACTTCACTACGCTCAAGGTCCCGGACACCGATGTGCAGCATTAAGTGACATACAACCCTGTATGTGCTTCTCAGCGGTGCAGCGCGAGTGGATTGATTTATTTGATGCCGATGAGGATGCATCTGCTGTCTTTTCGGTACTGTTATCACATTTCAACCATCATCTTACAGCATCTTTGCAACGCCTTTCCTATTGTCGTGCGTGGCAGAAATATACGACTATTTTTTGATGTATGTATTGCCAGCCGGTATATGGTGGGGCGGGCATGTCGTGACATTCCCGACACTTCCGGACACCGCCGGATAGTGACGCGGAGGCCGTTATGATTGATTTTTAATAGATTGTGTGTTGTCTTCCGCTGCCAAGGGAGTGCAAAGGAGTTTTGCTTGGTCTTGCATCGCTTGGCTCCTTTAAGGACTGAGTGCCGAGAAGCTAGAACGATATCAGCGGCGGAACGGGGCGGGATTGATAGGGATGTGGAGTGCTGTTGATTCGTCGATCAATTTGATGAGAATGATAATCAGGGCGGAGGCGGCTGAAGAGTGGAGTGCAGGTATATACAATACGTACCTGCCCGCTGGCACAAGTTAACCATATAAGAGGTTTTGGCTACAGCAAAGTTCGGAATGAATTCAAACACAATACAGGGAACCATTTATACCCCTCTTGATAGACACTATCTCCTCGAATACTCTCTCTATTTATTTGCAGCGTTGGAACGGGTGCTTACAAAGCATTTGTTTGTAAGGTTCGTAAGCGGCTTACAGACCGCCTCAGCCGAGTATCCCTTCGAAACTACGACCTTTCTGCTACAGCGTCTGAACAACGCGCGGCGGAATTAACTCCGTAGTTATGGTCAGCGGTTGGGATTCAGCGGTACGCTTACGCTTTGTAACGGCACCCGGCCTTCCTTATATTGACCTCTTCTTCCCCATTTGAAATTGATGCATCGGTACACCGCAGATGGAAACCACCAAAAACGCTCCCGAGGAGAGCCAGCAGGCGTTGCCTTTCGCAGGCAGGCTCGGAGCTAACCAGCGATTCACCATCTCCGATAAAGACCAACCAGAAGCCCGTCCGTTCGCCGGCCGAATCGGCGGCAACCAGGCCTTTACCGTATCCCAGAGCAACCCGGACGCCGAGGAAATCGTCAAAGAAACGCCCGACGCCGCCCCGTTACGAAACCTCAAGGACGCAATCGATTTGCGAGGCTTCCTCCAACCGGTCATCTGGAAAGCGGCCATCGTAGAATGCTGGGGTATGTCTCGCCGCCCCCTGCAGGACCCGGAGATCAATGTACTGAATTGGGATTTTGCAAGGCGTGTCGATGCTCGTGTTCTCCACCGGCCTGATCGGGATCGCTCTCGGGCCGTACCGTGCAGCGAACGTGGTCGGCGTGTCGCTGGTCGGGGCGCTGACCAACTGGTTTTCCGTCTCTCTCTTCATCCTCGCGGCGGGCCCGGCGTCGGGAGGCCACCTCAATCCGTTCATCACCATGTCGACGTTTGCGGCCGGGCTGTCGACCTTGTCGCGTTCGGTGCTGTACATGATCGGGCAGTGCATCGGAGCGGTGGCCGGGGCGTTTCTCCTGAAGCTGGGGGTCAGCGGGGCTGATTACTTCTCTCTTGTAAGCCAATGGTATAACATGCAGCAGAGCTGAGCTAATATGTGGCATGCAGGGGATAATTCCTGGATGCACCATCGACACTTCGCTCGTCAGCTACGGCCAGTCGTATGTTCTGGAATTCGGGTCATACCTCGTGGCTGTCTTCCTTTCCTTTGGCGTCGGCCTTGATCCGCGGCAAGGCGAAGTCTTCGGACCGGCTCTGAGTCCTATACTGGTTGGATTGACGGTAGCATTCACAGGCTTTGCGACGGGCTTCTTAAAGGAGGGTTGGGGCGGGGCATGTAAGCTGTTTCCTGACTATAAAACAAAGATGTTCCCACCCTTTATAAATGTTTACTAACTAACACTGCGTTCCTATAGCGCTTAATCCGGCGAGGTGTTTTGGGCTGATGGCGGCGAAAGAAGACATGCATGCGCACTGGATCCACTGGTTAGCGGCGGCGACGGCCTCAGCTTTCAACGGTGTTGTGTATCACACGATACCGCCACACGGCCGGAAGCCAAAAGTCCTGAACAGTAATTGTTAATCCTCGCGGACAAATTATGCAAAGGGAATCCAGGGGCAAAGCTCGAGTCGAGAGAAAGCTCGCAGGTTTGGACAACAGGTGGGGAAAAAAGATATTCAAGAAATGATTTCATCTCATTGCTCTATTAAGAAACTCCAAACCAAACCAGCCATTAATCAGAGAGATATCGTTACTAAACGCCAATCAACCAACCCATCACCCAACTTTTTCCCATCCCTTCTCAAACCACTTAAGCAACCGCGCCATCAGCACCGAACTCGGTGCAGCTATGCCAGCCCTGCTTAGTGCAGCACTCAACACGATCATGCAGAGTCTTATCGATCGACACCGAGCCGCCCGAGCTCGTCGAGACCTTGTACTGGGCGCCCGTATCGATCTTGGTGCCCGAAGCCGCAACCCTCGTGACGGTGCTGCCCTTCTGGACGTACACATCCGCGCGGTCGGCCCACGGCGCGTCCTGGGTGACGTCGAAGTACTTGAAGTAGACGACGTTGGACTCGTCCTCGCGGAACTCGAGCGAGACGTGGGTGCTCTGGTGGCCCCAGCTGATGGTGGCGCCGTACCAGGCCAGCGTCAGGCGGCGCGAGCCGACGGCTCCCGACACGCGGTAGAAGACGCCGTGGGCGCCGCCCGGGTAGATGTAGATGCCGTTGCCGAGGTTGGAGTAGGCGTGCAGCTGGACGTCGGAGAAGGAGACGTAGCCGTCGGTGCCGACGCTGATGACGTCGGAGCAGGTGCCGAAGGCGCAGACGGAGAAGGGGAGTTGGGCCGTGTAGGCTTGGGCGTAGTGCGCGCCGGACGGGTTGGAGGCGGGCTGGCCGTTGGTCGAGTCCCAGGCGCCGACGAGGGGCGTCCAGGAGAAGAGGGCGGGGAGTTGGGTGGGGAGCGTGCAGGAGCCGACAGAGGCGGTGGCCGTGGCTTGGACGGTGGTGGTCAGGATGGGAGCGGTCGAGGTGGTGGTGATGACATTGGTGCCGGTGGCGACGCGCGAGCAGGCGGCCGAGATCTTGGCTGCGGCCCAGCCCGAGATGGAGGCGGGGGTGGCGACGGCGCGCTTCTCGATGGCGTTGGCCGAGGAGAGGGTGTCGTTGGACGGGATGGGGGCAACGGTGACGGTGGCGAGGACGGCGAGCTCGTCGGTGGCCAGGCTGGCAACGGTCGTGTAGTCGGTGGCCGTGGCGAGGCTGGTGGTGATGGAGTCGTCGTCACGCTTCCAGACGGCGGCGCCGGTGACGGTGCCAGCAACGGAAACGGTCGTGGTCGTGACGGTGGTGACCTTGGTGGTGAAGCCGCTGGGGGTGATGACTGCGGTAGTGGTGGTCAAGGGGGCGCTGTAGGCCAGGTACGAAGTGCAGAAGTCAGCAGCCTCGCTCTGGAGGTACGAGAGATCGGCATCGCAGACGGGCTGCAGCTCCGACTTGGAGTAGAAGTAGCTGTAGCTGTACGTGTACTTGGCGCCGATCGAGTCATCGTACGAGGCAGTGTTGACGGCGTACTCGGCGTCCCACGCAGACGTGTACAATGTGCACATCTGACCCTGGACGAAGGAGCCAGTCGAGTTGGTCTTGGTCAGGAGGTACGTGCCGAAGCCAGCGCACAGGGGCGTGTAGCCGCTGGACGGCGGGTGCGCCATGTTGTACTCGGTCTGAGCGTCACAAGCAGCAGCGCAGAGAGTAGGGTCGAACGGTCCGTCCTGGAAGAGCTTGTAGCCCATGTAGGTCCAGGTGCCGGCGCAGTCCCTCAGAGGAGCGTTGAGGGCAGCATTGTCAAGGCTGAGCGGCGAGGTCCAGCCATCAACGGGGCCACCAATCTCGTAAGAAGTGTAGGCGTTGGAACCAGCGATACCAACGTGGAAATCCGCACGCCACTGTCCAAAGTTGTTGGCCGTGGTCGTGTCGAGGGCGCTACCCCAGAAGGAGCACTTGATGTTGGCGAAGGCCTCGGGGTCCTCGCAGCCATCGCCCGGCTCGACGGTAGGATCACGCTCGAAGTAGATGTTGAAAGACAGACATCCGTCCTTGGCCGTGCAGGTCCTGGCGCAGGCGGCCACATCGTAGCCCGTGTCGAGAACAGTGTAGCCAAGGTAGGCGTAGGCACTGTTGGCGCCATCGTTGTTCTTGAAGTTCTGGAAGTAGCCCTGCGGCGTGGCGGCAGCGTTGGCCACAGACGCAATCTTGGCATCGGCCTTGAAGCTGTCGTAGGTCGAAACATCGATGTCGTAGTAGTTGGAAATGGTGGCCTGAGCAGCACAAGCAGTGCGCTTCTCAAGCACTTCGACGTCACGCTTGTCGGCAGTGGCCGTGGCCGTGGCAGTGGCCGTGGCCGTGGCATTGGCCTCGCTCTCGCCCGCAGCGTTGATGGCGACGGTCGTGACGGCCGGGAAGACTGAGAGAGGAGTCTCGCTGAGGTCAGACTCGACGGCCGCAATGGCAGTGGCCGTGGCGTAGGGAACCTCCTGAGAGGAAACGCCCTCAACCGTCGTGTAGGTCGGGACGGCGGCGCCCCTCAGGAAATCCAAGTCGAGCGCATCCGGAGTCGGGTTGACATCGGCCGGAACGTCGGTGGTGGTTGATTGGGAAGCACCCAGCGCGGCGAGCGCAGGAAGAACGATGAAGGACCGCATGATCAAGAGAGAAGACCAGAGAAGTTGCTTGCTGGATGCTGATTCTAGTCGGCCATGCTGGATACTCTTTATACAAACCCTCCAGCCATGCAGAAAATCAAAAACTTCGCGGAAGCGCCGAGGGCTTCACGGCGAGGCCGACGAAGCTGAGCTGTTGCGGCCAGCTCGAAGCCATCGTGAAGCCATGCTGAAGCCATCGTGCACTTGCTTGTCCGCATTCGTGGTGTAGGCGTCTGCCAGCTGGACGGTAAGAGCCGGTGCAGAGGTTTGGGTGCGGCCCAGACCGCAGAACGAAAGGGCCGGCCGAATATAGTGGTGCGATGCCAATTCGAGAGAGATCTCGACGCAAGCGGGTACGAGAACGAGATCCAAAAGGGAAAAGTAGCATACTACATGGGACCACGTGGCTAGCTGGTGAGGAAAAAACTAGCCCAAACGGGCAACAAGCTGCTCGGTTCGCTGTCTTTCCCTGCGCCACCACGTTAAGCTAACCCCAACGCTCAGGCACGAGCGGCTGAGAGTGCGGCCCTACCCGGCATCAGGCGTTAGCTCTCGACCGACTTAGTCTTTGCAGCGGGTCGGAAACTCCCATTGTGGGCTCATTCGGCATGTACCTTGTGATGAGAATCCGAGAAGATGGATGCCTGCAGCCGGCATCTGGACCACATCCGTCGATCGTCCCCGTGGGGATGCTGGCATAGGCAGCGGTAGCAGCCGGTAGAGGAAGGCCCAGACGTGGCGGTCCAACTGCGGCTGTGGCCCCCACAAGCACATTTTTCAAAGCCACACGCACAAGCCACAGCCCACGGCTCTTTTCGCACCGCCATTTACTACTTACCGCCTGGCTGCCGCGCCCGGTCCATCTTCTATTGCCTTCGCTCTCACCGACCACCATGCCCACACTCTTCGACCACCCACCAAATCCCATCTTTACTTTGCATCGAAACTTAGCCCTTTGCCCGATGCATCGCATACTTCCTCCTTTTCCCATATCCCACTCCAAATTACCTCCCAAAAAGTCCACGTCACCAGCCGCCGAGAGGCTTGTTGCTAATTTACGGCAGCAGGAATCAAAAATCGAATCCCCTCTTAACACGGTCAAGCACTTTTCTCCAAACTAGAGTTGGTAACGAGAATCGCTCGTGTGCCCTTGGCGCACACCTTAGTTTTTTTTTTTTTTTTTTTTTTTTTTTTTTTGTGCCGGACCCTGGCGTTTTGTCTTGTATCTACGACCGCCTTAACGTCCGAGGTCCCCTCCCGCTCGCCAACCTCATGCTGATTACAACATTGCGGAGCCGCCTTGCACTGCCCTGTCGCACCTCGCAGCAGGCGCAGATAGTCTCGTACGACATGATTAGGCAACGGGCTCCCTGCGCCTCAGCTGCAATCATTGTGGTTCCATACTTGCGTTTCCGCCCCCAATGTTGAACCCCGACGCTCTGGGAAACCGAGGGGTATATCGTCTGACTGCGACCTGAGATAGATGTGTTGCACACAAAGACGCGTCGAAGAACTCGTTCTGTGTGGACTATGTCGATATCTTGAGGCTAAGCTTCAAATTTAATCAGTTTATCCTCCAGATTGTGTGCCTGAACACTATTTTGCTCCTTGTCAGCTTCTGCCTCCGCGTAACGTTACCTTGGAATCTGCCCCTTTGGGGGCCATGTTTCATTTTCCGCACTCTCAACTTCAATACAAAAGACGTTGTACTGCCCATCTATGTTCCCACACAATCCACGCCAACTATGATCTCACCTGCAAGAAATTACCCAGAAGATGGGAGCCTCCGAAACCGCCAATGCTTTATCCGACCGACCGACGGGCGGTTGGTCCCGTTGTTCGTCCAGAGTGTTGAATCATCCGACGACCCGCCAATCCATGACTCGGAGTGGACCTGCATCACCATGCCACCACCACAAATCCCTTCAATCATACATCTCACATACTGGATATGTTCTCCAATTCTGTGTGAGGGCAGTGCCGAATACAGTCTTGACATGCGTTCTATAACTCGCGTCTTCTCGAGGTGGATGCTTACATGGCCTCTGCTGCTTTGTATGGTATGTCTTCTGCTCCTCGCGAGCTGAGTCCGGTGTGCTAAGGAAATAAGTTGTGCAAACCATACCAGGGCAATGTTTGGGAAGAGGATACCAAGCATGAGAGCTTTTATGACCCAATCCCGTACGATATCAGCAGAGACGACTATGCCTTGGCAGATTCTCGAATGATTTCTCAGCAAACGTATGGGGTGCGTGGTAATGACGCGTGCCCCTCACAGCAAGGGATAGCCTTGGACGACATTTGGATGCCTGAACTTCAACAGAATCAGCAGCAAAAGACCCTCTCCCCATCGGGCCACGAGACTTGGGGCCATTCTTCAAGACTCATCCGTCCACGATACCTGTGCTTCCTCAGCGATACGACTAAGTATGGGTATAGATCCATGAAGGTCAAGGAGTGGATTGAGGAACATGGAGATGAAGGTACCGAGTTTGTCTTCGTGTCGTACACACGGAAGCAATTCCGTGTGAACACTGACCAGGACATCTCTGAGTGGCCGCATTACAAGAACGAAGAAGAAAGAGACTGGAACCGTGAAGCTGCTAAGAGAGACAGGGAAACTCTCACCAGATGGGGTGTTGAGGCCGCGAGAGAAGCAGGAGTCGGCGCCTTCTGGATCGATTTTGAGTGTTTGAGAGAAGGAGATGGTTCAACAAAACACTCCGCGAGCAGTGACGATGTCTATTTCATCTGCGACGTTGTCCGTGCTGCTCATTCTATGATTATCGCTGTTGGTCCGCCTATTGAAGATCGGGTCCAAGGGAAACAGGTGCCGTATTGCTCTCAGATCGAAACGAGATGGCTTCAACAGTGGGGCTCTCGTCTCTGGACGTTGCCCGAGATTTTACTTTGCCCCCCCCGAGCACAGAGTGAAGCTTTACACCTCCGGTGGACCTCTGGTACCCAAAAGAATGGCCAAACGCAACTTTGCAGAAAGAGCATGGAACGATGCAGAGACCGTGGTAGAGCTGCTGGATTATTACGAATCCAGAACACCAGTCTCTCAATTGGAGTTCATCAGCATTGCTCTGGATTGCTTAGCAAGACGGCATACAGACCAATTCTGCAAAGCCGACATCGTCTACGCGTTGATGGGCCTGTTGCGCAAGCGGCTAAAAGCAAACGAACACGACACTGGGTTCCAAGCCTTTGCGAGGCTCTCTCTTGCCAACGACAGCAATCGACTTCTCGAGCGCACGCTTTGTATGTTACCCCTCCGAAAAGACGCACCTTGGACCGAGGTCAGAGATGCCTGGGGGGCCGAACTCCATGAAGTTGAACCGAAGTGTCAAATTGCCGAGGTGATGAGGGACGATATGGGTAACGACATTATCGTCATCGAGGGCGCATACGGGGCCACCATTCTTTGGGACTGCCTGGACCCCATTCAGTTCTCCAAGGAGATCGCATTGGTAAACAAAGTTGCGGCAAGAGCTTTGGTGACGCTGCCATGCTTTATCGCAGCAATCATTGGGCTCCTTATCCAAGTTGGGCTTCTGGGATTTGACCCGAACGATACTTCTTCACGCCTGACACTTACCTTCGCCATGATAGTATTCACCATCCTTATGGCGCTACTTCTTTCGGCTCCAGCAATTCTCATTGCCCTCTGGGGCGGGACCCTGCATTCCACTCAGGCTCGCTTCGTTGGAATCAAAGGCCACATACACAACAGCACTATCGAGCGCTACCTCTTCGGATATAATCATGGGCGGCTGAGATAGGACCCAACGATAGCCAGAGCCCAATTTTGCCATGTCCAAAACGAAATACGGCGGGAAATCCACAGCCTGTCTGTTGAAGATCACCTCTTTACGCTGGTCGACACTTACTCGATGACTGTTACAAGGTTTCATGCTGCAAGGCCACCAACAGCAATACTTATCTGTGGACAGGCAAAAGGGATGCAACGTGCAGTACTATGCTCCTACGATCATGCTCAGAACACTTTCTGTCGGCAGACAATTCTTCAGATGAAGACGGGTATCTTAGAGCGCATGTTCACCCTGGGGAAAGTTCGATTCACACTTCAAGAGAAACTAAACAAAACAAAAGGTCCCATTGATCAAGATGCTCAAAACAAGATAAATGTTGGAAGAGCTGCCGACCTTCGAGGTGGTATTCCTACAACACAAGCATTCACTGAGGAAAACTCATTTAAGTTTGACGATATTGCGCTGAATGCTAATCTCAGAGAAGAGAATGATCTGCCAGCAGCCCTCCCTGAAGCTATTTTGAGAGAAAGGGGGTTTGTCGGGAGAATCGACATTGTCTTCATTCCAGTCATGTGGGTAAGTGAATGTGATTCACGCACAAAGTAACGTCAGTTTATTTACAGCAGCACAGTTCATCTATAACATGCCATCGTATGGAGGCTACTCGACCAAACTCACCGATGACCTGGCGTTACAGAGCGTGGCCTTCTTTGCCATCCAGATACCGGCGCTCTTGTTGATACAGCGTGTCCAATTGTGGCGAGTTCTCGCAATCACGTTCATACTCAAAGGTTTGCTACAATCTACAACGTAGTTACTTTCATGATATCCTAACCACAACCCGCAGGATTCGCCGACTTCAGCCTCTGCATACCACCGGAATACTTCATCCACATGTCTATTATACGCATAGTCCGCGGCGCCGTCATGGGTACCATGACAATGGGCTTCATAGTCCTGACGTGGTCCTGGTACACGCCTCGGGAAATCCCCCTCCGCCTACTCGCCTGGGCGACCGGGAGTCAACTGCTGGAATTAATCTTCTTGCCCATCGGACAGTATGAATTGGCGGAAACGAGGGACATCTTGACCCGGATGGTCCACACACTGTTGGCGCTGGCATGCATTCCTCTAAGCTCATGGGCTTATTACCGTTTCGGCACACCGACGCAGGTGCGTTGGATGCAGACTGTTGAGAGGAGGCGGTTTGCAGCAGCTGCGGCAGCTTCAGACGAGCCTCACTCTCCTGGTCCGGTCTTCAGAGTGAGATCGCATGGTGTTCAAAGAGTAAGTTGATATATTACCCTCACTGGACGTTCAGAGAAACTGAAATGCCGATAGCAGATCATCTGTCTCGTAAGGTCTCGCGAAGCGTGGATTCTGTTCCTCCTGTCGCTCGTCGCATCCATCTCGGATGCAGCATTATCTTCTTTCCATGATGTGGTAAGAGAAGCCGAATGGTGTATTCAGGTCATATGTGGATTTGTTCCAACTGCGGTTTTGGTATCGGCTGGAATCATCATTTATATCAGGTACAACATCTCGAAGTGTAAGTCTTTGACCCCAGGCATCTGTGTGGCTTGGGATAATCAGCTAAAATTTGCATGACACGCAGTTACTGCCATCGCCGCTACCGTGATATGCTATTCTGTTGCTGTGCTCGGCTTCACTTTCACAGACATTTCATCTCCAAACCCTTGGATTTTACTACCGCTCTATGCCCTTGTTTGCATACATTACGTTGTTCAGCCTCGTGAGTTTTCCCGACATCGAGATTCTGGATTCCGGTCGTGCTGATATATTCGTGGCAACAGTAATCTGGTCACTGATCGTGACAAGCTTCAACCAAAGCACTAGACTTCTTATGCTTTCATTCTGTTTGATGGCGTTCGGTATTGGAAAAATTCTGGCGTTTTCTATGCTAGAGCACATACAACGTCTCTCGATGCTGTGGCCAATTCTGCAGCTATTCCTCATTGCAGTACAGTCGTTCTTTTGAGGTGTATACAATAAGTACCTCCTTATACCAAGTAAGAATCTCATCCGGCAAATTCCACACGCCCGTTGCTGTATCAATAGCGGAGGCGCCTGGCGTGTCGTTATCGAACATGGGCCGCGGGTGGGTGATGGACTTGCAGTGCTCAATCACACTGATGTAGACGCCGAGCACTGTCTCGGGCGGATGTAAGGGCATGTCGAGGCCATCGCCGCTGAATTCCTCGATGCTAAAGTTGATGTAGGATTATTAGTGCTGATGCTTGATCTTGGAGGTAAGGCGAAGGAAACATGGACGCGACCGACCTACACGAGGCTGTAGAGCGTCAAGAAGCGATGGCCTCCGCGGAAGTGGCCGTCGAACCAGATTTCGCTCGGGACTTTCAGTTCAGGAAGGTAGTGGAGAAAGCCTTACGAACCCCAGGTTCGCACGCACACTCACTGCAGGAGTTGTACGAGCGTTGGATGCAGCCGCGAACGTATCCTCTCGGCATTGTCAGCGTGGATGGCCCACCAGGTGCAGCATGGGTGATGATGAAGTTGTGCAGCGCGGCGCACCGCTCACAGTCGAAGTCATCATTACGTGTCTCGAAGAAGATCCTCGGTCGCCATTCGCTATCGAGCAATGGAGTCGAAGGTGATGAGCATGGCAAGAGGTGACAGGTGCATGTGGGGTGGTACAAAACATTAAATCTGCGGGCCGGCTCGCTAGGCCAAATCGGGAGGCGCGTCACAAGTATCACAAGCATAGTCTGGCCCGTGGATATCCCCAAATTTAGCAAATGCCTTTGAGCTTCTTTCCGGTGGCTCCGCTGGGTCAAGAGGGTGGTGACTTGAGCGTGTGACTGATCTCCACCTTGGCCCGAGGCGCGTCGCATGCGGGGATACGCTGGAGATCTGCAGCGAAGCGTTGGCGAAAGTGTGACACTTATATGACAATCTCGCTTTTCTTTACCATGGGGCACATGCTCGTTCCACTCGCTGTTTCCTGCACAAGGCTGTCTGCTCTCACTATCGCTATATAAACCCCTCATACCTCGCTCCGATTACTTCTCCGCACCAAACATCCACTAAATTCACTTTACCAAGCTCACATCAACACCACAACGAACCAACCCCCAAACTACAAACCAACCTTCACCATGGACGCCTGTGAGTCATTCATAGACTGCATAACCTGTGGCTGCTGCTGGGATAGGCAAAGTAAGTTTCACAACATTCACACTTTCTTTTTATCACACCCAGCTCACCCGCTTTCCAGATCCTTAAGCGCAGCCAAATACACTCACCAAACCCGCACTGCCTGGACCATGTGTGTCAGATCCGAAATCGCCTCTCGGCTATCTTGCATGGCGCAAGGATGCAAGCCTCGACACTGGCACCCACAGCGCCCTGCGGCACCTTTTCCTTAGGCCCTTTCCCTGGAACTCCCTTACCTTCACTTTTCCTTCGTCTGCTTTGGGCCTCCATTATGTAGACATTCTACTTTGAGGCGCACAGGGGAAATGGGCATTTGATACTATACCAATATCATATACTACATACCACTTCATTGCATTCGCAAACCCCGTGAGCATGTACCTGAAATATACTAAAAAGTGAAAAGGCCACGGAAAGCCAAGACAACAGGCAACAGGCGCAAAGGCTTGGCAAAGGATATAAAAAGAAAGAAGATGGATGCCTAGCGGATGAGCTTGATGGACATCCGTCACGCGAGCTTATGCGCAAGGGATGCAAACGTGAGAGGCGCGCGGTGACACAAAAGTTACAAGTAGAAACAGAGACAAGAAGTAGATGTCTTTGTAAACCAAGCAAATAGAGCGAGAGGCACAAGGATGCGGCAAAGCGAGGCCAAAGTCGATCATCAACGTCCATTGTCGCAGCCACCAACCATCATCATGAAGAACACGAAGCTACGGGATAAATTCTCTGCATTAGACCTAACGCTAGGTTAGGCCTGGGCGTACAAGGAAAAGAAGGAAAAAAGCAACGGGGGGTAACACACGATAACGTTGACACAAACACCGCATGCCACGCTAACTTTCCCCACCACAGACGCGCACCCTCGCACATTCAAACACGCGCAGCACT
This sequence comes from Lasiodiplodia sp. COLG20, assembly GCA_009801085.1. Taxonomy (NCBI): domain Eukaryota; kingdom Fungi; phylum Ascomycota; class Dothideomycetes; order Botryosphaeriales; family Botryosphaeriaceae; genus Lasiodiplodia; species Lasiodiplodia sp. COLG20. The sequence goes on along the minus strand of VNWV01000005.1, from coordinate 3,018,963 downwards.
TCAGAAGAAGAAGAAAAAATACAATCGATGCTTCCTCCCTAACTATGTAACGAGAAAACAAAGAGAAGAAGCAGTTGACCATTCCTTTTTGTCCACCCGACCCCGCCAATAACTTTATCACTCCTTTCTCCCAATTCTCTGGCAAAGTGAATAAGGAGGTTAAACAACTCGTTCCAACCAAAATAAACGGGACGAAAGCGTCATTCGGATCTTGTTTAGAGAAAAGAAACGGGAGGAAAATCAACAAGTAATACTATCGTTTCGCACACACATGCCTCCAGTTATTCCACTCATCACGTGGCCCATGGAGGGGGAAACATAAGAGCACAAGGGGACAAGAGAAAAAGAGAAGTTTACAGCAGCCACTCGGGCCTTCCTTTCCACCAACCCTCCTCCGAAACGGCGACTTCGGCAGCCAGCGCGACCAAGAGACAGGGAGGCCGTGACACCCAGAGTCGTCAAGCTAATTCCGGTGCGACCCCAGCGCTCCTGTCTTGGCCTCCTTCTGTCGTCAAACGCAAGCCACCTGCACAATCGGGCATGAGATCTTGATTCCTCCTTTCTTCCCGCCGTGCGCACAACGCGGGTGTCGGGGGCGGCGGAGGAATATCGTCGGCGGGAGAAAACAAGACATCGCTTGTGACAGGGACTGGCGTCGCTTACTGCGGTCCGCGGTAAGTGTCGTAACTAGAAACAAGAAGATTGATTAGCTGGCGTCACAAGCCGGGTAAAAGCATCAATCGGGTATTATTGGCGAGTAGGGGAATGCTGCTGCGTGGTACGGCGCGGGGCGGCGCGACGCGCGCGCATGACTTTGTGCAATATGAGGCGCAGCGGCACACCCCCCCAATGGCTTGCTGACGCGATGCGATGTAGGGATGTTATGCGTGAAGATCGTCTAGTGACTAGACTAAGGCAAGCCACGGCGCAGCCCATCCAAAATCTTATTGCGCAGCCCCAAGGCAGAGATAAAGAGCGATGCAACCAAATTAATGGTTGTTGGTGTCGTGACACAATAGCCAAAAGCACGTCTCTGCGCATGCGCCGCGCTGCCCTTGGGTTTTACAGCCGACGCGCAACTCGCACTGTCAATGACAACGTCTATAGCCTTACGTACCTCCAGATTCTTGCGCGCATGTCGCCGCTGCCCGTGGCGAACAGGTTGCCCATGGGGCTGGGGGCAACAGAAATGACTGTAATGGCAATTGTTAGCGCCCTCTATTATCCGACAGCGCCATCTCGTGACGTACCGGAGTTCTTGTGGCCCTGGAGCATAAGCTGGGCGACGCCAGTGACGGGGTCCCAGAACTGCACACCCCTGTCCTTGGAACCAGACAGGACCCACGCGCCATCCGGGGTAAGGGCAACGCTGAGAACAAAGTCCTAAAACATGTGTCAGCGATAAATCACGGCATGGTTAACAAATACTCACCTTGTGGCCCTCGAAAGTCTTGATGCACTTGCCGCCCTTCGGTGCAGAGCCCGGAATGTTGCGCGGCGGCGACGACAGCTCCCACATCTTGATCGTCTTGTCCAGCGAACCACTGACAAGGTCCTTGCCGTTCGGCGCGAAGGCAACCGAGTAGACGCTGTCCTTGTGGCCAACCTCACCCTCGAGACGCTCGACGAGGTAGCCGCTGCTAGTATCCCAGACACGAACGCTCTTGTCAAGAGAACCGGCAGCAACGAAGCGGTTGTCGGGGGAAATGGCGACGGTGGTGACACCGTCTTCGATGGAGAGCTGGAGCACCTGCTGGTTGGTGCTGATATCCCACAGACGCACAGTACGGTCTCCACTTCCAGAAGCGATAAGACGGCCGTTGCGGGCGAAATCGAGAGAGTAGATATCCTGGTCATGGCCAGAGAACTGGTGCCTAATTTGACGGGTTTCGATGTCCCAAACCTAATATCTGTTAATTTACACTCCGGCAATATAGCGGCTCCTAACATACCCTAATAATCTTGTCCTCAGCGCCCGTGGCGAGGTACTTTCCATCAGGGCTGAAGCAGACGCTGCGGATGTAGAGATCGCCGTCCTCGCCGAGAGAAGAATCCTGGAGGTGAGCACGCAGCTGGCCAGTCTGGACGTCAAAAATCTGAGCGGAGCGGTTGCAACCCGTAGCGACGTAACGACCGTCGGCGCTGAAGCGGACGCAGCACACAACACTCTGGTGCGGCAAGGTGTGGACCAAGTTGACGTCCAGGACACGGCGGACACGAGGGTTGAAAATGGCGAACCAATCCGAGCCTTCCCTCTTGAACCTCTCGTCAACATGCTCAGGGTCCAGCTCAGCCAGGGTATTGCCGACGTTCGGGGTGGTAGTCGCAAGAGCATTCGGCGGCTCATGGAGCTGTCCGGGAGGGGGAGTGGGGCGTGGAACCTGGGGAGATCCGGGGTAGGGCGCGGCCGAGTTCTGTTGAGGAGTGGGGGGACCAGGAGGACCACGAGCGGGCCTGGGCTTTCCAGGTCCAGGCGAAGCAGTGGGCTGCGGCGCACCCTGGGGACCGTAACCTGCGACGTATAGTCAGTAAAAGAGCGTTCAAGGTCGGGCGCAAAACGTCTGGGAAACAGGAGCTCGCGCATCCAAGGCGAGGCAATTGCCAGCCGTTTGAAATTCCGAAGGATGTAAATCGAACGGGGTTCTCACGGCCATCCGCGTATGGATTCGGAGGGATCTGCCTACCGTTGACGCCACCAGGACCAGCTGGGTACCCACCGAACGGATGCTGGGGCGGGCCCGGAGGAGGATTCAGGCCTGGAGGACCCTGAGGCGCGCCGTGAGGAAGACCTTGAGGCTGCTGCGACTCCTGCGGAGGAGGGGCTAGGCCGGGTCCTCCCTGTCCTCCCGCACCCGCCATTATTCCGCCAAACAAAGTGCCTTGGCCATGTCCAATCGCAGGCGGGGGCTGGGCAGGGCCGCCGTGCTGAGAGCCGCTGACGTGGGAGGAGTGGGACGGGCCTCCGGCAGCGTCAAGCTGCCTCTGCAGCCGCTGGAGCTCCTCCTCGTACCTGTCGGCAAGGTTAGTGCAAGCGGTGGACGAGAGATCATGCCACGACGTACTTTGTCTTCATGGCGATTTGCGCCTGCTCCAATTGGTAAATTTTGGTGCGAACGAGATCCATCTCTTGCAACTGGGCAGCGACTTTGCGAATGACGTTAGCATGGGTATATAACGCGTGGGTGAGTGGATGCTGGCGGCGGGGAGGGGTTGCAGCGCGTTAAAACGGCGGGAGGGAGGAAGCAGAGCGCGTCATCAAGCGGCAAGCAGACGTGCCATGTGGCAGGCAAACAGACAAGCGCAAAGACGCGTCGGCCATCATGTGAAGGATGCATGCGTGATGGGCAGCAAAAGGGAGCTCGAGCAAACTCACGTTGGCGCTCCATCTCGCCGGCGCGGCCCGCCTCGTTCTCAAACTCCTGGCGGACCTGATCAAGGAGCTCCTGCAGGCGGTTGGGCTGCGCGCCCGGCACCATGCCGCGATGAGCGTTGTACATGATGCTGGTGGATTTGGCGATACGCGCCTCTCGTCCGGACAGCTATGCGATTCGGGCAATGTATTCGGAAGTGGGTAGAGACGGGAAGCGGGCGCGAGGCCAATGACGCGACGGTCAGGTGCGAGAAGCTCGGAGTCTGCGCGTGGTGCAGGGCTCGACCGGCGGGCGGAGATTTCAGCACAGTCGCGGCGCAAGGCTGATCTCTGCGAGCTGCGAGCTCGTCGGTAGATGCTCCGGCGACTGGCGCAGGGCACGCAGACGCGTCGGGGAGGCGGGGGAAGTGGTGATCGGATGGATGTTGGATGGACGAGGGTGTGGAGTTGGCGTCGCTGGATGCGTGGGCGGATTCGGGGAGAGGAGACGACACAGGCTGGCCAGCAAAGCGCAGAGGCTGGAGGCAGGCGGGAGAAGTAGCGCCCGCCGCCCGGGGCACTTGCAGCGGTCGTGCTAGGTGGGTCCAAGGCCAGACCCGCTACGTCCGATGCGGCTAGCTCTCCCGTGGCGAGCGCCAAGCCTAGCAGGCCGACCCTCCCGAAAGACAAGCCCACGCCCAAACGCTGCCGAGTCTCCGCTCCGCCAGCGGCGCTCAGCGCTGTCATTCCAAAAATTCCCCGTCACCCGCGGCGCGTGCTCATCACCCCTAACCGAACATCGCGAATTGGAACAGGACCCTCACGTGCATCCCCACACCCGCTACCGATATGGAGCTGCCGCCTTCCCTCGGTGTAGCGGCCGGCGGACCGACTGGGCCCCAACTGGAACCAGCCCAAGCTGAAGGCTTGTGGGCCGATGCTTGTCCATCAGCGCCGAACAACATCACCGCGCCCGGCGGTGCTCTAGATCGCGCGCGGAACCTTGGGTTTGACCGATGAGGTATGTGGCTCGGGCAGTGGGCAGACGCTCCCTTCGCTGCGAAACGCGAAGCCGCAAACACGCGCGCTCTTAATGCTCGCCCGGGAATCCCGCCTAACGGCGCTGAGACAGTGGTGCCCCGCCGCAGTGGTGCGCCACTCGCGTCTCGCCGCACGGCCTTGGGGACACGGCTGCCTGCCGATACATGAAGCGGCACGACAGCTGCACCTGCAAAGCTCACCGCACTCTAGGCGGCCTGAATAGGATCTCAACGGCGGTGGCAACAGACCGGTTTCTTTCCCGCGCCGGCAAGCTTACTGCTAGGCTGAGATCTCCTGACAGATGCGCCTCCTCTCCGCGCCCTGCGCCGCACGCCTACGCATTCTCAGTGTCCGGTTGCCGGGTCCGCGCGGAGGCGAGCTGTCCTACTGGCCCACTGTGATTCTGTTCCGCAGGTTCCGCAGGGATCCCGGCTACGATCGCGATGGTCCAAGGGGACTACCCCAGGAACTCTCAGTCGACGTCATCGTGACTTCGCTTCCTTTGTGTAGCCTCTCGAATAGCTAATTCGGTAGCGAAAACGGGATGCCACGCTATTACTTGCCCTGTCTCTTCCTTTGACCCTGCACCGCGTGTCGCCTCGTCACGCGCTGCTCCCGTGGAGTGACCCCTCGACGGACCCTTGCGTCTGGTGCACTCACGCCCAACTCTCACCAGCAATTACTTCACACGTGTCTTCCACCCTTTATAAGGCCCGCTCTCCTTCCGCACACAAACTCTCTCTCTCCAAGTTGCATGAGCGATTTCCTTGCTTCAATGTTTGACACACTTCGTCCAATCGACGCTGTCAACCGGCAGCACAACCGCCGCGCGACCTGGGCTGGTGGCACCGCCGCCCATGCGCATACAAAGACTCGTCACCAGTTCGAGGCCAAAGGTGCCACGAAACACCTCGAAAGGGTCGAGAAAGCTCAAGAGAAGGGTGGCTATGGCGTTGCCCTCAATGTAAGCTGAGCCGCAGCTGCCGTGTTGTAGTTGCTGACCACTGACCTTCACAGACCCTCTATCTAGGTCTTTCGGCAAAACAGGACCACCAAGGCTTGATCGAAGTCGGCATTGCTTCTCACGATGGCACCTACAGCATTGACTTCGCTGTCATGGTCCTTGGGGGTGACAGTGGCACTCCGAGCAATGACAACTCGCCTTATGCATCACGCGCTCCCACTCCGGCCCTCCCATTGGCCGACGAAGACAGAGAAAAGGTACTGGCAGACTTCTTCCTCACTAGGATCCTCGAATACCAGAAGGACCACCACTACAAGTTCATCGGCGCCGGCATCACAAAGAATCTGGTCAGGTTGAGTCCGCAACTACCCTCGCGTCTTTGGTGGGAGCTGGACATCGTGCCCCTGGTCTTCGAGCATGGATTGGAAGCTCCCAATGGGGGACCAGTCGATGCCGTCACCATCGACGAGGAGGCCGACTCCATGGCCAGGAAGTCACTGATGTTCTTTGGACCTAACCTTCAACCTAGAGTCCAGGTTGGATACAAAAACATGGTCGAAGTCGACTCCATGGGCCACGCCCAGATCACACGTTTGGATCAGTATCCGGATACCGTCGGCAAAAGGACGTGGGATGCTACCATGAAGTACGTGAACTCGATCAAACAGAACAAGACGAAGATTGCTTTCTTCAACAGCACACCCCAAGGCGGTGGGGTTGCTCTCATGCGCCATGCTCTTATCCGCTTCTTCCGCCTGGTTGGTGTTGATGTTAAATGGTACGTGCCGAAGCCGAAGCCTGAGGTCTTCCGTATCACCAAGACAAACCACAACATCCTCCAGGGAGTGGCCGATCCCAAAGAGCGCCTCACCGACGCCATGAAAGAGACTCTCGACGAATGGTGCCAGGGAAATGCAGACCGATTTTGGCTCAAACCGGGAAGCCCCCTGGCGCCACGCTCCCAGGGTGGTGCTGATGTCATCATCGTGGATGACCCGCAGATGCCGTCTTTGGTCGCGATCTCCAAGAAGGTGGATCCAGATCGTCCAGTCATCTTCCGGAGCCACATCCAGGTTCGCTCGGATCTTGCGGATCAGCCGGGAACGCCCACCGCGGAGGTCTGGGATTGGGTCTGGAACCACGTCAAGCAGGCCGACCTCTTCATCAGCCACCCAGTGCGCGAGTTCGTCCCCAAGTGCGTCGACTTCAAGAAAGTCGGATACCTGCCTGCCACTACCGACTGGCTCGACGGTCTCAACAAGGATATGAACCAGTTCGTTACTGAATATTATTTCCATGAACTGAGCACCGAAGCCTTCCGTCAGGGCATGAACCACCTCGACTTCCCTCAGCGTCAGTACATTGTCCAAATCGCTCGCTTCGACCCAGCCAAGGGTATCCCAGATGTGCTGGCGTCGTACGCCGAACTCCGCCGGAACCATCTCAAAGGCTGGCCACGCCAGAAGACGCCTCAACTCGTCATCGCCGGCCACGGCGCCGTCGACGACCCGGACGGCTCCATGATCCTGGACCAGACGCTTTCCCTCTTGGAGGAGAAATACAACGACGTCGCCGCGGACGTCGTCGTCATGCGTCTCGGGCCCAGCGACCAGCAGCTCAACGCGCTCATGTCCAACGCCAAGGTCGCCCTACAGCTCTCGACGCGCGAGGGCTTCGAGGTCAAGGTCTCCGAGGCAGTACACAAGGGCATCCCTATCATCGCCACCAAGGCCGGCGGCATCCCGCTGCAGGTCCAGGACAAGAAGTCGGGCTTCCTCGTCGAGCCGGGCGACTACAAGGCCGTCGCGCAGCATATGTACGACCTCTTCTCGGACCGCGAGCTGTACCAGAACATGTCCGACTACGCCGCCAAGCACGTCAGCGACGAAGTCAGCACTGTGGGCAATGCGCTGGCGTGGCTGTACATGGCGGACAGTTTGGCTCAAGGGAAGAAGCTCCTGCCTGATTCGGCTTGGATCAATGACATGGCCAGGGAGGAAGCTGGGTTGCCGTATGTGGAGGGGGAGACGAGGCTGCCGAGGAATAAAGAGTTGGAGTTGAAGGATTGAGCGTGTGCTTGGGTGCACGCGTGGTAATGAGAAGATGACCTTTGATTTTCCTTTGGGTTTTGAATTTCCCTTTGGATTTCCAATTTTCCCTTGTTGGAATTCGGCGGAAAGTATTGATTCTTGCGTACGGTAAGACTTGGATTCGCCACTCATTCATTGGGAGATCTCAGATCAGACCGAGAGTATCGATAGAATCCATTGATATCCTTAGACGGATACTTCGGGTTCCGCATCTCAAAAAAAAAAAAGTTCGAACTCCCTTTAAGGGGTCACTCACTTATATTTTCAGTCTTGGTTAGGGGAAAGACATACTAGTTCTATGAGAATGGTTAGGTAGTATACCTTTAAATGAACATGCATACCCACCCCCTTTCAGCTTTCAAATCACCAATTCCCGTTAGCTCCAGCAGCTTACCTTATTCTCAGGGTAAACCAATTCCGCCGCATCAGAGACAGATCACAGCGCGCCCGTAACACGAGATCAATTCGTGAGGTGACAAGGGCCCGGATTCTTCAGTGTCAGTCAAGCTCCTCGTATGAATAGACATAACACCAGCAACGTATTTCCGTCGTTATCCATCCAATTCCTTCCCAAATATCTCAATTTTAATTGACATCCAGGACTGGTCTTTCCCCTTTCTCCGCTATGTGTTTCCAACGGCTGCTCTAAAGCGGCGGCGTGCAGCCGAAGCCCTCGACGTATTCCCTACAGCGCGGCAGATCGCTGTTGGTGGGGTAGATGCATAACACCCACATCAGTCCGCAGCAGTCGTTTTCCCAGCCCGTAACTTCCCCATCCAGGCACTTCTGGTAGACATCCTCTCCTGGTAGATCTTGAGCGGTGACTGTGTTGAGAAGGAAGATGGCCGCGGCGGTGAAGATGGTGAGACCGCGCATTGTGTCGGGCCGGTACTGGTGAATGTTAGCCTTAATGTTTGCATGCGAGCGGGGCGGGTCCAGATGTACGTTGAAGTGTTGAAAGTTGGAAGCACGGAAGAAGTTGCTCGTGGTGAAGAAGCGGAAGTATGGGTTCTCACTCTTATAGATGAGCTCTTCTGCCTCCTGACCGCGGTCCTCCCGATGCTTCACGCCATGGTCATCTTGCTGGATCGCTGTCCTTCCTTAGTTGGTTAACAACCGTGGTAGTGGAACCAAAACGCATGAAGCCAAGACATACAATGCCGAACCACATGGCCTTGGCCTGCTGAAAACGACGGTCTTTCACAAATGCCAAGGTGGACTTCCGGCACTCGTCTCCGTACGAAGAGACCTCGTATATGAGAATTTCCCCATTAGGAAATGATTGAGCGTTCGGCTAGATTGTTTCCTAAACGACCTCCTTGGATCTCCACCTTTCTCGCCAAGTCAATTGTTAAAGCTGTCCACTTTGTGTGGTATATCATCTCTATATCACCTTACCCAACTGCTCAATTGCTTCAATAGATCCTAGATTTAAGCACGATGTAGCCGCCCGATTTCTCTCAACGGCGCTCTGCCAACCTCTGCGTCCTTACATAGCTATGCCTGTCCGCGGTCCCATCGCTTGATTGTGCCTTTGAAAGACAAGTCAGCCTCCAACGCTGACAGAATTTGTCTCCGATATGCAAGTATCGGGGTATGAGGGCGCATTTGACAATGGATAGAAAGAGAAGAGGGAAGCTTACCCGCCCTTCCAAGCACCAGCAGGTCTTTTGATCTCTTCATCTGCCCGCTTTCCATAGAGTGCGTCTTCGCCGCCGCGCGACGTGTTCTGCTTCGACCCTTCGCTCATGTCTGCGAATTCGTGCATCAGTAGGAGAGGAGAGAATGGTAACGTCATTGCGCAAGGGATCACCATAAGTTCTGCATACTCGTGTTGGTCATGTTTGCCTTGGCCTGGATGTCCATGTCCACTGGACTCCCGCTCTTGTCCTGACGCTTCGAGTCACGCCGAGAGATCATGATGAACAGTTACAGGTCTAGGAAGTCGTGAATGTGGGGTTCAGAGCGTGATTGGCTGTGCAAACCTGGCCTGGGTAGGTGGTGAGGAGATGCGAGGTGGATAGATTTTGCGGAGAAGGCTCCAACGTCATGCATAGATGTGCGCCCCCGCATCAGCTGAACGTCGCGAAAGCTGTTTTCAAGTTGGCAGCTGGTGCGTGCGGCCCTTGCATGACCGCCCAATACCTAGCTGAAACGTCAAAGCGAGTTGTACCAGTTGCATCTTAGGTAGTTTCATGCGGGGTTTTTGACCGAGCAGTGCCGTTTTCGGGATTCATTAGACCAATGAGAAACACCTTAAAAGTTCCCTTACGCCAATAGTGAAAGTTACGTCGGTTTGCGTTCCCATAGCATGTGACTATTTCTGTTGTAAATGGAAAGGTACGCGGCCTCGCATGCGACGGAGGAAAGTCCATCGGAGGGAACCCCGAATAGGAATCAAGCAGAGGTACTTTAAGAGATTGCACTCAGTATTATTCCTGAAGAAATGTATTTCTTCAAAGAATTGATGATGGATGTACGAAGATCTTTACGGAGTATGCCATACGAACAGTCTCCAAGTTTCCTATATCTAATTCAGATCTTCTATTCCTCTTTTTTTTTTAAAAAAAATTATAACCGTTACTACAATCTCTCAACGCCTCTTCATCTCCGTAAAGTAATTGTAGGAGATGATCGTAGCGTTGATGGCTATCACTGGAAATGGTAAAATGAGCCACCATTTATGGAGACAGAAGAGACGAATCAAGTCGTGGCTGCAAAGCTAAGTTGCAAGTAAGTGGAGCTTCCCTTTCAAGCTCACTGATCCACCAACAGTCTTCTCCTCTGGTTCCTGACGCTAGCCGAGGGAGCTTGGGCCACGGCATAAAATCCACCTACGCCCAAGCTCCGCATAACGTACTAACGTCCATCATGTCAGCTCTTCAGCATTTCTCCTCCCGCACGATCCCGATAAATCATTGCGCCCGCTCGTTGCGCGTTATCGCCCCCAATGGCTCGCCATCAATCCCCTCACCAACACTCCTCCACCACCACCGTACTTTTTCCATGACCAGATCTTCATTCTCGCCAGAGACAGACTCCTCCAACCAATTGCCCATACGGCGCTTCGTCACCAATCCTGACCCGCGCAAAAAGCCCCCGTCTACTGCATTACCGCGACCACCGCGACCACCGCTCCCTCAAGACGTCGCCGATGCCTGCCAAAAGCTTACGGACACAACGCCTTGGCTGTTCAACAGGTCCGGCGGCCCGGCGCTCGAGCGCACCTACCTCTTCCCCACGCCTGCCAGCGCCTTCGCCTTCGTTGACGCAGCCGAGAATGTCCTCTCGCCGTCGCGCCGCATGCCGCCGCACTGGGCCGGCTGCGGGCGCCGCGTGTACGTGCGCTTCAACTCGCCGGCCTCAGACGGTTCGCCACGCCCGGACGGCTCGCTGCAGTTGAGCAGGAGCAAGGTGGTGAGCATGCTGGACGTCGAGTGCGCGCTTGCGTGCGACAGGCTGGCGCAAGAGGCTGCGGCGCGCGCTGGCGGCGTCATCGAAGCTATTGATTGGTCTGAGCACACGAAGAACAGCAGGCAGAGGAAGATAGATGGTCTGTCTCCGGTCTATCCGGTGGGAAGTTGGAAAGAGAAGACTCAGCGTATATCGAGCGCTCGGGAGAGGTTTTGGGGTTTGGTGAGGGACCAAGGGTGGACGCCGGAGGCTTCTAACGAGGACTTCTGGCCAGCGTGGGCTGTGGTCAAGTACGGTGCATGTATTAGCACGACCCGGTGGAAGCTGACCGACGATGGCAGCATGGGAAGGCTTTCCATCTCGGAGAAATCGCTTGATGACATTGCGAACCGAGACTTGGGAATAGTGGAACGTTCCCAAGTCTGGCAGCGCCTGGCCGAGAATACACATGGGACCCAGCTGAGCAGGACGCTTTGGAGAGTCACGTACGACGCCTTGGGCGAGCCTCGCGAGTAAAGGGACCTAAAGACTTAATTCTTGTGTGGGTTGTTCGGCCTTAATCGCCTAGTCAAACCTTTGGAGGCTAAGAATAATAGCACAAGGGAGCTTGGGCCACCAAAAAATCCCCAAACTTCCTCTCGCCTTTCTGTACGCTTGAAACCCATCCATCATGCCACCTACGATTCCAACCCAACTGTGCACTCGCTCACTACGCACTGTCACCCCCGCCGCTAGCGTCACCCCCGCCGGCCCGCTTCTAGTCGTACCACCAACGCTCCTCCGCCGTCCATTCTCCACCACCAGACCTTCGCTTTCCGCGCCGCCGCCCGCGCAAGATGATGACGCCAGCAAGCCACTTGTACGGCGCGTCATAGTCGACCGTAGCGAGCGTGTCTTCGTCCAGAAGCCGCCCGTCCCGCAGCGCAAACTGGCGCCGGAATTACGCCTGCTGGAGGGCGTCGAGCCCACGCTCGAGGGGCTGCTACACGAGACGCCGTTCCGGGTGTCGGCGCCGACAACGCCGCGGAAGCACCCCATCCGCAAAGAATTCGGTGGCGCGGCGGTGCCAGAGTACGCGCGCCGCGACGCCGCGCTTGACCGCGCCTACCTCTTCGCCACGCCCGAGGCCGCCTTCGAGTTCGTGCACGCCGTCGAGTCGCGCATCGCGAGGCCCAAACTACACTACCCGATGTGGGGCGGCTGCGGCCGCCGCGTCTACGTGCGGTGGAAGTCGCACGGCTACGCCGCTACCAGGCGGGCGCCCAGCAGGACGGGCATAAGCTTGGAGGATATCGAGTGCGCGTTCGAGACCGAGCAGATCGCGAGGGAGGTTGCGCGTCGTGATCGACGTGGGCGCGGCGCTGAGGTTCGTTGGGATGATTGGTACGAGAGGCTTGGAAAGGTGAAGCAGTCCAATGACAAGAATGAAAACCCTGCGGATAAGTTCAGACCGAAGGTGGGCCACAAGAGGAACGATGTCGAGTCATATTTCCCAGTTGCGTTCTGGCCGGAGGAGGAGCAGGGAGAGCCCGGTGAGCTGAAGGCAGGCAGTAGGCTGATGATATGGGATTGGATAAGGAAGCACGCATGGACTCCGGCGGTTGTTCATGAGGGTCAGGAGTTTTACCCAGCCTGGAGCGCCCTGTGGGGTGGTGCTCTTGTTAGCCGGCTGCTGTGGAGGTTTCACAACGATGGCGGTATGGGAAGGCTTGTCCAATCGAGAAGTTCGCGTGAGGAGATGATGAAAAACCGGGAGAAGTGGGGGGAAGAGTCGTTCCGGATGTTGACGAATCATGGCAGAGGAAGGCTATTATTCAGGATGATGTGGAGAGCCACACCCGATGTGCCATACAGGGGTGTGAAGAAAGGGCAAAAGCGACCTAGTTTCTATCAGGACGCCGGATGGTAGGTACTAATAATGATCAAGCTCCAATTCACGGAAGTTGGCGATGGTAAGATCGCATTCACTCCCAGATCCCAAAGTCGAAGAAGTCGTCGGACTCAACCATACCCCTCGCAAGGAAAAGAGGGTGAGTTGTAGTGGCAACAGATGTGGCTGGTCCAAAAATGCAACTCCTGCTCTGGTAACTCAACCAATAGGTGAGGAGGGGTTTGCTTAGTACTGTTGCACAAAGTCAGTTCCCCTTGTTATTGCGATAGAGTTGAATGTCTATCCGGACAAGAACTTCAAATATCCCGACTTTGTTGCACTACTAATTGTACCCACCTTGTACTGGGTTGGCCAAATGCCTGGACTCTCGGACATCTTTCCGCCCCGGAGGTTTCTTTAACATTTTCCAGCGGAATCCCTGCGCACATAACCTACTCCTGGTGCGAACGTATGACGCTAAACCTTGATGTTGTACAGGAGCTTCGCTGCCTCGCTCAATTTGAGTTTGAATTCGGATGCCCAAGATCCATATCCCCTCGTTCCAACGCCTCGCTAGATACAGCTACCAGGTCTAAGTATTTCTCCATATCAATCCTATACTCTCCGCTTTACCTCTATGAAAAAGAAAAAGAAAAGACGCACTTTTCTCTTTTCCCACCATCGAATACTTCGCTTTCACCCTCTTTATGTGTAATTAGCAAGAATCAGCTACTCTCTAGCCTCAACACCTACTTCAATTTCAGGACACCTCGCCCGCAATGCCTCGAACGCGACACCCCTATGCACCCGTGCCACTTCAACGGCCACTACTCCTCCGCATCCTCTCCATAACCGCCATATCTCTCCCGCCGCTACTCTCCCTCATCACCTTCGCCCTGACGATCAAGATCATCTACTCGCCCGAATACGCCGAAGCAAAACTGCACACCTCGACCGGCCATCCCAACGGCTTCGTCATCCACACCTCGCCCTTCTACAACTGCACCAAAGCGCCCTCAACCGCCATCGACGACCCCACAACCACCACCTTCACCCCAACCTGCGTCCGCCTCAAATCGCTCACGGGAGCAAAAGCCACCGCGGCCTGCCACGCCATCCACGCCCCGCCTCCTCTTCCCAACATCACCACCACAACCACCGCCAATAACTCCTCCTTGCAGTGGGACCCCACCCCTCTCCTCTGCCAAGCCCTCGTCACCTCCGCCTCCCTCTACATCGCCGCCGCCACCCTCTCCGCCTTCGCCCTCATCCTCTCGACCGCCTACTGCGTCGTCGCCTGGCCCTCCGCCCTCGCCGCGCGCGAACGCTTCTTCGCCGCCGGCGCCGCTCCCCCCGTCCGCAGCATGCTCACCGCGCGCCCGCCCACGGCCGACGCGAAGCTGCAGAAGATGCACGCACCCGTGGCGGCGGACGCGCTGGCTTTGTCCACGGTCGACGAGGATGATGGGGTGGGTGGTGGTATTAGAAGGAAAGCGAATTGGCCGCACGTCTGCGCGCTGGGGAGGGTGCTGGCGACGCTGCTGGCGCTGATGGCGGCGGGGGCCGGGGTGGGCGCGCAGGTGTTGGGGTGGGTGGCGCTGATGGTTGTGAAGAATCAGCAGCAGTTGCAGCAGCAACAGCTACAGCAGGATCTCGCGGTGGGGGGTAGTGGTGAGCTGGGTGCGTATGCACAGGGGCAGTGGTACGCGCGGCCGCCGGCGTTGGGGTTGAGCGCTGCGGCGTGGGTGGTTGCGGCTGTGGCTGCATTTGTGGCGGGGAGTCGGATGGGTGCGGTTGGGGGGTGGGGGATGTGAAGGGGAATTGGGTGTGTGATCTTGGTGGTGAGTAATGTCTTGGTTCGGGTGGCGCGCGGGGAGTATGGTTCGCTTGATTGCTCTTTGGGCTGTTGCTGTAGGTATCCGGATGGCTTCCGTGGCTGCGGTTGGTCTTTCCGTTTCGTGATACTTCAGTCAGGAACCATAGGTTTAGGTTAGATTGAGCTATATACAGGGGGTAATTGCAGCCAATGGCCAGCTTGAATTTATTTTCGCTGATGCCATGAGTAAATAATTCCACATTTACATCCGGACGACAGCTCATCTACCCATGTATGTTCTTTTTCATTGACAAAGAAAAAAGCGAGCTGAGACTTACTTACGCTATGTACTAGAGCCCTAATATTATTCCCGCTGTCCATCGGCTGTAGCACCCCTCTACAATATCGGGAAGATCGAATATCAATCTTCAATGTCTCTCACCAATAGAGAGGTGATACGACTATCGTCTTTCATTGGCTGTGTCCCATAGGATTGGACTGTGGTTCTGACGGCTTCGATGAGCCATGGTTCCTAAAGCTTCAGATATTAGGAAGTATCAGATGAAGGTTACATTCGGGAAGTCGAGCTTAATTTTCCCAGCGGCGACTCCAACGTAAGACAACCTCAACGTTGCAAAATGGGCACCTCGGTGATCCAGAAATGAACGGTGCCTTGATACTGCATAGATGTCAGCTCTTGCGGCAGGCCATCAATGAGCATTCCAAATTATGATAAATTCACGGTACCACGAGTTCGCAGAGGGCCGAACATCTCGGATACATGTGTTCCATCACACTTTCTGTTTCGGATCAATTCAGCCGACGGGCTCAGCCGCCTTCGCAGTATCCAGGCCGTAAGCCGCGGCAAATATGATAGAAAAAGGACTCTTTCGTCGTCAGGTAGCCATGCGTGTGGATTGATTACGGAAGACACATCTTCTGGACCATTCAGAGGTTGCGCATCCACCTACTTGATTGGGCTTCTCTTGCATAGACTTGCTCGACTCCGGCTGCTCACTTGATTGGCTCCTGTTCTGGGCTGATTCTCAAACTGTCGGATGCACCCATGCTGCGTGGCGTTGCAGAAGCAGAGGACACAGCCACACCACGTCCCTCTTGTGTCGGAATCCCCGTGATGCCACCTTCTCTCAGCCGCAGCCGCATCTGCCAATCACAGCTGCATCATCATGTTGTTTGTCTATGATAGGTCGCCAGCATATCTCCGTCTCAGAACAAGCAGGGTCCGTTGACGAGTTTCAGTCGGCACATCATATAACCGGTGCGATATGTCTTTTGATGTCTTTCTCGCAAATAGGCTCTGGATATTGCGCACTACACATCCACCACAGCTGACTTGGCCCCGACTTCATGCATGTCCAGTAACTGCAGGTCATTCCCGCCTCGCCTGTCAATTGGTCACCATACGATACGAGTAGTCGATCCAATCACGGGGGCCAATTGCTCCTGCTGACCACTCACGTTCACTCCCTACGCGCAGTGAAGCTCACAAGCGCCCGGAAGATCCAATGCTCTGGAGAAGCTTCCTCGTACGAGTTTGCTGCAGTCCTCGCCTATGTCCGCTCCGTCACTGACCGGGAAACATGGCAACAAAGCCGCCTCAGTCGACTTCGCGCCGCCGGGGCGCGCCGCCAGCCACCGCTTACAGCTAGTAAACCTTCAGGGCCAAAGAGAACACGGCCTGGCAAGGTCTCTCCTTGCCGGCAATTTCACATGAGCGGGTCGCCTCACTCACCGCGGGACGGATTCCCCGCGGCGGCGGTCCCAGAGACCCAAAACACCCGCGCAGGGCCAACAACGAACAAGATCGTCCTTCCCTCCCCTCCCCACATGATCCCAGGGTTCGTTCTGGCCCGAGTTTCGAACACCCGGATCGGCGGCGGCGGGCCCTGATTTTTTCTCGTGCCTTGGTCACAGCGCTTAAGGCACGCCCGACAACAGGGTTTTGAAGTTAGGTTTGCGGTTTCACCATCCCGGACCACCCACACCAAAAAAAAGCCCACACCCCCGAAACCCGTAGATTGAGTCTTGGCAATCTCCGTCCCCTAGCCACCCCTCCGTTCCGTGCTGTCACTACCGTGTGTGTTACCCATTCATCTACGCTTATCGGTCGAGGCCGAAGCTGTGTGTGAGTTGTCCGCCGGCGCGTCGTCATCACCATCCCGCTACGCTCTGCCGATCCCCTGTCTCATCAGCTATCTGTGCATCCCACCAAAGTTTCCCCGGCGACCCTTAGCCGCCGCCGCGGCGAAAAAAAGGCGCGCGGAGCTATCGTGACCTCTTTCCTCCGGTCGTTTGTACACTTTGTGCCACGGTTTCGTTTTTTTGGGAGGGGAGTCAGGGTCGGAACTTCCGCTGCACGTAAGAATTGATAGTTGCCGTACCTTCCCACGTGTGCTCGTGTCAGTGTCTTCCCTGGACGCCCACAATCATGTATGCTTTGCCCTTTTGGGTAGCACACTCACAGTGAAGCCGAGGGGGGGAAGCTTCCTCGGCTTTGGTCCTTCTGATAGCCGAGTGGTGATACACCCAGCATATGCACGAAGATCCGATTGAAAACGATACATGTGGATTCTTCTCGTTTCTCGTGCCGACTTGCCTCTCTCCATCTCGCTCGCATCTGCATCCCAGAGAACCGGTCCATGGGCTCGCCGCCGACTGGGGTGTGTTACCCTTCGCGCTTCAGACCTCATGCAGCCCAACGATCAAACAACGTGGAGAAAGAGCAGCACACCGCTTAAGGCTCGACAGCACATGCCGAAACAAGGCGCCATGAAACCGTCAACATGCACAATGATGTCGGGCTCCCATCTTATAGACAATTTTTTGTTTTGTATTTGCTCATTGACTAATTGGGAAAATGAGATATAGCTCTTCCTGCAGCTATGATACACGAATCCCTCCCAAAACCCCAGTCCATAGTGGACAAGACGCTGCTTGCTGTGCAACGATTGGAGATCCATTCCACCCTCTTCCCATGTTGGCGGTAACACCGCACGCGTGCGTGCGAGTCTCCCGTCCATGACCCCCATCCCAAGCTCCGGAGCAGATTTCCACCCAAAGAAAACAACAAGCCAACAGCGAACCGTGAGAGATGACCATAAGGAGAAAGAACAAGAGGGTGAGTCGAAATCAAAACACATAAAAAAGCGCTCTAGATGCTCGCCGCACCGTGAAAGACGTTGCGCCAATTTTTGCCACTCCAAAACTTCCAAGGGCAAATAGCAACAATTGACACGAAGAAGAAGAAGAAGAAGAAGAAGAAGAAGAAGAAAAAAGGAAAAGAAGCGGGATGCGCGCAGACGCTGATGCCAGGAAGGACTGTCTGTGTGCCGCGAAAACGAAAGGCTAAGCAAAACGGAATAGTAATGTCATGGCGTCGTCATGAGCAGGCCCACTTGGAAGTTCGTGCGACACCGGTCTCGCCGGACCGGACCATTCCCAAGGAACACCCAGGCCCCTCCAGCAAATGCTGCATGTAAATCCTCTTTTTGATGCAGGAGCCGGAAAACCAACCGAACGTAGTCTAGTATGCGATTAAAAAAGCAATAGGAGAGGAGAAGCTTCCACA
The DNA here is from genome assembly GCA_009801085.1 of Lasiodiplodia sp. COLG20. NCBI lineage: Eukaryota > Fungi > Ascomycota > Dothideomycetes > Botryosphaeriales > Botryosphaeriaceae > Lasiodiplodia > Lasiodiplodia sp. COLG20. The sequence goes on along the minus strand of VNWV01000005.1, from coordinate 3,000,830 downwards.
GCGTTTAGTAGTTGCTGGCAGCGAGCAGGTGATGCGTCTGGCCCATGGTCGTCACGGCCGCCATGGGGTTGGGGAGGTCGGTCAGGGACGCCGACACCGACAGGTGAGACGGCATGTAGTCGTTGGCGGCCTCGGGGCTCTCCTCTTCCAAGGGGCCGAGGCCCTCGTCGTTCTCCTCTTCCTCTTCGCTGTAGCTGACGATCGGGTCACCTTCCTGGCGAGGCTCGTGGGTGCGGCGGTGCCTGTGGGGGTGTACATGTCAGCCTTGCGCCAAAATTAGAGCCCGCGGCTATGGGACTTACTGGGCCAGGTTGTCGGAGCGCGAGAAAGCCTTATTGCACAGAGGGCAGACGTATGGGCGTTCCTGCGTGTGCGTGCGCACGTGCCTAAGCGCCGGGTTAATCCACACGCTGTACATGAAACTGCCGATCTGTGGGCGCTTACCTCTTGAGGTGCTCTAACCTCTTGAACAGACGGCCGCAAGTGGGAATCGGGCAAGAGTGAGACTTCTGCGGGTACGGGCCAAGCTCCATCATCGTGGCGCTGCGGGCCCTGCGGAAGACGCCGGGCGCTTGCCTGACGACGGCGTCGTGGGCCAGGGATTGGCTGGAGAAGTCGCCATTCAGACTGGAGAAGTCATCCTGCGACAGCATCTGAGAGGCCTGCTGGTTCGGGCTTCCCTCAACAGTAGCGAGCGGCGTGCCATGCCTCGACACGTCAGCAACCTCGGCCTTTTGCTGGACGTTGGAGTAGCCGTTGTGCAGACTCTGGGGTGAGTCATGGCCCGTCTCCTCCGCCGACTCCGCAACAGGAACCACCGAGCTCGAGACGGACCGGCGCAGGTCACTGGGCCTGTGCGCAGCGTGCGGGTTGGCCGCGTTCGCTGCCGCAACCGCCGCAATTCCGCCACCAATCGACATGGAAGACCGCCTCCTCCTCTGCTTGTACGTGGGCGAGCCCTCAATGACAGAGTAGACGTTGCCGGGAGCGAAGGGGCGGGCGCCGTACTGCGGAGCGGCGAGGTTCGACGGAGGCAGCTGCATGAGCGGGTTGAAGTTGGCCGAGAGGCCAACATCGGGAATTGCAGTGTAAAGACCGGTGTCTTCATTCGCGATGTACGCAGGCTCAGCTCCCAGACCAATAGAGTGCTGGGGAGGCGTGATAGGCTCGAAGGACATACCACGAGTGCTATAGTCCTCGTAATGGGAAGAGACGAACGACGGGGCGGGCGAGTACTCCATGTACGCGGGCATGGAGCTGTGTCTCTGGTGAACCTGCGACAAGGGGATTCCGTTGCGGTCGTAGGGGATGGGAGTGTAATCCCGCTCGCGGCTCTTCGCGACCATGTTGGCGATGGGGGGAGCCATGGTCATCTGCGGCTGGCCGAAGTGCGCCATCGGGATGGGCTCCTCATGGACAGTCGGGGGCATGGTCTGAGGAATCATCTGCGGCGGGGGCATCGAGTCCATGGCGCGCATGACGGGAGAGGTGGATTGCGAGTACTGCTGGATGCTGTTGTTGAACGAGGACGAGTTGGTTTGTTGCGCCTTGGTCAGCTGCTCGAAAAGCGACTGCGACGAATCAAATTCAAAAGACAGCGCGGGCTCTGCAACGGCGACGGTGGTGGCCTCCTGGCCCATCTTTTCCCTCTTGAGATCGCGCTCCAGAGCATCGAGGAAGAGGCGGTCGTGCGGCACGCTGTACCAGTAGAAGACCTTCTGCTTCTTCTGCGTCCTGATGCAGTTGTTCTTGTAGAGGAAGTCGAGGAATGCGCTCTTGGGCTCCTCGAGGGATGCGTCGGTGCCAGACTTGAGGTTGCGGAGGTCCGAGAAGATGCCCTCCTCGAACTTCTTGGAGTTCTTCACGGGGCGGCCGAAGGCCTGGAATCTGAAGGAAAGGCATCGCACGATGTCGGTGCCGGAGATGTGGAAGAGGTTGTTCCTGCGCGCGCATTAGCGGGGTTGAGGGGGGCGCAGGCTCGGCGCAAACATACCAGAGAACGCAAGAGACGTATTCGCCGGTGGGCAGCAGGAAGCGGCGGATGTATTGGTCGGGCTGCCAGTCGACTGGCGCAGAAATGAGAAAGTACTTGACTGCAGCGCGGGTTAGCAGGCTCATGCGGCGCATTTGGAAACGTGGGGCGTACGATTGTCGACCTGCTGCAATGCGACAATTGCGTCTGGCGGCAGACTCTGTTGCGCATCATGGTCCAGCAGGAAGGTCTCGGGGGCGACTTGTCTTGCCTGCGGGGGCGGCATGGCGGCGTGGCCGGTGGAGTACATGGTGTCCTCCTGGGAGCGTCGTGGGTTGGTCGGACGATAACGATGGGACGTCAGGGCAAATTGACGGGGGATGCGCGGCGACTTTGTTGCGACGGCTGGTGGCTCGCGGAGCACGCAGAACGACGGGAGGTGAGGCGCAAGACGAAGCAGAGCAAGCGAAGGAAATCGACGAGCGATGTTTGAGATATGTTAATGAACAGAAACTGAATCGAGGGCCTGCCTCGGGCGTGGGAAGCGCAGTCTCGAGTGCGGCGAGAGGTGAACTTGAGGCAAGAGCGTGGTGGTAGGGTTCGCACACGAAACAGCAGTCGAGGGGGAGCGAGGGCTTTAGGTGTGTCAGCGCAGCGTTTCAGGAGATTAGCACTGCTACCTGCGACAGCGCGGATATTTTTATCGCTGTACCTAGCCACGCAGGCCATCCGTCGCCGAGCGCGCGCCGCCAGATCCCGGTCGCTGCGAAGGCCCCTGCGAGTGGCTGGCCCGCCGTCGAATAGCGATCGCAAGCGCGAGCGGCCGCCTGGAATGGAGGTGGCGGCCGCGGAATGGCGTCTTACTCGCACACCCGCCCTCGAGCAGAGCGCGGCAACCGGCTGCTGCTGGCTCGCCGACCCTTTGGGTATACCGACCGTTTGTATTGAGCCAGCCCGCGGCGATATAGTCGCGCGGGCGTGCGCGGCGTCTGCTAGCGCTCTGGCGCCGTAGGCGAGCAGAAAGCGCGGAAAGCCTGATGCCTTGCCAGCCAGGCAGCCCGCTCCGACTCCGCCAGGATCAGGACGTGCGATCGCTCGTCAGCAGGCTCGAGATGGGCGCGCGCGCAACGTGCCGGACCCGCCGCGAGAGTGATCACGCAGCCAAGCAGCGTCTCCCGTCCCCTACACGAGCAAAAGCACGCCCACCCGGCCCGTATCGGGGCGCGCGGCAGACACAGGGCAGACTCGGGCCAACAGCGACAATATCGCCCGGCACGTATTGATCCAGCAGAGCAGAAGGTTGCACACGCGCGAGAAGGGGCGGAGGCGGGCGGCGTCGGCAAATTCACGCCGCCCACGAGCACTGACGGCGCCGGGGCCCGGTCCGTCACCGACTCCTCCTCCCCTTGCTTACGAGCAGCTCTCCGCCGGGCGTGGTGGTGATGATGATGATGTCGGCGTGGCTGGGCTGGATCGAGCGGGCCATGCAGGCGGTCGCTGCAGGAACAATGGCAGCAGCAGCAGCAACAGCACCTCCGCCGTTTGATCTCCCAGGCTGAAACGCTGTCTGCCCTTGGCTGCGGGAGCTGCCCGTAAGCTGTCAATCACCACCACGACCGCCATCACAGCGCCAGCCACGCCAATAACGCAACCGCGGCCTCTAGCGCCCAGTCCATCTCTGCGATCGCTGCCCTGCACCCCATCCCCGTCAGTCACCGCCGTTCCGCCCCGTGCAGCCTGCACGTTCGCCCGTCCAACCAGGGGCAGCAACCGCCATCAGGCCATGATATTCGCCCTCCCCACGAGCCTTCTTCCCCGACGCGAGTCAGGCTCCACGCGAGACAGGCTCTCCCACGGCGACACAAGAGCCCGACAAAGCAAACACTGGCGCCAGCTGTCAGAACAAGGCATGCGCGCCCAGCTCCCGTGATCGGACGGCCAGTGGACGCGCCAAGCCCCGCTGCACGAAGCCGGGAGGTCGCGGCGCGCTGGCCACACCTTTTCGCGCATCTGGCGCCGGCTCGGTGATTGGACTCGCCGCTGGGCGCATCCATGAGGCCGATCATGATTCGCATTGGCCGGCTCGTCCCTCGAAAGCATGTGGACGGGCCCCGGAGAGCGGCTGGCCTGCCGTCGCATAATGAAGCCGCCAGGGAACAAGTGCACGATGAGGTCTGAAGGCGGCGGCTCCAATCCCCGGACCGATCAGACGTGAAGCGGTGGGCTCGTGGGCGCGAGGCCATCGAGGATTGACAAATCCGGCGCGCCTGCCATGTGCGCGCCCGGGCGACGCTCCATTTCCGGGAGCGCCAGCAGCCCAGTCGAGAAGTCTGTTGCGGGCTGAAACGGCCACAGCGGCCTCGCTTCCTGAGGCATCATCTCGAGAAGCGCTGGACCCCCAACAGGGCAGAAGATCTGCAGTTACAGATGGGCGCTGCGACAGGCACGACGGAGATGTTCACTGGTTGGCGGCGCGTGCAGAAAGACGGGCCCACGCCTGGCATCGGGTTCGGGAGCGCGGCGGGAAGAAGTCCCAGGGCCCGCGCGCGCTCGATCAGCGGGCGACGTCGAGGGAGCTGCCGCCCAACTGCCGTCGTCAGCCAACACCACGTCGTGCCGCTGACGCGCGCTGCTGGTACTTCGCCAGCCGACGAGCATCGCGATGCGACTTCTTCGTCGTCGCCGCCCCGCCGATCCCCCAATGGGCTCCACGTCCAATCACCGAAGACACACCACGGTACGCCCGACCGCGCGAGCGCTGGCCGGCATCCGGCACAGTTCTTGGGGAGCACGCGCTCAGCTCTGCCCGCGCCCACGACCGCCAAAGTCTCTCATGACGCGACGATCAGTAGTGTACAATTGCGCGCCCGAGTCGGGCTAGGCCGGTTGACGAGGGCCAGGCTGCACGGCGCGCGGAAGCGCGAGTTTGATGAACGAAAGATCCGCACCCCGCCGCCTCGGATCAGCCAGCGGCCAGCACGACCCTCGTATCACGCGCGAGCTAAGGTTTCGCATTAAGAGCCGCCAGGGCTCGCCTGCGCTTTACAGCAACTTCCACATGCCTTCCACCAGCGCTCCACCGCCGCGCTGGCGGCCGGCCGGCGGCGACCAGCTCGCGCCCTGCCTGCGGGGTCAAGCCCACGCGAGCGTCCCCGGCTCCCCATGAGGGGGGTTCCCTCTTTCGCAATATCCGCCCGTTTGGCGTTGCACTTTGAAATGAGGGATCCACACGATCGAGACCCGGCTTCCTTCATCCTGCACGCGCACGCGCCGCACACCAGAGCGGTAGGGCAACGGGGCGTTGTTGGCGGTGCTTCCTCACCGCGCCGGCGAGCTGCCCGAGCCGTTTAGCAGAAGAAGCAATTCCACCAAGCATTTCCCAATGCGGCCGTGGGGAGTTGCTTTTCCGCTCCGCCGTACCGGCTCGCCCGCGACCTTCGCTGTGAGACTCCCGCCCGTTGAAAGCCACAGCTTGCCGTCGAACCGCTGCCGTTCACTTTGCTTTTGCGGCCCAGATGCCTGTTTGACGTGCAGCTTGCACCGGCTCAGAAGTTCTAGGCGCGGCAAACCTGCAGCCTTCTACAGATGCGTACACCATTCATCAAGGCGCCGCCATGATCGCGTCACCGAGAGGGAAAAGCATTAGTCAAGCCGCCCGTGCCACCACCAAGTAAGACGCTCCATATTGCATCCACCGGCATCGCCGCCACAGTCGGCTCATGGAGCCACGGAGTTGAAGGGTCCAGAGAAGTTGGCCCCCTGCCGCGATCGAGAAGTCCCGTGGAAGAACCTTAACGGTGAGAGGCACCCTGGAAATGACGCCTCCCATCCGAAAGCTCGAGCCATCAGTTGGGCGGTGGACGAAGGGGCACCGCCTGGATGAAGCAGACGACGATGGACAGTTGTGGGTCGATGGCGTCCAGTTCACGTCGGTGCGGCTCTTAGGCTTGCGTCTGCGGCGTTCAACGTTCGCCGGAGCACGGGGGAAAGAAGGTGACGATGGGCGGCCGTGCATAGAGCTTGACTCGCCAGACCGTCTCTCGATTCCCTTACCGCTTTCGGCGACCGCAACTCTGCAATTTGCCAGCTTCGTGGTTTGTCGTCGTCGTCGACCTCGCTTCAATGGTCTACTCCGCACGGGGTGGCTGGCTGCCTGGCCGCCCGCCCCTCCTGATCCTCACGCTCGCGTTCGCCCGTGTCCATTACCCGGCACGCTCGAGCTTCCGGGGCCGGGGATTGCTGACACGCAAAACGCGAGCGCGAGGCCGCGTCGCGTGGAAGCCCGAGCTAATCGAACCATGAGGAAAGCATCACAACACTACGGTCCGGGCTAAATGGGTAAGCAGATTCGGGGCTGTGGCTGGCTGGGCCTGGAGTTGACAACACCTAGGCATCGACGCTAGACGTGAGGTATCCCTCTTGGGATGTTGTCTTGGATTCTCGCGTATCCACCGCATTAGCCTCCGGTAGGCGGTGCGGCGGCGGCGAGGGCGGCGCCCAGCGGAGACGAACGTCAGGCTGCGTTCACTACCTAGCGTGTGCGCGGAGTCCGGCCGAAGAGCGACGATCTTTCATGCGCGCTACGCAGCTGTTGCGAGAGCCGTCGGCCGGGTAGCAGGGACCGAGGGGCTACGACCTTGACGAAGGCCAGAAGGCCGCGATCTGTGGTGATCCGCGCGCGCCACAACTTGCGCTGTTGCGGCTACGCTTGCTCTTTTGCTTGACCATTGCCAGCGCCACTTTCGTCCGCTCCGCCGCCAGCCGCCGTTCCGCCGTCGCGATGCTCTTAGCGGCGGCATGACGACGAGAAGGCATCTTCTCAATTACGGTACGCCCGCGACGGCCCTTCTCTCCCGCCATGCCTGCTGTTCCTCCTGGCCTTCTAGCGTTGGAAAAAGGGAGTGGGACCCATGGAACACCGCCGCGTCGATTTCTCCATCTTCGACGGGGACGTACCTTGCATTAGCGTCTGTGCTATCAATGCAACATGCGTCAGAGGCAACAGAGCGCAGAAGGGTCTGCACGGGATCGGGGAGGTCGGTGGTCTCTGCACGTGCTCTTCTCCTCCGTCCCCCCTCTCTCCCGAAGTGTCTCAGCAGTTGTGGGGACGGATGTCTGGATTCGCACGCCCTGCCTTTGTCGCCTCGGCCGGCTTTGCGTTCTGTTTGCCTTGGTTTTCCCGCAGCTGCATCTTCTTGTCGTCATCCACGCAGCACGTCTGCAGCAGACTCCCTAATTGAGCGGGTGGATCTGGGTTGGATACTCCGGTGGGGCGTGGTGCATGCGTGCATGTAAGCTGTACGGACCTGACTTGAGCGGAAGATTGGCTGACACAGGCTACCCTGTCTCCATTCGGGACCCTGAGCGGCTGAGCTAACGACGCTCCAGATCCATGGTCTGTGTGCTCCTTCGCTGCTGATTGATGAGCACCGTCTATCGTCGTTGGCTTGATGTTACCTTGTCGGTACAAGTGCTGCGGATGCAGAGCACCGACCACGAGAAGCGGGAACTGCACCCCCTACTACGTACTCTATGGAGCCGACGCCCCCTTCTTCCTACATAGTAGCCTTCACCGCCGGGGAAGTGGGAAGCATGGAGCCTCCCGAGAAATCGGCGCCCATCGTCTGATAATGCCGACAATAATGCACAACTATAATGCAACTCTTGATACGCGAGAAATCCACCTCCACCTTTTGCCGAATTGCCCCCTATGCGAGCATCGACATCTCAGATAGCGTGAGAGCACCTTCGAACGCGGCATTATTTTGGTCGCTCATAATCGTCGTAGCCGTTGGCCTGTTCCCGCCACACGGTCGATCTTGCAGGAACATCCACCTGCGGAGACAATGCTACATCGACACCACCCGCCCACTCTTGATGAATCGCGTATCGTGTCGAAGCATTGCCGAAGGGGGAATGCGGCTGTGTTCGCCTGTCTGGTGGGGCTTCCCCTGGGAACTGCATTCTCTCGCCCCGTATCGTGCTTACGCCACGACAACGACTGCAAAGTACACACAACACCAAGAAAAAGCAACTAGGCCGACATGGCATGATTCAGATACAATCGTACGGCTGAACGCGCGGAGGTAATCAATTTTCGGCCCTTCGGTCGGCCGTTCTTCGTCGACTTTTTCTTCTCCATGCAATGGCATTGTCTTACACCTATTCCGCGCCGCCGCGACTTTCCCTATACTATAACCTGTCTATATGGCCAGTTCGTAACGGTTTTGACGTTTTGGGGTCTTTTCCCGACACCTGTGGGGTACCTTCCTGATGTTTGCAAAGTGCTGCACGCCTTTTTCTCCCTCTTCCTCTGACTTCCTCATTCGCCACACGGCTATTCAGACCATTGCCGGCCTGAATCAACCCATAACAGACGTCATAACCGTCATGCCAACGCCTCTACCCACGTCTGCCTCGCTTCCAATTCCTTACGGAGCCTGGCGGAGCGAGCGAGCAAGCTGGCCAGCCACCAACACTCTGCTCGCCTCACATCTCGTACCAGCCTAACCGATTCCTTTCTCCATCGCCGAAGGAGCCCCCCACTCGTCCACATTTTCGTGAGCCACAATATTCGATCGCGTATGCACCCCATAGCTCCATTCCATCGGGCCCCAACTAGGGACCCATTCAGCAGGTAGCGAGCGAGCGAAGCGCAGAGAAATTCGAAGCAGCTTGGCCTTAGGCTTGTTCATCCTCCACCTGCCCTCGTCCACGGACGCGGAGATTTGCGCTCTCCATCGCAAAGCCACCACTATCCCCACGATATGTAATGTACCCACTAAACCTATCCGATGAAAGCCAACAAATTGTTCTGCCCGAGCAGAGGTGCACCACACCCGGCCGAATGTCCGGGTGGATCAAGGCCGACCATAGATTAAAGCTCCCACGTGTGCTATATTAGAAGATCTGCATTTATCGATACAATAGTGTCCCTTCCGGCCCATGCGCCCTTGAACCCTTTCGTGTTCCCACCTCCTGTTTGCTCTTACTTTCGCATTGAAAACTTCTTTTTGTTTCTCTCTTTAATTTCCACTTCCCACCGTTTCTTCGGCTAGCTTAGCCCAATCGGTACTTCGATACCGAGAGAAACGAGGAGGAAAAGTCTGACTGCTTGAGGTGCGCGTCTCGTTGTATCTATTCATAGAAAGAGCGGGGATACTTCTCCATCGAGTGTTATGGCATCCTGTAGTGTCGTAAGGACGCGGATGTTGAAGCACTGAGTTCTAAGGCCCCTGAGAGGCGCCTGCGCACCACGTGGGTTGACTCGCGCTGGATTATAGTGTCTTTGAGATACTCTAGCTGGTAAACACTACGGGACAGCCTGCGATAATGGCGTATTTTGGAGGTATACGCTGAGTGCATTTGTAGCATTCAGACTACCTACACCAGCAGCTACGAACACTGGAAACAGCCATGCGTAGAGCTTGCGGAGGGCCGTCATTCTCAAGCGCCATGCATCATGAGAACACATTCAAGACATGCAGAGGTATGTTGACCGCTTTCCTAATGTGGTAAGGTATCCACTCTTACAACTCAAAGCTATCACTGAGTTCACAACCCTCCAGCAAGAGAAATGAAGACCATACACTCGGGACAAATCCGGAGTACGAACCGGCAACCCTAATGCAGCCCGATATGTGTGTGCACGGCAGGCTTCACGGCCGAAAGAGGTCGAGGCGGGGGCTGATGTCGGTTACGGTAAGTCAATCGGACCACGCCAACCACTACCGGAGGCTACTGCCACGGGCCGTCAGGGCCGATGGCTTTGGCTACCGAATTTCCGATGTTGGTAAGGGCGGAAGCGGAGTGGTCGACGATGATTGCCGATCCTGCGAGGGGTGTAGGTATGTACGAACCAGTTCATTTCCGCCCTCGACGCCGTGGCGCTCGGGTATCGCGTGGCCAACCGCGGGTATGGCTTTGAACCTTCATTCCATCCGTCCGAACGGCTTTGGCCCGATGGTGGGGAAGGAGCAGGGGGAGGCCAAAGAGAAAAAAAAGAAAATGAGAGTGGGAGAGGGTTTGTGTGAGGGATGTGCGCCGTTATTGCTATACATAGAAACCGCGCAATGCTAATCCTCCACCGATCGTCATATCGTCTAACAGAAAAATACCGTACAACGTTCGCGCATGCGCGCGCACACGCGCTCGCTGCTCGCTTATACTGTCTATACTGGACGGAGGTTGCCGGGGCGAGACATCCTCCGACATATACACTAGGTATTGTACGCGGCATTCAGATCGTCAGGGTCTCCACTCTGCTTCTTTGGGCGGGGGATCCTCGCTTGCGTTGCTGCTTTTTCTTCACTTACCTGCGGATCATGCTCACATCGCCCCCCTTTTTTTAATTCCCTTCTCTCTTTGCCTCTCTTTTTGACTCTCAGCCGTGATAAGCGAAAAAAGTAAAAGAAAGCAAAGACTGCCGAAAATGCGTACGACAGTGAGGCTGTACCCCTATAATGATGGGTATATTCCGATAGTCGCTCGCTTTTGCAAGGAAGGCCGATCTATTGCTCGCTTAGCTGACCGGTCTATCGACACGTCGACGCCCGTTTGTCACATCTCTTCCCGGTGGCATTTGCCGGTCGTGAGGATCGGGATATCGGTAAGGGATCAGAGGGCAGGAGGTCGGTCTTCCATCCGAAACGTTGATTTTCTCTCTGCCTTCCTTCTGCATGTGATTGTGTGGTTTCGCATGCTCTCGACGCTAGACATCGCACCTTTCCTACATGGGAAATCGAAGCAGATAGTCCAAGGTGGACGAAGATTCACTCCGCGCAACTATCCAGACATGAGCCTCAAGTGATCGCCCAAGTAAGGTACTTGAGGGATATTTGAACAGAACAGACCACTGAACTTGACTCAATTTCCGTAGCTCTATCCAGTGTGTCAGAAGCCAGAGGAAGAAAAAGGTAGGCAGCATTGTCCCGCCCATTTACACGTGCGCGATTGTTGTTCCCCTCAGGTCTACTTCCCATCAGGTTTGGACAACCCCGGGCTCTCATCAATCCTACACAGAGTGTGAAATCCCGATATGAAAAATGGCCGAGTATTCATATTTTATAGCACACTTCTCGAAATACCTCGTGAAGGACCGCTGAATATTTGATTAACATGAACACTGAGTGAAGCGAGCAGCCAACTCTTTTTAAGTTGGTAAAAATTCCCAAAAACAGCCAAACGTGGTGGTGAACCCCCTGACGATTTAGGTTCACAACCGTGCTTATCAAGATCCTCTACCTAGTAAGAACGTACGCTGTTAAATAATGGTGACTTTTGATTCCAAAACATCTGTTAACCACGGAATGTCCCGATCATCACTGTCGAAAGCTCCAACCCGGCGGTACAGCAATCCTCGAGTGCTTTCAAAGGGAAGCAGGAGAACACCCGAACATTCCCTACCAACACGTGTAGATCCTCTCGTGAGCAGGAGAAGCTCAAGCCTACCCAGAGCGTCCTCTTCAGCAAGATTCCCGATTGCGGGAGCCCAGTCCAAGTAGTAGCGAATGTGACCGAAGGCGGGACTGTTGACCTCCCACGCTACGTTCGATTGCCAAGATCCGCCGTCGGTCGGTTTGATAGGGGTCCGAGCAAGCTTCCCTCGGAGCGTGATGTGCGATCCAGGTTTCACCGCGACCGTTGCGTCGGAGGTAGCTGGCGGTAGGTGGCATTGTCTCACTTCGAAGGTCGTGGAGATCCCTTTGCAAAGGAAGTCAACCCCCTGGTTTCTGGATGCCCAGCTCCAAGATGGTGCGCAGTACGATCCCTCGTCATTCAATGCTTCCATCATGTCTTTATATGAAAGCCTGGGTTCCGTGATAACCCAGCGCAGGTCGCACTCCAAGGATTCATCTCGCCAGAGCCCGGCAAGATACTCGACCGGACGGCCATTCTCTTCGAGTCTTCTGCTGAAATACTTTGCGACCCCCGACACAGCGCCGAGCCTGTCACGGGGATACGTGATTTCTCTTCGTGAGTAAGAGCGGATCCACGTATACCAGTCGGCGCGGAAAGATTTGTTCAGTGTGTAGTTTTCAGACAAACGGTGGCCATTTTCCAGCCGACGGTACTGACTACACCTCATCTGCAGCTGTGCTTTGTCGAAGACGAGTAGCCTTTTGGCCATCATCTGTTCTTGCCATACCCACGCACGGCTGTCCCATCTGGAGGGCACCGTTGGTGTTTCTGGCTTGACGTATTCTCCTTCCAGGCAATGAACTGAATATTGTCCTGAGACTTTGGAATTGACAGTTGATTGAAATGGAACGGTGATTGTGTGTTTTGAGGCTCTTTGAAGGAAGCTGTCGTGACATGAGGAAGCTGCAGCCGCGCCAATGGTGACGAAAGAGTGAGCAAAAATGTCGGACATCTGCACCGACTCATTCTCCCAATCTTTGGTGTCATCTTGAACGATGCAAAGTGCGTCTATCCAGATGTGCCGAAGTCGAAGCTTCCTCGCAACAAAGATGGCTTCTCGGAAAACTTGTGGCATTTCATCGAAGTTGATTCGTTGCTTGTATTTTGCCAATATTTCTGAGGTTGTTCGTAACGGCGGTCCTGAAGACCCCCAGCAATAGCTCAGCGCCGCATATCTTAATAGACTTCGTTCCGATACGGTTTTCATATGGCTTTCAGTGGTTTCAATGAGTCTTAGGTCTGAATCTGTGCCATCGTCTGTCCACTCGGGCTGGAGGTCCAATAAGCGGGTTGGAATGAATGGTGACTCTGAAGCAGCAGTTCTACAGCATGTAGCCAGGGAGCAATCCTCCAACCAGCTCTCAATCAAATGGGTATTTCGTTCAGACATTGGTCCTTCTACATCCAGAGGATCATCTTTAAGCTGGAGCCACTCTCGACACGGTCCTGCAAGCAGATGATCAGTTAAACGCATATATCATCCAGACATGCCAAATTACCCGGCATTGCACCCACAGCGAATCTGAATGCATCAGAACGATCAGAATAGGCTTCAGGATGCTGAACCAAAACGGCCATCGCATCGAAAATATACCTTCGAGTTCCACTTGCTTCCTTACAACCTTCCCACTCATACTGCACCCAAAATTGTAGCCACGAGTCGGAATCCTGCCACCAAGAGCGTTCGCTGTACTGATCGAGGAATATCTCCTTCAGTCTGCTACAAAAGTGACATTGATGATTGGCAGATCCGGGAAGTTCAGGTAAGTTTGGAGGGGTCACACGGCGAGCGTCACTGGATACTGCCCAGTAGGTCTGTCCATAAGACGGGGCTTCTGAGCAGGAGGACCGAATCCTATGGGCTCGGTCGCCGTTTGGTATTTTCCACGGGGGTGGCCATGGATATGTCTTCAACCATTCGTTACGTGCCTTGTTCGAAAAGCTGATTGTGGTACTTTCTCCATCGGGGGTTGTTGCCATATAACCACCAGCACGAAGATCATCGATGGCCAGTGCTTTTGAACACCATTCGCAGAGATTTTCATTGCTCCGCTGGGATGGATTCAAAGGGCTGTCGTGTCCCGGAGTGTCGGCCTCATCATACTGTCTCTGTCTGTCATCCATGGCGGTAAAGTGGGGTGTCGGGTGGCTTTGTGGAATGTGAAAATGTTAGAGATTTGAGTTTCATTGAAGAGTGGGAGAAGGTGCCAGCATCAAAACTTCACGAACGACTGACAGCGGGTATGATCCTCATGCCACATAAGCTAAGCCCAAAGGTTGCAGTGGATCCACATCGGTTGCAACTCCGAATGTTGAATCGTGAAAGTTTTTCAGTTCCTCTGCTTTTTCCGCATCTTTTCCCTCTACGTTTCCTTCCTTTTTTTTTTTTGTCTTTACATTTTGATGAATCAACAAATTGCCTAATCGATGGCAGGATAGGACTCCATTTAGCTTGAGAATTCGCCAGTTAATACCAGCATTCTCACTGCCCTACTCTATGGTGATGAGAAAACTCATCCAATTCCACATCAGGCGTTATACTTCCTACAAAGGTTATCCAGGATCTCCGAGAAGCCAGAAGGAAGAAGAAAAATTGGTGAACCACACCATCCAGTCAATGTATGTGCATGTGTATGTGGTTGTCCCCGTTTATCACCGTTTGAACGCCGATGTCCAATGCAATCCCTGTCCGTTTTCTTTTCTTTTTTTTTTTCAAGCCTCCGTATCCATCTGATCTCCACTGCCACCGCCATCGCCGTCCTCTGTGTTCATCTTGTCCCCGCCACCGCCGCCGCCGTCCGCTTCCTCGGCCGACGGGCGCCTCTCAAGTCGAGCCAACAGACTGCTCTGAGCCAAGACGAGGCGGTGGGCCTTGAATTCATCCGTTAGGATCTCGCCGGTGCCAGTCGGCTCGATGTGGATGAGTCGGATCATGGGGTTATTGCGGTACTTGATCAGCTTCCACACACCCGACGAATCCCTGATGTGCGAATCCAACCCTGCAAAGCAAAAGGCGAAATCGGATCAGTCAGCCACATAAAGCATTGAAAAAGAAATATCAAAAATTGGGCAGGTGTATCTCACATTCGAGAAACGCGCCGAGCGTCTGGACGCAAACGACCGAGTTCCACGCACCGCTGGTGTTCCTGACAGCGGCGGGGATGTTGTTGGTCTTGAGCACCTCGAGCGGCATGTGTATGTGGCCGTCGACGTCCTTCTTTCCGACGATGACGGTCGGGCAGCCGATGAGGTACGACTGGGCCCAGTACTTGAGCTTGCGGCGATCGTAGTTGAGCATCTTCCTCTGCAACTGTGGTGGCGGCAACCGGTTCTCGTCGAGCCACTCGGTCGTCTTGAGCTCGACGTAGTTGTGGTGCTTAGCGCCTTCGATCTTGGCGTCCCAGACTGTGTGTGCGTGTTTTAATAAATCAAGTGTGTATGGGGAGAAATGGGGTTGGTGGAGGGCGTACTGCAATCGACCTCTCCGCCGACGACCATGTCAATGTTGCCAACGCCGGTCTTGACAATGGAGCAGTATTGTGCGTAATTGCTCACAACCTTGTCATCGCGGCTCTCAATCTCGTCACGGGAGACGTTGTCCCAAATGTCGGGGATCGTGTAGAGAGTTTCGAATTTGAAGCCTGTTGACGCAAATAAACATCCAATAAGGGGAGGGTCTCCGCTGTCGACTGACCATAGTAGTACTGCAGCGTCTCCCTACGTTGCTGTCCGGGGCCTCGATCCTGCTGCCCGGCTTCGCGTGCCTTCTTTTCGAATTTGGCCGCCTTGTCTTCCTCAATGAAGCTGCAGAGCAAGGTGAGAAGCCATTGCGCGAGTACCGGCATTGAGCTGAGCACGGCAACAAGATTAGGTGTACTTACATCGTGCCCTATGGTCTGTTAGCCACACCATAAATTCACGGGCAAGAAAAGCCCACATCGTAAAACGTTGCGTTCATGGCCCACTCATCGAGTCTTTGGTAAGGCATGGCGAGTAGCTGCATCGACAGAGATCAGCTGTGAGTTCTCTAGCACAGCTTGCACTGGCGTGCTCACGTTGGTAATCATGCCGCGGTAGGCGATGAAATGCGCTAATGTCTTTGCGTTTTGCTTCTTTTCCATGCCCATGATGGCGGCGAGCAGGCCGGTGAGATGGCTGTCCTGGGTGTCATCGAGCCTGCGGAAGCTTTCGACGCCCTTGTCAAGGTAGATGTTGTGCTCAGCGCCGAGGGGCTGCGGCGGGTAGTAGTAGCTCAGCGAGCGCGCGTCGAGATGAATCTGGTGGTCTTCATCATAAGAAAATTCAGTAATCTCCTACGGCAGCAGTCAGTGGGATGATTAGTGCCTGGAGCGTTTCGTCATGTGTACCTGCGGACGATGGATATTCCTGGGCCTGTCAGAGAATTGATGCGCATTTACATTGGGGTCGACATTGAAATCGACAATAAAGGGTTGGCCCTCGGCCGGGCCGCCCGCGTCGGTGCCGCTCATTTGTGGTGTTGAAGCTTTCTCGCGTCGAGGTGAAGCTCTCGTCGCGACTCGGCGCACGCGTTCCGTTTGGACCCTGGGGAGTAGCGCGGCGGCCTGGCGGGCAGCAAACGTCATGCAAAGTTCTGCCGAAAAACACCGCCCGCAGCGGCTCCCCCGCCCTGCAATCAACAAACGCTGTTTACAATGTTGCCTTTTCTCACACACTTGCCTCCCACTCCTAATCAACCTTAAACTTGCCGCCGTTCGTTTTTACTCCGCATCCCCCTCTCGACCATCTGCCATCTCCGCCACGAAACCCACCTAATCACCGCGCAATCCCACCCTCCCATCGCAGTCCCAAACCAACCAAAAAAAACAATGTCCTCCCGTCACCCACCACCGCCGCCCTACCGCACGACCACAGCCTCGGGCATGCGCCGCAACCTCTTCAGCAGCCAGCTCTCACGCCGACCCCCGACCGCAACCGGCACCGGCCCCGGCGGCGGAGGCCCGTCCAGCACGAGCGCGACGTCGGCGACGACGCTGCAGCTGGACCCCAGCGGCAATACTACCACCAACAACACCGCTGCCAAGGGCGGCGGTAATCGCGGCAACGGAGGCCGGGGCCGTGGCGGCGGTGACGAGAGGGGGGAGGGCGACGACGAGGATGATGACGATGACGACGAGGAGGGCGAGTGCCGCGATATCGTGGCGCGCGATGCGGATGGGAATTATCGGCTCGAGATGCCTAATGTAGGCCCGGTGCCGAGGGACGATTTGAGGGAGGAGAGAGGTGAGTGTCTGGGTGGTTTTGCGGCCAGGACGAGGGGTTTTGGCGGGCTTACTGGCGGATGGCGTGACTGATGGTTGTGGAACAGAGGTCGAGAGCAGGTTGATCGAGACGTATCGGAAGCATCAGCAACACATCGAGCCGAACGGTAGGTGCCATGGCCCGCTATATTTATTTGGAGGAAGGCACCGAGCGGCTAACGGAAGGAGCGACTGCAGAGTTCAGGGCAACGCTGCAGGCTAGCTTGCAGGCGAAGGTGGAATCACTGGATGAGGATAAGTGGATGTTCGAGGGTGACGACCCGCTGCCGGCGTGATTTCTTGGAGCACGCAGCGTTTCACTGGCATGGTGTTTTTGGGCGTAAAGGGATTTGATGCACAAAAGGCAATGGGAGATACCCCCGGACTCCACGCAGGAGTCCTCAGGTCAAGGTCATGATATTTTTGTTTCTTTTTCCACCCTCTCCAGCTCGTCATCTAGTCTAGTCCCGGCGCGGGTGCTGGCGCTTCGACTCGCCTGGGCTTGGGCTTCTGGCCCGCGCCGCCGCCGCCGCCCATGAACATGCTGCTCATCATGTCCATGAGCGGGTTGCTCTGGCTGGGAATCCTGATGCCGAAGTACATCTCGCCGATCTGGTCGAGGGCGTCGTTCCAGCCGGGCACCAGGTCCAAATGCGTCTTGTAGTGGCTCTTGAGCATGCGGAAGAGGTCGGCGGTGCCGCGCGTCACGGCGATCAGTAGCAGGCCGAGGAAGTTGAGCAGCGGCAGCGACGGGTAGATGCGCAGGTCGAGACTCGAGCCACTGACGTCCTGCACGCCCAGCGACGGGTGCTCCTGCGACAGGCGCGTCGTGAACTGCAGGAAGCACTGGTTCGCGGCCCGCACGTTGCCGGCCACCAGGTACGGCAGCACCGCCCGCGCCGCGTAGAGTGGTGCCGTGTGCGAGTCGTCTTCGCTATACCATTCGTACTCGAGCTTAACCAGGTGTTCGGGCGAGTCCCGCGTGCCGTGGGTGAGGTGCCGTTCCGCGTCGTAGGCGTCGCCGTCTGTCATGCTCAGCCTCCGCTTGCTCCCAACAGTTCGCCGGATGTTGAAACTTACCCTCAGCAAGTATCGTGCCTGCCACATGGTGCAGCTCCGGGTCTCCAGCGGGGTACTCGCCAAACTTGGCCGACCACCTGCATCCGTATCAGCCCACGTCCAGGCCTCAAAGCAACAAAAAGCCCTACCCGATCATCTCCCCGATGAACCTCTTCTTGGTCGGCTCCTCGGGCGGAAAGCTGCGCAGCAATCCCAGGAGCTTTGCCTTGGCGGCGGCATCGGGCTTCGTCTCGGCCTTGTTGTAGACGTCGAGCAGGAAGAGGCACAGGTCGCCGCCGCTGCCGCCCTGGCCCGCTTGCAGCAACAACTGTGCGCCCGACGCGAGGATGTTGATGGCGGCTTCCCAGTTCGCCTGCTTGACGTAGCGCGTGCCGATGACGCGCAGCTGCTGGTGCGCTTCGTAGAATTGGCCCTCGGCGATCCTAAAGGTTGCGGCGCGCGTGGCGTGGGTCAGCGTTTGTTGTGTGTGATTTTGCGTGGCTGGTACGGGGTTTTTACTTTTCCTGCTGGCGCGCTATCGTCTTCTCGATTTTCGACGACATGGTGGGCGGCGGCGGGGGGTTGTTGGTGCGGTGGTTGTGCAGAGAATGGTCGGGATTGCTGTTGCGAGCTTGGGTGACGATGATGCACCCCTCCACCTGCATGGTCCGTGCACCACAGTGGAAGTAGATCATCCCGCCCGTGTTCTGTGTTAGAGTCAAATTTTTGGACGATAAAGGAAGCGGAGGACGATGCTGAACGATGTTTCGGGACCATGTATAGATGTAGGATAATTGGTGGTTTGCAATGGTGTAAGAAAACAAGAATAAAATTGTTATATATACTGGTAGGTTTCATCCCAAGCTACAGTCCCCTCTTGCAGCCGATGGCTAGCGTGGATTTGTTTTTTGCTTATATTATGGGTAGTTGAAGCTATCGTCCGGACGAGAATGTCGGATTAAAAATTCTACATACACGTCTGGACAATAGCTTCAACTACCCACATATTTTATTATTTTTCTAAGGCAGAGCTGAGGAATAGTTACGCTGCGTTCTAAAGCCCTACAATTCTTCGCGCTAGCCATCGGCTATAAGAGGGGGCTGTATGTCGTTGATGGTATAGGTAATAAGGCTGTTAGGGCGGCAGCCTGCCTTTCACTACAAAGATGCGGATACTAAGGACGACCTTAAAAGGCCAAAGGGATTTTATAAAAGCCGCGACGTTAGAGTTCGTAACCTATGACTTAACAACGCTAATTCTAGAAGTATTAAAAACACCGCTGTTGGCTTCAGCACGCATTTATTAGCTCGGATTCACTTATCAAGCTCTTCTCGACAAACTCACTCCTCTTACGCCAATAATCCCGCGGTTAAGTGGCCGCCTTTACAGGCTTCCGGGTACATATGGCCAGCTCTCACCTATAGGTTATTTTCCACGAGACTTCATGTTGAGTCTTCCACAGAGAAACTGAAGCCGGTTGCCTATTGGTCAGACTCGGCGTCCAGCAATCCTTGGACATCGGGCATGTCATCATTTTCGTCCAAGGCATTGACTCTGTCAAGGGCTGCCTGGACAATATCAGGATGAGGGCCCATCCTTCCACCTGTTTTCCACCAGATGCCGTGCTCATAGCCCTGACACGATGGATTGGGTGAAGAGCTTGCGCGATGGTCCGCATCAGCTCTTCGACATCTCGCATGTCGCTTGCTTCTCGAGCCAAGCCGACATGGATAACTTTCAGATGCCGCACCTGCTTCTGGAAGCGCAAATCGTCAACTCCCTCGTCTGGGACGTGCTCAAGAACCCATTCTTCCTCTTTCAAACGGGTTCTGAGAGATTCGGCACCTCCAAGGCCGACAAGCTCAAATCTGGATTTTCCAGATTGGCACACTGTAAGTTCAGCCTTCTACATTTTGAGACATATGCTAATCCGTTACTAGGTGATCTCCCTACGGGAAACAGTATCCGCTGTGATATGATGTGGATCATCTATCCAGACGAGAAGGCAATCGACGACGCCTTGTCCACTCCCGAGGCGAAGAGCACCATCAGGACGCTCCTCAACCGGGCTGTCAGCGGACCTCTATTACAACAGGTCGACGCCATCCAGCACAATGCACGTATGGATGAACTTCAGCAACTCGTAACAGAGTTGATCTCCGCCCACCTTGCTTCACAGCGAGAGTGGCGGCACCTGCGGTGGAACGCCATGGAAGATCCCCGCTTCTGGCCCGAGTACAAGCAGTACTACTTGAGGGACAGGATACTTGGCTTCCGATACTTTTCGGGCCCTGAAGCGCCTCGTGGCGAGGGAGTCAAGATTGTTCTCGCCCCAGAGGTTGAACGCCGCGATCCCGATTTCGTGGTCTCAAGAACCCTGCTGAAGGAAGAAGTCTACTTGGAAGACTAAGCATGCAGGGGGCTTGAGCTTCCTTGACTGCCGTCTATGAAGTCAGGAAGATATCCGGGTACTCTTTCGAGATTGCCCGTTCTCGTCACACACGAGGACTCAGACAGCTTTTTGGGACATCGTCAAAGCACCAACCAGAAGCTGTCTGAGCGACGTGCCTTATCTAGGCCACGTCGACGCATGCGACGAGTAACCCTCGGAGCATGGTAGATAGAAATATCAAACCTTTTCAGGTGATTATGTACCCTTGAACTTCAACGTGTGATTCATATCAACCACCATTTTCCAAGTCGTCTCCATTTCAGATTTCCTCTCCGCTATGCCCTACTTCCCTACTGTGCTGCTATCCACTACTCCCTTCGCCTCCACTGCACTCCAACTCTTATCCCCAAGGCCATTTATCCGAAGAGCGAAGAAGAAATGAAATTCTGCTTCATTCGTTACTAATACTCGGCTCACAAGGATGAATATTCACCTGCAAGATGGTCTTCGTTAAATTGACAATGCCAACAGCACAACATTTTCATCCAGACCTAATCCTCCAGCAATGCCACTGCATGTAAAACAACAAGGGCCGGGTTTGAAACGCCAAAGGCGGAGTTGAGGTCGTCGAGGAGCACGGGCCACCGGCAATGCCTTTGTCCGCGGCGGGAAGGCGACAACCTCACTCCAGCCCACCATTCTCAGGCTACGCCGACATCGCGCTCGAACCACCCAAGTATGCTATCCGATCCATTCATGAGGCGCACCCAGACTCTAGCCATCAGAACATCCACCATAGCCTCAATCAAAGTCAATACTTCAGCCCTGCGATGAACCATAGCGCCCAAACGGAGCCATCGCCTTCGCTGTCTCTTCCGCCCCGGCCGCCGCCGCCACTACATCGAACATAAAGCTGACAGACAAAGCTCCGCTGCCGCAAGTGGAGGAGGCGATCCACCAAAGCGCCCACACGGAGCTCCCCCGCCGCCGCTACTACCCCCGTCTCCGCCTCCGCCACCGCCTTTGCCTCCGCTTTTGCCTCCGCTTTTACCTCCGCTTTTGCCTCCGCTTTTACCTTCGCTTTTGCCTCCGCCTCCACCCCCGCTACGACATTCAAAAGCTCACAAGCGAAGCTCTGCCGTTGGTGGAGGAGGCGATCCGCCAAGGCGCTCAACTGGGCCTCCTCCACCGCTACCGCCGTCTCTACCGCCCCTCGTGTCTCTACCGGCCCCCGTGTCTCTGCCGCCCCCACCACGACGAAATCGAGGGTCCAAGCTCACAAAGGAAGCTCCTCCGTCCGTGGAGAAGGCAATCCGCCAAAGCGCCCAAACAGAGTTCCGCCGCCCTCGCTACCACCTCCTCCTCCGCCTCTGTCGCCGCAACGTTGTCGAACACCCAACCAAGCTCACAGAAGCCCCTCCGCCGGCGGAGGAGGCGATCCGCCAAGGCGCCCAAACGGCGAGTCTGTGAAGGCAATTGCTCCAGGAGCTCTACCGCGACCACATCAGGCATACAAACTTACAAGGGGCAATTACCAAACCCAGCCTTTTTGGACCAAATCCAACCGCCTTTTAGTAGTAATTTGCTACCGCTAAGACAGGTAATATAGGCAAGTAAGATCAGGTCTAGTCCACGAAGGCTGGGTTTGGACTTTTCGACTACAATTAGGGTTGGGTTTGGTAAGTACCCCAACTTACAAACGAAGCTCCGCCGCTGACAGACGTCAGGGGTTCCCCACTCATTCCTTCAACATTCTCATGACGTTACTAGCTAATATGTTTGAAAGTCCAAACATCCAAACTCAAAAGCCAATTACTGTACGGAGTTTACCCCTCTTCTTAATTCCCACACTGTCTTATAATGTCGCCAGCAAGAATACCTGTTGCCAGTACGCCGGCTCTCCGCCTTCAATCTAACATCTCCTACGTCGACGCCTCTCGTTTTTGTAAGAGTTCTCCTCACCACCTCCCATCTCGACGCTTCACGCCTTTGCGATCGTCCGCCTGGTCGCCTTGCCTTTACGGTCTCCCACCTCGTCGAGACCCTTCCCCTCTTTGGACGCCTCCCATTTCAACCCGAACACAACAGATGCCATGATGAAGCAACTTCCACTCATTTGTCAGATCGGGCACCACTCCCGCAGTTCACTTCGCCGCCTCCTGGGCCGGATATAAACGGATGCCTTTCCCCCCAACCAAATTCGACAGACGCCGTGATGAAGCAGCTTCCACCCGTTTGTCAGACCGGGTACCACCCTCGCATGCAAAAGGGATCGCCTGGCTGTGGGCTTTGGCAATGTCCACACTGTTACAGAAGTCTTGACGGTGGCGTGAGTCGACTAACTGGCGTAGACTTCTTGGGTGTTCCCGGCGACATCGTGAGTTATTGCCTCGCCGCTTGGACGCCTTGGCCGATCGCCTTCTTCACGGGCGGAGGAGCTTCGTTTGTGAGCTTGGATCCTCTGGCGGCGGCGGAGGCTGAGGCTGAGGAAAAGGCTAGAGCTCCGTCTGGGCGCTGTGGCGGATCGCCTCCCACTTCAGTTTCCGTGACAGTGTCATCGGCGGTAAGAAACCTCCTGCTGTTGCTGCTGTTGCTGCCGTTTCTGCCACTTCAGTTTCTGTGACAGTGTCATCGGCTGTAGGCAACCTCAACGGTTCGTTGATATTAATGCTGTGGTGGTAGTAGGGATGACGATGCGAGCGCCGGTTGAGCATGCCAGAATCGCTTGATGAAGTCATACTGACGTGGGTAATGTTGTAAGGAAGGAAGAGAAGTGTGAGTGTGTGGGTAGGACAGGTATACTGCCCAGACGGGTGACGTGAGCGCCGGATTATGTAGGTCGGGGGGAGAAGATAGCATCTGCTATGGCTACGATAAGACCGGCCACATAAAGGCCGATTGCCCAAGGTAGAGGCGTCCTGAGGTAATTGGCCTGGAAATTTGCTCTTGAACCTTCTTTGTAGCGAGCTTGTTCTACTACTCTCCAAGTGCTGATAGAGACTGCTGAGCAGACTAAAGCCGACACCTCAGCCCTCGCATACAAAAGGGATCGCCTGGCTGTGGACCTTGGCAATATCCACACCGCTACGGAAGTCTTGACGGTAGCATGGGTCGACGAACTGGCGTGGCGACATCGAGAGGGTGTGCTAAGCGAAAGAGGTGGTCGTGGAGCAATTACCCTTTAGAGGCTAGCCGTTTGTAAGTTGGATGCTGAATGCCGTGGCGGCGGCGGCAGATGTGGTAGAGCTTCGTTTCATTTGTGTGACATCGATCTCTACTCATTATCCTTCAATCGGGCATCTTGCTAAAAGCGTAGCATTCTTTGAAGTTGCGTTATGGACGTTTATTCCAGCTTGTGCCATATTCTAGCCCAGAACGAGCTGGTAAACCTAGGGCCGCGGTCGGAAATGATTATTAAAGGATAGCGATAAAATAAGTCCGGAGTGTTCTAGGTTTCCTTTTCTGAGATGAGTAGGATTCCGCTGCTTCTCGACTCGCTTTATGTAGAAACGTAAGGTGGTCTTTCGCGTAGTTTCTTGATAAACTTGCGCAATTTGAAGTCGAAGGGGTTGTGGGCCTGGATCAATTTGTGGTCTCGGGCAAGGTCTACGCAGTCGAGGATAAATATGGTAACGGGCCTCTTGTCTCGAACGTCCGCGCTTCGTGCTCTCTCTTATAATAAGAGAGTATGGATTTCTTCCAATTGTCGATGCGGGGACCGCGTCTCAACCATGAGTGGTCCTCAGCTTAAAACCAAGCTTGAGCGAAGCCGTGGATATAGAGTCCACGGCGTATCGTGTCGAATCTTGTAGCTTCTCCTTCGGCTTCAGCGGCGGCGATGAAGGCGCGAACGGACTTTTGGACCATCTTGGCTCCGACGTCAAGCATGTCGTCCCTTTTTTGAAGTAGCTGATTACATTAAAAGGATGCCTGTTGTCTTCGTAGAGGCGTCGTGCAAACGGACCATTCTTTGAAGGTGAGTGTCGGAGTGTTGTACCAATTGCGTCTGATGGTAACGAGTACCTCTTAAGACTGTGTACGCTGCTAGCCTGGAGCAGAAGGTAAACCGCTACAAACTTTCCCGCGTGCGACTCTTCGTTATTGTCTTTCCCAGCTCGAAACTGTTCTGTAGCATATTCAATGCACGCATGCAGGTTGTGAAAAGTCCATTATTCGATTCTTAGACAAAATCACAACTTTGAATCCTCTGCAAACGTTGCATATCGGAAAAGCGTGGAAGCTGAAGGATGTCGAGTGCATGAAGTGGAATGCTAGGAGAGAAAGCCCATCTTCTACAAGCGCTGCAGCTCAGAGAAACGTTGAAATGTAACAAGCTATGGACTTCTGGCGTAGATCCCGGGCTGTCCAATGACGCATCGTGCAAACATAGCATTCTCTAAAGATGCGTGATAGAGACTGCGAAGTTAATAAGACTTTCTTTCATCTCTAAGTCGAAGGCTGCAGTAGGATTTATTCCAGTAGTGCCACAGTTGGAGTAAATAGCCACAGGCCACTTGCTTTCAACCACTTCACTCGCGGACCGTCGCGTTTAGCTTCTTAGCGTGCTTCGAAAACAGCAACAACCATTTACGTTGGAAAGTTGGTCGCCACCGCAATGGTCGATTAGATCTAGGGGTAATTGGCAATCCCCGGGTTCGTATTTCTTAATTGCAGGTGATCTTGAACTTTGGAAGTTGGCATCTGTCGGCAGCTGAGTAGGTCGGTAATTTGCTTGAGGTCGTGCGTAGTGCTGTTTGCCTGTAAACTTTGATTTCGATGGAGCTCTAACGATTTACTCAAAAAGCAAAAGGAAAGTCATCATGAGGATGTGCAACGCTGGAGAAAGTTCTGGTACCGGGATTCGGTAGGGATTGGTGCAGCTTTACGTTGAGACCTCCCTAAACGGTTGTAGGTCCCAAAAATACGGGATCCGCCAATGTGAGCGATGGCTGGCTGTACGTCCGAACTGTACTTCTTTGATTCTTGCAGACGCCGTTGCTCTCACGGATGTCGGATTCTCTCCTCACCGATTTGCTCCAGCTCTAGTTCTTGCGGGTGCCGTGTTCGCTTGACGAAGCTGCTTGGGGCCTGTGGAAATGTTCTCTTGGGTTGCACTGAATGGCTTTCTTGAGAGTAAAGGAGTATTTGAATGGACCGAATGGTTGAGGTTCGTTGTAGCGTGGTCAGTTAACATACTGTCCGTGACACTGGAGTTGTGCGATGAGGCAACGCTGCTTCGGTGGAGGTTCGAAACCACGTAGTTTGAGAGGCTTTCAAACGCGCACTACCCAAACAGACGTAGTGCAAGCCTCGAGACACTTATTCACTGGATTAAATAGGTCTCTGATCGATGTTTCCCGGTGCGAAGTCTTAGAGCATACCGTGGTGATGAAAAGCATGCCATCCCGACATGCATTCTGTGCTCTTTCTTTTCTGGCTGGTGTACAAATCCTACACTTCGAATTTCGGCTGGACAGCTTACTGAGGACATGACAATGTTCTTCTTGTCGAGAGGATTCTCCATCTTCAGCTTCGATTTCTTTTCTTTTAAGCATGCCAGTGGCACTCCCGCTGATGAGATGGGTGGCATTTGCCTCGATCCATACTCTTGTGCATCTTGAAACTGTGTTCAAGAACTCGAAACCGTCTGCGGTTGATAAGTGCCCGTGGTTCCACGATCACGGCATGCTCGCCAACAGTGTCTTCCGGAATCTCCTTGAGCGAGCCTTTAGGCTCATATCGACCATGCTCCAGTACGGGGTGAGTTGGCGAAGGCCCGGAGGGGTTGTACCATGCTCAAAGAGTCGAACTAAGAGGGGACGATAGGTAGGTTCAGCCAGCTTTCTGATGTGAAGTGAAGTAACGTCGAGATTCGTGCTCCATCTTGGTCTTATTTTGGAGGCTCCGAGTGACGAGCCTACTTGGAGGGGAACAGAGACCGAAGAAGATGGTTTGAAGCCGTATGTACGGATGGACACGAAGAGCTTTGAGGCCATTCAGCCTCTAGTAAATGACATGACCGTAGGCCAACATTCTGCTCAATCCCGAGGTGGATTAACATCAGCTACTCCCAGTCTGTCTGGTGGGAGCTTTGGAAAGTTGTATGTCGTCTTGCAGTAGGCGATGAATGGCTTGCTCGGTGGCTTATTATCCCATCAAGAATGTTGTTCCAGGCCAGCATGTCCATGTAGCTTATAGTACTCGGCATTGTTCCGCGTAGCTAGGTTAAAGCCCATCAAATCGCCGTGGACTGTATGGTCGGAAACATGGTAACCCGGGGCTTCGATGCCGGCATCTGTATTGGATCAGCTAGTGTCTGTTATGTCTTGGTTTTGGCTCTACCTTGATATTGGTCGAGGTCGTCTGTGAGAGCTACGGCTTGATCAAAGAGCGCCAGATGAGCATGGTGGTCGCTCTGAGTTGACGGAGGTGCTCCGACAGTAGGGATTACCCATAAGTCTCTCTGGTAAATGTCACTAAGGCTTATATCGAAAGCTTTTAAGTGTGCCTGATAGCTGGTATGATGATCTTACGAGTGTTGAAGCTCTACCGTCTGCGTATTGACTCTGTAGAAACCGGGAGTGTTGCTTGAAGTGGCCGCGATGCGCATGTTTGCAATGAATCTTCACCCGCTGGCAGAGCCATTCATCTTGGCGATGGAAATGCATGACACTCTGCCAGCCAAAACACATCGAGCGGTTGATGTCCAAGTGCGACTCTGCTGCAAATAAATGCGATGTCTTTCGATTCCGCTGTTCGAGAGGCACTCGTTGATCTTTCGATACCATTCGCTGCGTAGCACATTTGATCCACGTAAAAAGCTCAGTTGGACTGTCCGTAGAAACGGTTTGGGAAGCCGTGGCGCAGGTTATCGAGGATCGCGCGAAGTTAGCTTTGAATCCTCTGCAAACGTTGCATGTTGGAGAAGCGTGGAAGGGGAAGGCCAGTAGAGAAAGTAGAGAAATGCGGAAGCGTAACAATCAGGTGCGTGATGGAGCGAAGTCAACAATGGGCAATTGAGTGATTTTTTTCAGAAAGCCGCGGTGCGATGCGAAGACACGAGGCTTGCTGGTGGTAGTGATGTGTTTTCAAAGTGACTGTAGGTCTAGAGCGTGATCCCTTTGCATTCTGTTGCGCTTTGGAGGGACATGTAGCAAAGCGTACTGCCCTATAGAGAGCTTGAAGACTGTGACACTACTTGCGTGCGCGTGTTGGAAACAATCATGCAGATGCGACAATAGAATAGATGCCTGGATTGGTGGGAAGCTGGTGTCCATGAGATGGCTGCTGTCGTGATGACTGCATGGCCTCTTTGCTTCTTCGAAGGAAGGTTGCGCGACACTGCAACGGCGGTTGCGTGCGTGTACATGGCGATGCAACAACGTTTCATGAAATGTACAACATCACAAGGACGACAAATCCAAGCACAGGACAAATCTCGTGTCCAGCATTGACAGAACGAGCAAGTGCTACAGTTCTATACTAACAGTGATCTGAGTGTATCAGATCAAAGGCAATCTGGAGCGAGATGCAGAACATCCGTCTCCAGCAAAACTTTGTACACAAGTACAAGTACTATAAGCATGAATGGCAGTGCAACTTGTTGCAAAGAAAGCAATCTTCCCACTCGGTTGTCAACGAGTGGAACATGGTGGTTGAGTTGGGTGCCAGTATATTCCTGGCCAGTGTTTTCCTGAGTTTCATCCCCACACGCAGCAGGTGCAAGTATTTTACTGGGACGAAGGCGTCAGGAGCGGCCCTGGGTGCTGGAAGTCGGTCCCTGTGAGGAGACGTGGCTTCTCTGCATGTCGACTGCACCTTCTTTGCCTCTCAGCCTCCACGCACTCGCCCCGTCATGTGCAAGGCGTCTTGCTGTTCGTTGGGAGCAACTCATGGTCCTTTGGTACGTCTGGAGCGCCAGTTGACCCGAAGATTCACCGCTGACTTGCTCGCAGTTTGCTGGAGACGATCGGCTTACGCCACTGCCGCTGTGCAAGCTTCGACCGCCGGCCTGGCGCGCTCTGCGGCCTGAAACACTCGCGTCGTAATTGTCTGGACGAAGTGCGATACCTGTGCAGTGTGCTACAACGCGACTCGGAATCCTTTCTGGCGCTCGCCATCCTTGCGTGCGGATCCGGATCTTGGCCTGCGCTTTGGCGTAGCCGGCGGCGGGCTCTCGTCGGGATCGTTATTCGCCGTTTCCTTTGCAATCGCGTACTGCATGAGGGGCCGACATGCTGGAAAAATGGACTCCAGCACTGGGACAGAACCCGGTACACTCGGCAAGGCGATGCGGATTGCACTTGCGCGCCAGCGTGCGGAACGCCAACCATGAGCATGCGGGAAGGGCTTGAAAAGATGCTTGCACCTCCCGTTTGCAAAGCTGAGAGTCGGCGGCCCGTGGTTTCGATGGTGTTGCGGCCTCGCAGTTTCGGTTGAGGATGGATGCCTGAGGAACATTCGAAGCTTGGAAGTAGCAAGACCTGCGGAGCATGACATCGCATCAATCAGTCCGGAGTCAAGTACGGCGGAGCTAAGAGAGCAACGTTTCCGTGAGACGACTTTCCTCAAACTAGCTGCAGAAGCACGGTCAGGCGAGCGACGTTCTCCGGTTCGGATCCAGGCCAGTCAAGTTGTTCGTCACGTCGAGTCCGCAACGTCGACCTCAGTGATGGATTCTGGGCCGACTCGCTGTTTGTGCATTCGCTTGGTTGGTGTGCAGTCGACTCTTGAGCGTTTGCGAGGTCACGCCGCAAGGAACCGGCAGACTGGGCGGGCGTGTCGCAAAAGGCAGCCAGGGGACTCTCAGAAGGGGTTGCAAGCTCAAATCGAGAGCGTCGCAGTCATGCACGTGTGAGATGAGGAGTTGTGGAGGTTGTGCGTTGCGGCGGGACGCGAGGCGTCGAGATGCCAAGACCTGCTAGCGGCGACCTTTGAGGAAGTCGCGAGACCAGGCACCAGTCTGCCTCAGGCCATCAACGCACGTGATGTCGAACTAACAGCATTCTTCGAGGCGCATGCGGGTCGAACTGCATCTGTACAGACTTTGCAGTCCTGTTGGTACTCGACGCAAGTCGACAAAGACGAGGCGAGACGAAGCACTGACGACAGAAATCGGCATGGGGTAAATACAAAATCGCATATATTCGGTACCATCGCGGTCCAAACAGCACACCCGAACCCAAATAGCATATCTTTATAGCCCAACACCGCCTCACCGGTGCTTGCACTGCACAACGCCGCGTCGCTGGGGCGTTTCTGGCCCCTGGGGCTTGCGCTGGTAACTTACTATCGCTAAACCAGGGAGTTGGCGATATGCGCGGTTGTAAGATATGCTGTTTGGGTCCAGGTGTGCTGTTTGGACCGTATGACCATCGAATATATGCGATTTTGTATTTACCCCGATCGGCATCAAGTTGGTGAAGTCCAGATACGTTCACGGAGTCGCTGGCTTCTTGTACTTCTTGCGATTAGTATCATTAGTATGCACACATCTTTTTCCGCAGAATACACGAAGGCACAAGAAAAAAAAATCCAAAATATATCCAATTTAATGGCGCGCATAGAAGCTATTGTCCATGCACGATAAGCTGAAGCTCGTAGGGATACGTCAAATTTCGCGCGTGTCAGGCAAAGAGCTGCAAGTCGAACAGCAATTGTTCCCTTTGTTGCCATCTGCTGAATTTTGCATCGAGAGAATCGATCTCACCGGTCGTTCTGCTCATTGAACCCAACTTAAGCCGCCTGGTCTGTGGACGATCGTTTTCGTTGGCGTGCCGTGATGAGACTTGCGGATGTGAGAGTCACGTAGATGAGACTTGTGAAGATGAAGGGCCAATGGGCTGCTACGCATTATCGTTGGCGCGCGGAGGTGAGACTTGTAAGGATACAGACCCGGCGGGCTTCGCAGAATACGCTGGCTGTTACCTCTGTGTGCCTTTCCCAGCCACAATGGCACAGTCCTCTCCACTCGCTCTTCCATCGTTTCTTGCTGGGGGTTAGCTGAGACAACAAGAGTGAGATTATAGGTTTACATAAAGCTCGTGGAGCAATTGCGCTTCACAGGCTTTGGATCGAACTTGCTGGTCAGCTTGGATGTTGGATGTTGTGGTGGCGGCGGAGGCGGAGTTTCTGACGTTTGGATGCCGTGCGGATCGCCTCCTCCACCGCTGGCGGAACTTCGTTTACGGGCTTGGATGTCGTGAATGTATGTTCGTGGTGACAGAGCTCACATAGAGGTCCTAAATCAATTGTTTTTCACAGTCTCGCCGTTTGGGAGCTGTGGCGGATTCGTCTGTGAGCTTGGTGGCGGAGCTCCTGCGGCGGACCTGCTAAGGATGATGGCGATGCGCGTTGCTGTTGGTGCGCGGAGGAGAAACTTGCGGGTGCGCATTGCCGCTGGCGCGCCGAGGTGAAACTTGCGGAGGTGAGATTTGCGGAGAGGCGAGACTTGTGGAGGTGAGAGTCGCTTGCGAAGACGAGGGTCGTGGAGGGGAGACTTGCGCGTGCGTATTATCTCTGGCGCGGAGAGGGAGGCTTGCGGAGAGGTAAAGCTTATAGAGAAGAGAGACTTGCGGGTACGCATTAACGCTGGCACGAGGACAAGACTCGCGAAGATGAGGAGTTGGCGGGCTGCGGAGGAACGGGATGATCGACGTTGGGATAAATCTCTCCGATATGTCCGTCGGTATCGCAGTGGTAATAGCGGTGTCCAACTGCTACAATGTCTTTTCCGACCACAATGGCGGCTTGGGCGCCGAGCTTGAAGATTCGATGCCATGGTGGCAGGGCCAACAGCAGGCAGCTGCGGGGACGGGCGCTGGTTGGATCTTCGATGTTATGGCGGCCTCCTCCCAATCGTACTTGCCTGATTTGCCTTGTTCGGTAATAGTAAACTACTAGCGAGAGTCCTTGAGCAATTGCCCTTCACAGGCCCGCCGTGTGGGCGCTTTGGCGGATCGCCTCCTCCGCCGGTAGAGGAGCTTGGATTGTGAGAGTTGGAGGCCGCAGGGCTTCTTTTGTAAGTTCGGATATCTGATGTCGCGGTAGGGGCGAGGATGGGGTGCTAGAGTTCCGTTTAAAAGCTGCGGAGGGTTACCTCCACCGCCGGCGGAGTTTTGCTTGATCCCTTTGAACGTTGTAGTAAACCCGCAATCCGTTAGAACGAAACCTATCATCATCACCACTTGTGCCGCCCCGTGATCCTGTGCATGGTATAATTCATCTCCAAGCCGACGATTGAGGTATTGGTGAAGAGTTCGCGTTGGAAATTTGGCATCTGTGCCGTTTGATTTACGTTGTCAAGGGCGGAAAGCGACGTTGGAAATGTGACCCTCTGTAGTCATACACCTCTTTCGCTGGCGGTTAAGCGGTTCGACTGACGATGACCTCTCTCTTTGCAATACAGCAGAAGAAACGACAAAGGAGGTACCGCTTGAGTTTTTAGGTTGCCGCTCGTGGGGGTGTACGATTGCGAGGCGGATATATTCTAAAAGTTGTGCCGTTGGCCTGTTACTCGCCCGTGTCTTGTTACGCGGCAAGCATGAATTGGCCGCGCTGCCTTTAAAATTTGCAGAGCTACTAAACAGCCTTAGAACATGACCTCTAAGTATTCTTCGGCTAATCGTCTCAATGTGGAGGGGCTTTGGTTGGGTTGATTGGATACGTACCTTCTTGTTTTTGTTTTTTTTTTTTTTACCGAATTTCCTCACTCTCGCGACAGCGCAAGTCGATCTCCAGCCGCGATATTTCCCCACTCAACGACGACATAAACATCGACGAGCAGTTAATAATAGAATGAAAATCTCCGTCGTTCGACTCTCCATCGAAAAGCCTTGTGAAACAGCCGGGTGGCTCTGTCGGCGAATGTCATCCTCTCCTCAAGCGAAGCCTACTTTGAATCTTCTACAAACGTTGCATGTCGGAAAAGCGTGGAAGCTGGAGAATGTCATGTACTGGGTGTATCTTTTGCAAGCGCTGCATGTCAGAGAAACGCAAGAGGAAACTACCAAACACGACATGTATGGCCCAAACACGACCTTGCCTCTTGCCTTATCTGGCTGGACTGCGCCCGGGCTGCGCCACTGGCAGATTGCGTGGGTCGCTTACTGGAGCACGATGTATGTCAAAGACGCATCGTGCAAGCGTAATATTCTTTGAAGGTGCGTGATGGAGACTGCGAAGTCAGCAAGACTTTCATCCCTGATTCTTGGCACCAATCAGACAAAAGCACGGGGTTGTATTCCGGGCTTTTGAACAAAAAAGAGGTCGGTAGTTTGCTTTAAGTCGTGCGTAGTGCTGTTTGCCTGTGGGCTTGGGGATTGCGAAGACATGAACAATGCTAGGAAAAAGTTCTGTTACAGAGACTGGATGGTGCAGTTTTACATCACGATCTCTCTGGACGGTTGTGGATCCCGAAAATACGGGATGCGTTCTTGGTCGCTCTGGCCCATCGTTTGGCCTTCTTGGAGCTTCTTTAGGTGTCGTGTTCTCTAGTTCTCGTGGGCGCCGTGTTCGCTCGACGAAGCTGCTTGGGGCCTGTGGAAATGTTCTTGTAACTTGCACTGGAGTTGTCTGGAGAGGTGAAGCCGAAACCGCCCGACAGGTCCTCTGGCGCGGTGAGCCACGACTTTCAGGGAAAAGGTGTGTGCTCATCTTTGGCGTGACGCATGCACGATAGCTCTCTTGATGGTGAGGCTTTGTCGCCGTGACTTCCAGGAAGAAACGTGTTTTCCTTTAGCGTGATCCGGTTTGGTTTGCCCGATAGCTCTCTTGATAGTGAGATGTTCATCACTAGGACTTGCACAGGAAAGGGTGTGCTTCTCCCCGGAGACTAATTACATCTGCCTGAGGATCGGCAGGGCCTTCTCAGTGGCGAGACGCTATAGACAAGGGTATACTTTTCTTCGGAGGCTCCATCTGCGCGAGAATTGACGGGGAATGGTAGTTATCAAGGCTGATCCGGGTTGGAGAGGCTTAGTAGTTGCATGGTAGAAGCTGCTGCTGGACAACGTCTGCTGGTGACCGTGCTACGGAGGTTGTGAAGCCTGGACCTGCTGGGGCTGGTAGTCATTCTGAGGAGGATGTGCCGCAGGACTGGAGCTCGTGGCTGTAATATGTGCCGGGGGGCGGCATTGACTAGAGTGGAGGAGCTGCAGCTGATATAGTGTGTGGTTAGCCACTTGAAGATGGCGCGGATGTGCTAAGCTCACCTGAACATTGAGATATAGCCTGCATCTTACTGCTTGCACAGTTTTAGAGGATTCAACCGTAGTCTGTGCCGTCGCGCACGGCTCAGCGATGCATGGTAGCTGTGGAATGGTGACAAAGGCTGCGGCAACGTAACTTTGGTGACGGCAGGTCTGAACCATCAGCGACATGAGATTATCTGGTCGCCTCACTTCGAGGGCTGTCCTGTGGTGGATCGAGGCCGAGCGCGTTGGCGCAATCGTCTTGAAGGTGAGACTCCAAACACGGCAGCGTGCCTGAGACGCGATGGTGCACGATCACCTTTCTCGTGCTGGAAGAGTGAGCGCCGTGAGAAGGCTCTGAAAAGAGTCAGATGGCGTATTTTCAAGCTGCCGAGAGCTTGCGTTGGCTGTCATATGTTTGAAGAGGTGAGCTTGAAGAGACCCAAGTGTTGAGCGCATCACGCCAGCGACAGCACAACCATGGCCTCATGAAGGCGAAACTTCCTGAATGGGGTAGCCGACGTCTCATAGTGCAGCGCTGGGTGAACGGACTCGACGTCGAGTCTTTTGAGCCATCGCGGTGGAAATCGGCTCCGTGATTGGGTGGGTGGCTGCTGGTGACACCCGCGACAGCGCATCCCTGTCAGCCTTGCAGCAAAACTTCCTAAGCGGGAATTTCGATGCCTGAAGAGGCAGCGCTGTGGGAATGAGTCTCCCATCGCGCGTTCTGAGCCGTCGACATGAACTTCATGTTGATGGAAGCGAGAGACGTGTCGATTGTCCACACCCGGCTGGGCCTGATACCTGAGTGAGTGAAATTCCGTCGCACCAAGACTCAGACCGTTTTTGCACTTGGACGTTGAGGTGAGGTGAGTTTGGTGGCCCAGGCGAAGGACTTAGCTGCGAGCAGGCGGCAGCCAAAAGTTGTTGCCGACCGAGCCCTTGAACCCTCCTCGACCCACCACCTCCATCAGACTCGCGCTCCTCTGCGCCAACCATTACCAGCCTCAAATCATTCTCGCGGCTCGATCAATGGCCAAGGAAGCAGCGCTGCTGTCTTCAGCTTACACCGTCTCGAATTCTCCATGCGCAGACAGGACGCGCACTCATCGACGCGCCAACTCTCACTTCAACCACTTCTGCGTCACCTCGCTCACCGGAAATAAAGAAGAGATGCTCCAGAGAGTCAGCGCAGATAGACCTCGAGTCCTGCATTCATCGGGCGTATTTTGAAGGGAACCGGGGCTGCCTACGACCATCGCTGGCATGAGCGCCGAAATCAGTGTGTCTGGTGAGTGTGAGCATATACCGCCAGCGCTCCACGAAAACGCCCCGTGGCTCTTCCAAAGTAAGAAGACAGATTCAAGATGGCAATTTAGCATGTCGCTAACAGTTTAAACACAGTCGGAGCTGCTAGCGGCTGCAAAATGCACCAAGACAGTGCGTCCTGGCTATCATACATTGCTGCGCTTCCGCTGCACTGGCACGCACCTCAACAACTTGATACCCGGTCACCGCACTTTCAAGCTTCAGAAAAAGCGGCGTTCACAGTTTCTACGGAATCAGCGCTCACCCGAATGATGTTTGCTGCGTGGCCGAGAGGGCTTCGACACTCGCAAGACCACCAGAGTCACGATCCAGATACCATTCCAGCCACCTGAAAGCTTCCACCGATGCTTCGACACACATAGCCAAGCCTCAGTGACACTTCAAATTGGACATAAACTCTCATGGGCGACCTCTGCTGCCAGATTACTTCCATCAACCCGAAGCGACCACCATGATTCTCACCCGCCGCTTCTCTGAGTTGAAGATGCTCAGAAGCTCGGTCAAGCTTTGCAAGTTTTGACGAAGCGGTTGCAAGCGGTAACTTTTACAGACAACTTCAACGAGACGTCAAGGTACGACCACAACCAAGAGATAAGAGGCACTAGCTAATCCGATGCAGATTTCGGGTCACCACGCTTCAGATCCACGTTGACCAGCAGCTCAGTCACATAACGACCTGGCGGTTTAACGGGCGTCAGCTTAGCTACGCGGAATGACACCGAAATCTCATCACAAAATCGGCCTACAGACCTACTACCACGAAGCTGCCCGCAAGTTACCAAACAACCTATCCATACCCCACCGTAAGACGAGACACAACATCCCAGACCATCTTGGGATTAAGCAGGATCGTGGCCTACACTCCATTCACCAAAGGCCTGCTGCCCGCCAAGGACCACTCGGCAGGCAATGCAAACCTTCATGCGCCACTCCGTGTACAGCCTTTCCTACCATTCGCCTTTCCTTCCGCTCCGAGGAGGCCGGACATTGAAAAGCTGGCCGAATCCACCGATCGACCTGTTTAAACCCAATTCTCCGAGGGAGAAACTTGCTTTCCATCACGTTCTCCCATCAGGTATCGTGCTGAAAACATCGATCCGACGAGTAAGTGTCCAGAGAATTCCACTGTGTCAGCCAGCACATATCATGTGGCGCTGTAGTGCGCCGCGAGACCACGACCAACAAACATTCTCTGCGCACTATCGAGCATAAGCACTTGGTTCGAAGCACAAACCACAGGCAACTCTATAAGCGTACTAGTGATGATAATGCTCTACCTCCGCGCAATTCGAATCGAGTATCAGCAACAGGGAGTTGTGGCAGTGGATGCCTCTATACCATCGAAGCCACGACGGCGAGACTCTCGCCCAAGTCGAAAAAGTACTACACACGAGGCTCACCTTCGGCCGCGCAACCTCATTACCACCAATACTAAAGCAGAGTATCTCAAAGACATCGCTACGAAACACGCCGAGGAATGGCCACCTTGGCTGAACCGCTGTGGCAGACAAGTATTCGCAGGATTGCGATACAATACTTATCTACGGGTATGTGCAAGTTTCCCTCGTGGGAAGCCAGGGCTAACGATAACCTGGCAGCTACGGATAGGAAGTGTCCTCGGTACAAAACTGCGCAAGACCGTTGCTAGATTAACGGAAGGCTACTGCCACTTTCGTCAGCGCTCTTTCCAACTGCACAATCGCGGAAACCACCGATTTCAGCTTGTCTCCTGAAGCGGACCTCCGCCCTCGGGGGTAGAAGAAGCGATCCGCCATAGCGCCCAAACGATTGTCGTCTGCCGATAGAGGAGACAGCGGAGGAAGCAATCCGCCAATTCGCCCAGGTGAATTTCAAAGCCCACGAAGATGACATTGTCACGGAAACTGAAGTGGTAGACTCAGATGTCCTTCCCATCTCCACCACCACCATCAATATCGGGGTTGCCTGCAGCCGATGACGCTGTCACGGAAAGTGAAGCGCCACAGCGCCTACAAAGAGCTCTGCTTCTGCTTCTGCCTCCGCCGCCGCCGCCGCCGCCGCCGCCGCCAACCGGCGCCCAAATGGCGAGCCTGTAAAGGGCAATTTCTCTAAGAGCTCCATGTGAGCTCCACCGCTCTCCGCCTCTGCTGTTGCTGTCCCTGCCGCTGTCTCTGCCGCGACCATGACATCAAGCTTGTTCGGATAGTACGCGTTTGGAAGTCTCCCAAACTACGCTTCACCGAAGATGGAGGGAAGCAGCGTTGCCTTATCGCACAACTCTAGCGTTACGGTCCATTCCAGTACTCCTTTGCCCTCAAGGAGGCCATTCAGTGCAACCCAAGAGAACATTCCCACAGGCCTCAAGCAGCTTCGTCAAGCGAGAGAACATTCCCACAGGCCCCAAGCAACTTCGTCAAGCGAACACGGCATCTACGAGAACAACGGCGTCTACGAGAACCAGAGAAGTACTGAGCCGGAGCAAGTCGGTGAGGAGAGAATCCGACATTCGTGAGAGCCACGGCGTCTACAAGAATCAAAGAAGTAGCTGAGCCAGAGCAAATCGTTGGAGCTAGGGAGCTTCGTCGAGCGAACACGGCATCTGCGA
This sequence comes from Lasiodiplodia sp. COLG20, assembly GCA_009801085.1. Lineage (NCBI taxonomy): Eukaryota > Fungi > Ascomycota > Dothideomycetes > Botryosphaeriales > Botryosphaeriaceae > Lasiodiplodia > Lasiodiplodia sp. COLG20. The sequence goes on along the minus strand of VNWV01000005.1, from coordinate 2,963,604 downwards.
GAACCAGAGCCAGAGCAAATCGTTGGCTCTGTCGAAATCAAAGTCCACAGTCAGACAGCACTACGCACGAGACCTAAAGCAAAGCATCGACTCGCTTAGGTCATTGGACACTGACACCAAGCTGCCAATAGACGCTAACCAGCTCAAATGGTTGTTGCTGTTTCTCAAGCCCGCGAACAAGTGCAAGCTCACCTCAATTTAATCGAATAGAACCTAGCCCGCAACGATCCGCGGGCGAAATGGTTGAAAGCAGGAGGACTGTGGCCATGTACCACAACCGTGGCACTTCTGGAGCATCTCCACTGCAGTATTCGGCTCGGGAATGAAAGAAAGTCTCACTGACTTCGCAGTCTCCATCACGCACCTTCAAAGAATGCTACATTTACACGATGCGTTCTCCACGCTTCTCCGACATACAACGCTTCGCAGAGCGTTTCTACGGGCAGTCGAATTCAACCTTCATGGGTGCATTGGATGTAAAGTGGGAGTCAGACGCTTCAGTCGCAAACGGAGTAAGAAAGATCTCTCGGTACAAAGCTACGCCAGACCGTTGCCAAGATAACAACAGACTGCACTTTCGTCAGGGCTCTTTTTAGGTTTAAGCTGGTCGCGTCCCTGGTTAACTAGCAATGGATTTCCGCACCGTAAGGGCTGCACTTTTCCACCGCGCTTTGGCTGGCATATATAAAGCTCCGCTTTGGCGGGTCGCCTCCTCTCTACTGGCAGCGGAGCTTTGTCTGTGAGCTTAGATGTTCGATGCCGGGCATCTATTCCGGCGCCTTTCTTCGCCGACAAGCGCCCAGACGGCGAGCCTGTGAACTCAGGCATACAACCCTGTTTCGACCGCTTTTTACCAGTAAAGGCAATTCAGGGAAGTATAGTCGGATAGAGGCCCTTATAGTCGGGTTGGGCAATTGTCCCTTTAGGAAACTAAGGTTTGCAAAGATTCTCCGCCGGTAGAATCCACCACAGCACCCAAATAGAACCCTACCGCCGTTCTTACCACGAAATCCAATGTCCAAACACACAAATGAGCACCGGTGGAGAAAGCAATCCGTTAAAGCCCGCTACCAACAGTAGAAAAGGCGATCCATTACAGAGCTCTCCTATCTTTCTCGTAGTAGAATGCATCAACAACACTCAAGCTCACAAACGAAGCTCGCCGCCGCCAGCTCAGCAGCGAACTCGCGTACCGAGTACTGCGATGCGCATTGGAGACGGGCTGCTTGCTAAAGCGTCAGCTACATCAATACTGGCCTGTAAACTTTGCTCGGAAAGGCGCTCCATGTGAGCACATCGAGCCGTTCTCTCGTCAAGACGAAGGATGGCGAGACTAAGATAGTCGCTGGAAACTGCTAAAGGGGCAACCTTTACTCCATGATGCTGACAGTCATAACTACCACCAACCGCAGCTTTCCATCTCCTTTCTTGGTCAAACAGCACGTGTCCCGCTCTTGCTAAGCACGGTTTTGGTGCTACAGCGAGGTTTCTCGGATATTCGAGCTTAGTATTAAGCCTGCATCTGAAACTAAAGCATCGAGCTTAAATTTACTGTTAAGACGCACCGTGTGCTTTATGGAGGACGGAATGCGCACACGTGTCTATCCCGGGAATTACCTACATACGACCTTGTCTCCCTCGAGTACGTTACGCCAAAACTTACCGAGATGTCCACATTTCAACTTAGATTTACCGAGATGTCCACATTTCAACTTAGATTTACCGAGATGTCCACATTTCAACTTAGATTTACCGAGATGTCCACATTTCAACTTAGATTTACCGAAATAACCACATTTCAACACAGAATTTACCAGAATAACCACATTTCATCTTGGAATTACTGGAATAACCACATTTAAACTCGGAGTTTACTAGAATAACCACATTTCAATTCGAAATTACCGAGATAACCATTTTTTACAGTATCTATAACTGAGATAGCTACTTCTTACAGCGACGTTTACAAACCTCATTCTCGCGACGAAGTTGCTTGATCTCCTCTCACCAGCAACCACGCCATCGCCCCATCACGTGGCTAAAGAGCAACATAGATACAGTCCATCAACTTGCGGCACCGACTCCACACTGGCAGCTAAAGATACAAGCTCTCCGCATCTTCAAACCTCCGGCTGATCTGGTCCATGCCGACTACAAGGTACCACTTCTTCGTGACGGCTTCCAGTGCTTGGCTCCGGAGAGCATGCGTAGTCTCCGAAAGTGATGCTGATGCTCTTACGAACGACTTCAATGAGCGGGCCTTGAAGTTCGAGGACAGCAAGTCGGGCATTCTTTTCCACGAACGGTTGCACAACTCGTAGAAGCGAGGGCACCAACGCGCGCTGTAGGTGTTGCTTCAGCCCTTCGATTTCCTGGTCTCGGTCGCTGGGGCATCGCTTAACGTCTGCGGCTGTCAGCCTTCACAAGCGAAATGGTCCTTGCGATACTTACAAGGAGAAGGGATCTTATCAACACCAGGAAACAATATGTTGTAGATGTGTCTCCATTTCTCTTCTCTGGGAGCCTTTCTTCCTCCTTTCTTGTTCTTTAGCTCCCGCTCTTCTTCAAGCGTAAGTAGTTCATCCTGATAAGGTCTCTGCCGTACGATGCACCCATTGGCGGCACGTGTGTGCCGATCGAGTGCCTTTTCATCTGAAAAGACTCCAAAACATCTCTGACATCGATTGTTGGCTCCGTGAGTGCGGTACAGGTGCTCCCTTGAAGAGTCAGCGGCGTACTCAGGGGCTCGTGTAACTTACTTCAATCTGGGAATGTCAGAAAATCCGGGATGGACGCATGAGTTGTTCTTCGCTTTTGCCCACCGCTTGAAAAAGGGACAGGCGAACTTGTACGAGCGTGTTGAGGTTCGATCCGTGGTCGACGCGTTGGATTCCCCCCTCACGTCTTCATGGTCTTCTTCCAAATCCCGCCGAGGTTGCCTGAGGACCGTAGCACATTCATCTGTCTCAAATGACGTGCTGGCCCGGATATCTCCAATCGCCTGTTGATCTGTAGACAGTTGAGGCTCTGTTTCCAAACCGGGTTCAGTAACGGCGAATGATGGCCTTTGGTCGATGCCGCAACCACTGAGCGCTCGATTGTGGTCAAACTCTGGTGCAGAGTTGCTGTAGTTCGCTCCAGTGATGAGTCCAGCAGGTGTACAAGCAGGGGTGGGGTGCATCGTTCCAATACCGCCCACACAGAGAGCAGATTGCGGTTTATGATTTCCCTGCCAGCGTGTACTCTGGTCACTCTCGTTGCGTCCCCAGGATGTCTGCAGTGCGGAAGAGTGTATGAATTCCTCCGAATGTACCGTGAACACATCGCTGAACGTTGTGGCAAGAGCAGACGGGCGGTAACCCCTTTCGAATTCCATGGGATTCATGGGCATGACATAGAATCGTAGCCGATAGCGGCCGGGGATTTTGCAAGACAGTCCGGGGAAAAAGAAAGCTCCATCTTCATCTTCGGATGGGGAGCCCGCGCTGAAAACCTGGTGAGGAGGCTGGGTTATTCCGTCGGAGTTCCAGAGTTCGCAGTAGACTACATTGTAAGGATTCTTGAGCTCTTTGTAGTCTGCGCGGCCGGTCTTGCAGTTAGTGACAGAAAGCTGGACTTTCGGTGGCGGGATCATCATGATCCGTTCGTTCAAGGATTCCGGGCTGGCTTTGACAGCACTGGGTTGCTGGCTGATGAGAAGCTCGTACCAATTTTGGCTGCTTTGTTCGTCAGTCGGCATCAGAGGTCGGGCCAACAAATTAACATACCTCGAGGATGATTCTGGGATGCTGCAGCTTTCAAAGGATTGGAGATTCAACGCATTCGAGGCTGGCAGCGGCAGAGAGATTGAAGTCGATGGTGCCCTTTCGAGCAACAGTTCATCTTGATAGGGAGAAAGTGAAAAGTCCAGTGTGACATCCAGCCGTAAGGGATCGTCTGAGAACGACGGCGGAGACTGGAAATGCGGTTGGCTTTCATAGCTCAGTGTCGATGAAGAGTGATTTCCTGCATGCGGTGGCGCATACGCCTGATGGCTGACATCTGCCCCCACATGGCAGCCATCTTGTGCAGGAGGCTGCCATGGTTCTGGGTCACCGTTCCGCCCCACGTCCATAACGGGTAGATTGGGATCCATACCACCATGTCCGGGACTGATGGGAACAAGCGAAACGCGGGCACCGGCTGGTATAAGGCGACGAGGAAAAGGCCTTCAAATCGAGCCTCCGCAGGGCAAAAACGCGCAGACGCGTGCTGGATACACCGCGCATTCTCATATCATAAACGCAGGGGGAAACGTGTTGGTTCCATCCACCAGGTCATGCAGGACAAGCTGCATGCGAGTCTGAGAAAGTTGTAAGATATACCCGGTACGAGGCACAGATAGGTACCGGGAGCAAGGGCCTGCAGATGTGTACGACCTGTCTATGCATTCGCAACCCGGTTTTGGACGTGGTGTTACTGTTGAGACCTGGTGCACGGTTCGATGCGGGCGGCGGCAGGCGGGAGAGGGGTAGGGGGCTTATGATTCGCCTTTATGAAATGAAAGTTGTGATTGCTCGCACTGGAAGAAGATGCAAGGTCATGGGATGAAGCTTGCCCCTTTGTCGACTCGCCTGTGGTATCTCCCTGCCTGGCATTTCAGTCTTCAGATAACTGACGTTTGGATGGTCTGCTAGAAAGCTAGGCAGCAACGTCTGTTGTGTGACACCAAGCTGTTCCGAATCCAGCGATGGCTGTCTCACTTCGACACAGCCTCAAGGTCTGGCCAGCAGTGACATGCCAGTTGCCGTTCATAGCCGTGTTCCAGGTCAAGTGAGCGACAATTTCCGGGCCAGGGCGTCTCTCATCTGCCAGACGCTCGTAACGTCACATCCACGCTACCTGAGCTGGCAATCAGCCCTGTGAACACGATTCATCTCGGGATCTGGGTGTAGCTGACTCAATCTTGTATTTCTGAAGTCAAACTCGCAACGCTGCTTGATCGGTGGACTCTCTCAGGCGGTTGCGTACTCAACTCGGCGGCTTTTGAGTCACGAGCTCACTGTCGTGTGTGCTCTGGGTTGCAAAGTCCCCGAAACGCGTGCGGCTCTGTAATGCGTGGCCAGCTGGGCAGCATCGCCTCGCTACTTCAAGCTGTCACATCCGACGTTATTGCGGGTAGGGTCTCCCATCACTCTCAAATTCTCATCACGATCTCTGGGTTAAAATCTAGGCGTCCGCATATGTAGGTCGAGTTCATCGTCGGCAATCGCGAGAGGGTGCTGGGTCTGGGCGGAGACAGATGAAATGTGCAAGTGTTGAGCAAAAGTGATGTCACGTTCGCTTTGGGAAGGAGTGGCTGGCTGAAATACGGAAGGAACAACCTCGCCTCAGCGCCACCTTTCATGTTGTCAATGCATGCTAATTTACAACTAGAGTTTCGCCTTTGCGGTATTCTGAGCGTGTGAAGAATCTTCACGAAAACGATAGACGACGTTTTCAAAGCTGCCTTCCGGGAAAATATACAGCCATTTCAGCCTTTCTTCACCACAAAAGACGCCGTGCTCGGCATTGCCCGGGATCCAGACCATCATGCCCTCAGAAACCTTCTGTCTCTTCCCATCAATCTCTACTTCTCCCGTTCCAGCGAGGACATAGTAGATTTCAGCTTGCTCGTGCCGGTGGAGGGCAAGTGAGCCGTTTGGAGGACACACTGCAATGCCACCACTGAGCGAGTCGGTTGCGGTAGCTGGCGCAGACAGCAGAGTATGCCAGGTGGTGTTGCCTCGAGCCGACTCGGCAAAGGAGCTTGGAGGTGTCTCGGAGACTTGGTGGGATCGAAGGAACAACGGCTTTTGGGATTTTGCGGTCATGGTCGAGGAATGAGGTGAGAGAGCCCTGCCAAAGGAACGAACCTCTTTTATCCACACAGTCGTGGATGTGTTTTCCTAATGAGGTATTCAGATGCAGATGCATGGTGCACATCGCCGGGTGGCGAGCTGGTGTGCTCCGGGCCAATGGCGAAGAGCACCCCGCATCCTCCGCAAACACAACGCCATCCACCTCGGCATCCAGAACATGTCATCGCACGCTGACGGAAGAACCCGTGCCAGACTCGCGTGCGATCGCTGCCGGTAAGCCCGAGCTTGTCCGTATGGAGATGGAAGAGCACCGATTCACCCGTGGCGAAGCAAGAAAAAGGCCAAGTGCCCTGGAGAGCAGCCTGTATGCTCCCTGTGTCGGAGACTGGGCCAGCCCTGCACATACGTACCAAGAGCGGACAATTTTCGGGAGTTCAGAGTTTCCAAATCCCCCGACAGCCGGACGGTACGTAGCTGCGACTCCAGCCGGGCCAATGCTAACAGGCAGAGCAGCAGGAGGAGCGCTTACGCCGATTGGAGAGCAATCTCGACCGCATCAGTGGGTTGGAGTCGAAGATTGACCAGCTCTTGAGGTAAATTCCCCGCCATTGCCGAGTTGATGACGACATTGACGTGGAGAGTCAACCAACTGGCTCGCCTACGGTCCCGACATGGACGCACGATGAAGCACCCCCATCCGAGGTGGGAAATCAACCCACTAGCGCTGTGCCGCCAGACCTGCTGGCATCTATCACCGACATCTACTACGACCGCTGCGAGTGCCAGCCGCTGCCCTTGTTGGTCCGATCCACCCACTTTCCTGATGAAGTACTCTTTGGCATTATCGCCGTGGCTGCACGCTACTCCACACATCCATTCTTCAACCAAGATGAGTCAAGCCCGCAAGTCTTTAATCAAAAGGCTCGGACGATTGTGTTCAAGGCTCTCGAGACCAACGAGGCGACACTGTCAACCATTCAAGCCGCCTGTTTAATCTCCCTTGCAGACTATCTTGGTATGCAGCACATTTCCAACGAGGTTCCACACGCTAACCATACTTCAGACGGCTTGACTCAACGCGCGAATCTTACAGTCGGCATAGGGATACGCCTTGCATACTCACTGGGCTTTCTGAAACCGAGAGCTCTTGACGATATATCCGAAGATGAAACCATCTCCCGTTGCTGCTGGTCGCTTTTTGCCCTGGAAAATTTATTCTCTTTAGCATCTGGAGAGCCTATACCTCTGTTGGACGAAAACCACCTGCCGAGATATCCAACCTCACCAGAGGTACCGCCGAGTGCGAGATCCAGTCTTGGTTCAAACTCCGAGACTCTGGTCGACCTCGGCATCATTGCATATTGCCTGCAGCTCACAGTAGTATGGGGCGAAGTAGTGAAGCACGTCATGAAACGCAAGCGGTCTGGTACTTCTCAGATTCCCTGGGCGGCAGACTCTGAATACAACCGAATCATGTCTCGGTTCTTGGACTATGAGGCTGTCTCTGTCAACCAACATCGATGGCAGCTTGTAAACTTCCCGCAACAGGAACCGGCCGATCTCAAGACTCACAGATCATACTGGGTTTCATGGTTGCTCATGCAGTTTCTTTTCCACTCTTGCTTGGCGCTGCTGCATCATCCCGTACTCTTTCTCGCTGAGGGTCCACCGACTTTTGTACAGCTCCCACCGTCATTTGCACAATGCGCATCGAACCATGCTCAACTCCATTCACGTTGGATAGCCCATTTTGCAGACATTCTCCGCTTAAAGGGTCTCGAGGTTACTGATCCATTTTTGGCATATGGCGCATCCATCGCTGCGACGATCCACGCTTTCTATGCCGGCTCGAAGAACGAGGACGTCTCTCTGCGGGCAAAAAAAGACTTTTTCCTTTGCCTTGAATTGGTGAGAGGATTGAGCGCTAAGCTTCCTTCTGTTCGGTATCTGGTAAGTCCATCCCTTGATTGTAGAGCGGCATTTGGTGATAGTCCATCAGGTCCACCGTCTCGAGCAGTTGCAACAGAGTAGCCATGCGCTGAACGGCATGCCCGGTGATCACGAGAATCTGTCTCGCACCACTTACGCAAGCATATTCTGGTCCATCGTACAGTACTCAAACCCGCCCAAGGTTCATGAGAGTGGTCAGCATGATATGAGCTTCATCGAGCCGCCTTCTCAAGGTCAATTATCCGATGACCTTCTGGCAGACTATCTTGGAATTCTTCCTCCCTTCTCTTGCCCGGATCTCGTTCAGTCATTCGATGAGTGGTCAATGGGCAACCTGTAGCTGTGAGCCGGAACTCGGATGCGGATACGCTAGTCCGAAAAGGGAAACACGGCCCGGATTCCGTACTGTCGCTTGGCCATACCCCAATCAAGCTACCTCCGGCTGCAAAATCATGAGAGAGCCTCTTCTTCTTTGAGGAATCCGGTCCGTTCAGCGTGAAATATATGCATGAAGTGTGTCGAGAAAATGTTATTGACCAAGTCCCCTCTGAAACGCGGCATTTCGCAGACAATGGCACCCTCAACACAGCCCAGCAAGGATGATCGCGTCGTCGTCGTGGGCGCGGGAGTCTTTGGCCTCTCAACTGCTCTGGAACTATCCAAGCGTGGATATCGCAACATCACTGTACTCGATCGTTACACACCTCCAGCCATCGACGGATCTAGCGTAGACATTTCTCGAATCGTCCGGAACGACTACGCCGATCCCATCTACGCTCGTATGGCCAAAGAAGCAATGTCGTTGTGGGAATCCAACTATCCGGAATGGTTCCATCGCTGCGGATCCATCCTTCTGTCTTCAAAGGACAGCAAGTATGTCTCGAAATCCCTGGAGAATCTCAAACAGACATCCCAGACCTACCAGGAGTTCAATGGCACACACGAGCTGAGGAAACTGTTCCGTGGCTTTCAAGGCGACATCCCGGGCGTCTCTGGATATGCTAATCCCGTTGGAAGTTGGGTTGATGCTGCAGGATCCATAGGCGCAATGGCCAAAGAGTGTGCCCTCCGCGGAGTGAGCTTTGTGACCGGACCCAAAGGCACTGTGCTCTCGCTGGATACTTCCTCGGATGGGAAGATTCGGGGAGTTGTTACAGCAGATGGACTTGCCATTCCCACTGATCGCCTCATCGTTGCGACGGGTGCTTGGACAAACCAGCTGGTGGATATGAAGAAATCCGTTGTTGCGGCCGGTCAGCCCGTCGGGTTCATTCAGCTTACTGCGGATGAGGCTCGCCAACTCTACAATGCTCCGGTAATGATCGACTTTGACAACGGATGTTTCACCTTCCCTCCGACACCAGACACGCATGTGCTCAAGATTGCTCGGCACGGATGGGGTTATGGGAGACCGGTTGAAGTGAGCCTCGGCAGGCGCGACAAGGAGATCGTCTCCTCTCCCGTGGTGGAGCGACGCGGACGGACGACCTCATTCCTGCCAGCAGATGCGGATGAGGGGTTACGCGACGGACTCAAGAAGTTGTGGCCGAAGTTTGCTGATCGTGCGTGGATCAATACCAGACTCTGCTGGTATTGCGACACGGCCAATGGTGACTTCATCTTCGACAACCATCCGGACTTCCAAGGTGTCTTTGTCGCCACTGGAGGGAGCGGACAGTGAGCATTTCCTACCCATGTTGTTGATGGAAGCTGACACCAAACAGTGCATTCAAGTTCTTGCCGGTAGTTGGAAAGTACATTGCAGACTGCTTTGAAGGTACAGCGGATGCCGATTTAAGAGAAAAGTGGGCCTTTAGGAGTGGGACCAGTTCCGATTTCGTTGGGGACGGGAGTAGGGGAGGCCCGAGGCGTCGAATGCTCAGTCCAGCTGAGGTCGCGAAGTTGTGAAGATTAGGTAGCCTTAAACTTTGCTCTGACACTAGTTTAGACGGCAATCCGGTTTTCTGCATTCCCCGCAATCCTTCCCACAGGCCGTGCGATCTCATTGATTGTCAATAAGCGCGACCAAGAAACGTTAAAGATCGATTGGGTAACAGAACTATATAGCAGGCGAATAGGCAGTCTTAATCCCTGTATCAGCTCATGGTTCGCCGATCATGGCTGCATGTCGGGGACTTGGAAAACCGTGTGTGCACACGTCAGTGCACGCCCTAATAATCTGAATAGAGAAAGTGCAGAGATTTGTCACTGCATCTCTATAAGCGATGCAGGCTGCGGTTGGCGAGTTTTGGCCCCCATGCCGGGACTTGGCCTACAGTAATTTGTTCTAGGCTGAGGGCTGCAGCCATGGGATCCCTGCTCTGCCGCGCCAAATGGTCCGCTCCACGGCTGCGGCTGAGGAAACGCCAAGGACCCCAGCTGGGTCTCCAAGGCCGTGATTAGGCTAAGGGACCACGGGCCTTTTGTTTCTCTGGTCCGCCCTGAACCCTCTTTTCCTCCCGCACGTCGTCCGTAGCCATGCTGTCCACCAGCGCGCGCGCGTGTGCTGTCGTTCTGCTGCTCGTGCGACTGCTGTGCGTTGTGTCGGCGACGAGCTATATCTCGTCGTTCTCGGATGCTACTTGCACCCAGCTGCTCAATGAGTGGGGTATGCGCCGGCCCGCCCTTGTGCTGCAGCCCTCGCGCTAACGCCTTGCAACAGACGGTCCAAATGGCTATCCCAATGGCTCGTGTACGAGCATACGCACCAAGGCCCAAGGCCAGGTTGCGAGTTTCATGATCACTGGTTTGGATGAAGGATGTTCTGGTGCCACCACCCGTTTCTCGCTTCCCCGGCGCTGCTGACCGGACGTAGCCACTCTTTACACCAGTGATGGCGAAGACATGTGCAGCGAAAATGCCATAACTTTCCTGGCCGATGTGCAGACCTGCTACAACTCTTCCTGGGTCTACTACAGCATCGATTCCTGCACGCCGGGCGGCACATCTTACACCCGCCCGTCCGGCTCGGATTCGAGCGATAACAGCACGCTTATCGGTGCAATCGTTGGAGGTGTCATCGGCGGCGTCACACTTTTGGCACTCATCCTTCTTATTCCTCTGTTCTTTTGCTTCATCCGGCCGCGGCGAAAGCTCCTCCGCGAACAAAAGGCAGCACTTCAAGCCTACGAGCTACAGCTACAGCAGCAACAAATATCTCCCAGCCAATCCAAAGAGCCTTCAGCCTTCCATATCCCCGCAGAACTCGGACCGGGTCAACCGAAACATGAGCTTCCAGAAACGACAAAATCCCATCCGGTGGAGCTTTCAGGCCCATTCGACCGCAACATGTCGGACGAGGAGAAGGGCCTGCACATGAGATAAGGAAGAAAATCCTCACTCTTTGCAACCATTATTTCCCAAGACAGCATGCTCAACTCACGCCGGCCGCTGAAAACGACGTGCAGACGTAAAGTCCAAGCTTTTGCTGTGCCTTTTATTCGACGAGGAGAGCAGTGCATTCATGAAAGAATGAAGAGGGATCGCATTCGTAATGACGGGAGATTGCTCATGGAAATTGGGTTTCCTTAAGACACGGTGATCCTCTTGAATGCAACAACGGAAGGCGGGCTCAGACTCTAGGGGCCATCGAGTGGGCTAAAATTGTCAGATATGATCTTTATTGGATGAGATCTGGAGCAGACGGGTGTGAACTGACTGTATAGGAAATCATCAGCGAACATGACCTCGCTGTCAACGTGTGAAGATATTTGTTCGCTGTGGGGAGTTGGAAAATTGACGGGCGGAATCACCAAGTGCCATTCCAATCTTGGCACTCTAAACCTATGTAATAGTCTCAGGAACTTACGGGTATCTGCTACACTGGAGGACTTTTCAATGGAATTATCAAGGTCCCCTAAAGTCTATGAATGGATCCAAAGAGGCAGAATTGCACGTGACAGCGCAAATGAGTGAAATACGACGTTCATCTGTAAGCTACGTCAATAGAGGGAAGCGGATCATGTACGCATGATAAAGAGGGCCTCGAGTTAGTTAGGCGAGTTCTGTCGTCTGATTGGTGCTTTCTACGGCGGCCCAACTCCAAATCTGGCGAATGACGCGTCACCGATAGCAAGTTTGGACAGCAGCTTGGTTATACTTACAACGCCATGTCCCCAGATCCCCGCGAGCATATTAAGAACTTTGTTTTAGCCCATCATGAAGCTCTTCGAGGCATCGGGCCTCATTCTCGGCTTGCTTCGACATTCTTCAGTCACCTCGGCTCTTGACCGTCGTACCACACCACAACCTTTGCTCAACTTCTCATCACCTGCACCCTACATCTTCTCCTCTATCAACGGCTTGCTTCAACAATGGTCCAACTCCTTTTTCCCCAACGGCCACACCATCGCAGCCTGCGACATCCCTGCACACACATTACTGTATCATGGCCGGCACGACGCGGATTTGCCACCTAGTCCGGAATGGCTGGCTTTCGATGTCGAAATGGCCTACGGTATAATGGGTAATCTTCCGGACTCGCGGATGTTGACGTATCGCACCACGCGGGCGGTCAAGTGCTTGTACTTTGACGGCATGTCGGCCAACCTGATGAGCGACGGCGTCGAGTCCCAGATGACCTTCTTATACGGCGATAGTGAAAGTATCCCATCTCGTCCGCACCCGGGAAGGCCGGGAAGAGGGCCACCGCGGCACGGTCCACCTCCAGAAGACGAGCCAGGACACCGCGACGGGGGACGGCCTCCATTTGGACACTGGAATCCTTTGGACGATGAATATTTCCGCGCCGAGGGGCTGTGCCGGTGGATCAAAGAGAATGAACTCGGCGGTCAAGGATGGGGCTTGGAAGGCATTGTACGGATGAATGCTGGGTTCGAGCTGATATGGTGCGATTTTGACTCGCCGTCGCTGCGGCTAATGTCGAATCTGAACGTATCGGCGCCGCGGATCGAGATGGAAAAGCGGACGACATTGGGAGAGTATGCACAGCAGCAACTGCTTGACTCAGCTACTGACCAAACGATCCTAAAAGGGGCGGCCAACGCCCATCAATCAGACTCCAAAGAAGGTCCGCATGGCCCAGGAATGACTGACCCCAGCGAACCGTTCCGCGGCGTCGCAAATTGGATGTGGTTCACCGCCGCAGCCCGACGATATGGCTTCAGCGGCAGTTCTGGGACGGGAACCGGGCGAGGTGAAGCTCGTGTCAGGATAAACACCTGCGGTATCTTCACCTTCTATGACCCCGGCTTGGAAGACCACGATCGAGCGCGCATCGAGGACGAGCGAGCATACCTAAACATTTCCGACGATGGGAGGTGGCACAGTCCGGAGCACGCAGAGGCACGAGCTGTCGCCCTCGAGCAATTATTGCGACGGAGACGCTCGCATCGGCCTAACCACGTCAGCCAAAGTGATGGAAAATACATGAAAGATGCCATGGAACGGAGGATGCACGCTGTTGCTAAAAGTGACGACGACTCTTGCAGCAGCATTGATTGGAAACTCAGCATGGAGGAAGTCGTCACCTTCTACGGTGCGAACCTTCGTAACCTGCTTCAAACGCTCGAAGGGATTCCTGAACCGTCGGAGAAGCACTGGCTTACTGTTCGCGAATGGCTGGAATCAGTGCGCTTGCTGACACACTGGTTCATGATGCCCTTTCTGGAGTATCCACGCGGACCTTACACCAACGAGTCTCTGAAAGTTGACTTCGATTTCGATTCTCCGATGATGCAGGAAGCAATGGAGAGATGTCAAGGTCAGTACGGTGCTGATAACATACAGGAGCTTGGCGACGGCGAGAAGTTGCTTTCCTGGTCAATCGACGAAACGCTGGGCGGAATATGCCGTGTGCTTTTCAAGGTCGGACTGGAAGTGGAGCATGAGTGGCTGTCGTACTACAATCTGGATCCTGAGAAGCACGGCGACGACTCTTGTGAACAGCCTGTTCTGGGCACGGGACGCGAATGGAAGATGGCGGTCGAAGAACTGATGGCGTGGCTCGGATGGGTGGAACAGTGGACAGGGTGTGAAGGTCCTTGCGGGCAAAATGTGAGTCTGTATATGGCCAGCGGTTGTTTCCCGACGCTAACAGACGGATGTCGCAGGAAATCTGCTATATACCAATGTGGCCTGCCATGTCCAACGGAATTCGAGGCCCCCGAAACTTGGTAAAGGAAGAAAGACGTCCTGGACCGCCGGGATGGGATATGGAAAGGCACTTATGGCAGCCTTATTGTACTGATGTATCAACGTGGATGAATCCGCAGGCGAACACAGAGCTTTGAGACAGGAGTTTGCGCCGTAACGTCGATATTAGATACCATTCCAGTAGACTAGAGATGATTTGAGGTTAACTAGGGCAAATTTGCGAGGTTCGGTGAAGAAATGTGGTGGTTGAGTGAAAAGTTGTGGTGGCTGACTGCAGGGCCATTTGTTGCGGCAACGACTAAACGGCCGGCGGCCAGCGTTGCGGTGCCCGGCGGTCTCCTCCGGGCAGGCGCACATCCCACCTTCCGTATTGACCCAGCTCCAACGCTAACCACTCTACCTCGGCGTCTTGGCCGTACTTCAAAAGCTCGCCGGCGCCCACGCCAGACTGCTTGTAACCCACAGCTGATACGTGCTGCTGCACTTACTTTTCCACAGGTCGCCTTTCAATTCCACCCCGCCTACCCCGCCAAACCGCTCCCCGCCATGTCCTCCGATAACGTCGTTGCTGCTCCAGGCGCCGTATACAAGCGCGCCACTGAGACTGCCCAGTTCCTCAAGGAGAACGTGCCTGCTGAGCTGAGAAGTCCCAAGGTCGCCATCGTCTGCGGTTCGGGTCTTGGTGGCCTGGCCGAAACCATCCACAAGGAACCTGTATATGCGACGCCGTACGCCAACATTCCCAACTTTCCCCAGAGCACCGGTGCGTGAATGCCCCCTGCAGCTCCGTCGTCACCGAGCTCCTGTCGAAGATTGGAAAGACAAGACCTTGAATAGGCGGAAAGGAAGATGCGAGAAGCGTATATTGATGCGGCATGTTGGAGAGTATAGTTGCTGGACATGCGGGAAAGCTCGTTTTTGGCTTGATCGGGCCCGCTAAGCTGCCCGTCGTCCTGCTTGTCGGCCGCGCCCACTTCTACGAGGGCCACGCCATGGACATGGTCACCTTTGCTACGCGTGTCTGCAAAGTTCTTGGCGTGGAAACCATGATCGGTGCGTTCTGTCTCCCGCGTCTTGTCACCTGGGTCCTTGAATGTCCGTTTCTGATATGCTTGAGATATGTAGTAACAAACGCTGCTGGTGGCCTCAACCCCGAGTACGCTGTTGGCGACATCGTGTGCTTGAACGATGTAAGAAAACCTCTTGGCTCTGCATTGCCAACCTCCCCAGCTACAAATGTGCAGCAAGACTGATGCATCCCCTGCAAACAACAGCACCTCAACTTCGTCGGTCTTGCCGGCTTCCACTCCCTCCGTGGCCCCAACGCCGACGAATTCGGTCCTCGTTTCCCACCGCTCTCCGATGCCTACGACCTTGAGCTACGCCAACGTGTGCACAAGGCTTGGAAGAAGCTTGGTCTGGACAAGACTCAGCGGAAGCTGCATGAAGGCGTGTATGCCTTCGTTACCGGCCCCAGGTAAGTCACGCGTACGGAGAGAACCAGTCTGCTCTCGAACGCAAGCGTTGGCTGACGCCAAGGCAATTCCAGTTACGAAACGCGAGCTGAGTGTCGCCTGTTACGCACCCTGGGTGCTGATGTCGTGGGCATGTCGACGGTGCCCGAGATTGTTGTTGCTAGGCATTGTGGCATTAGAGTTCTTGCATTCAGCTTGGTCACTAACAAGGCTGTGCTCGAGGCTGGTCCTCGCGGTGACGACCCTGCCATCCAAGACATGAACAAGGCCGAGCTGGATGCCTACCTGAGCAAAGGCAAAGCGAATCACGAAGAAGTTCTCGAAGCTGGCAGAGAGGCTGCCAAAGACATGCAGGTAAGCTTTTCTCCGATGAGGTGGCATTTTCATTGTTTCAGCTGTGCTGACACTCCGTTTCAGGAGCTGGTGAAGCAAGTTCTATCTGATCTGGGCGCTGCATAGGGTAGCGAACATGGCTAGAGGCTATGCAATATGCGCTTGGGGGCCTTGTCCCCATTGGCCTGGTGATCTCCCGGCGAGCAGGGTTGAGCATGACGCAGGGGTTGTCACAATGCGCCCAGCACAGCAGGCAGCAAAGATTTGAGCCCTCGGTTCCCCGCCAATGACGCTGCACTCTCCCTACGTGGATAGTCGAAGCAACATGCGGACGTAATGTAAGCTTTGAAATCGTACAAATACATCCAGGCATTGGATCAAACTACCCACGTGGCTAGGGTGAGGTCTCTGTTGAAAGGGGTAAAGGTCAAGCTCTTTGCGACCCGCCGTGTTAGCATCAGGTGACTGCAATGAGTGAGGCTGCAACTAGACAGCCACTAGGACGCCGGTAATCATGAGCCAGCATACACCCTGGGGGTGGAACTTTAGTGATGTGAGAGGAACAGTCACCAGTCTCAACCCTTGGAGATTTTGCCAGACTTCCTCATGGCCTTCACGGCCTTGTAGTGAGCCTTTTTGCCGCTCGTCTTCTTGGTCTGAATCTCGCCGTATTTTCTCTCGAACCTGCCCGAGCTCTTCTCCTGCTCGAGTACCTCCTCGACGAAAGTCTTCTTGCGGTCCTTCTTCTGCAGACGAGCGCTGAAGTATTCAGTGGGGCCCTCGACGATGGTACCGACCTGCGAATACTCCGGAACGAAGTCTTTGCTGTTCTCCTTCTTGTAATGACGGTGGGGATCAAGCACGTTGCGCATCTTCAACAGCTGGAGATCTCTCTTCAGCTCTGGAGTAAGCTCCGTCTTGGGCAAGTTGAACCACTGCTCTCCTGCAGTAGCCTTCTTCTCCTGTGTAAAGCCGAATCAGCATGGTTCGGGTGACGAGCGTTGAAATGAAGCGGGTGGAAAGGTGTGCCGTCAGAGTAACTATGAATATAACTCTCAGTGGTGCAGGGAAAGTCCAAGACGGACTTTCGTGTCTGCTCAAGGAGAAAGATTGGGAATATTTCCTCATAGGCGGTGCTGTGTGGAGGAGCGTGACGTACCTCCATCTTCCTCTTCTTGACAGCGACAGGATCCTCGACCTTCCGGATGTGGTTTGCCAATGCACGCTGCTGGTCATCGAGCAGGCGGGACGGATCCACGCGGGCAACCTCGCCGTTCATCTGGACGTAGGGGGCAGGGAGGCCGGGGGTATTGAGTCGGGGCAGCTTGATGTCGAGGGCAGACGGAATCTGCGCCAGGGCGCTCGACGTGTCCTTCTCACGCGCTCTGACCTCAGCCTGCTTCAGCAGCATCTCGATCTGCTCGTCGGAGAGCTCGTCATCCTCCGCGAGGCCATGGGTGACTGGATGCGTTGGCACGTCCATGTTGGGCGGGCGGGTGCATGTGAGGGATCGCGAAAAAAAAGTTCAGGACGGACAGGGCAAAAACGCGTCTTGGGCGGGGCGGAAAAACAGGGGTGCCGAGGCCGGGGTTCAGGCGGCGGCATTCAGCAGGCCAGAGCTCCGCCCTCCAGCACATGCAGCCATCTCTGAACGATCGCCATCACTCCACCGCGCCCCTCTGCATCGCAGTGATCCTCGATTCGCGAGGCCGTTGAGGCAGTCTAGCCCTCTCGAATGATGACATGCAAAATTTTCAAGCCGGGCCAACGCATCGCGGAGCCTGAGCATGCAGGAGGCGCGTCGAATCAGCGTGCGGGGGGCGCCATGGACCTGTGCCTACGAGCCAGTGACGTGCGGTCCTGGGGATCCGTCGAGGCTGAGAGCAGCGCATCGCCTGTTTCGCCCTGCCTTTCTCCGTAGCAATGGCAGGTGTGATAGTGATTTCAGCGGCATGGCTGAGTTGTCTTGTTGACGTCGCCGCAGCGGCACGGCTCGCGCGAGGTTAAGTAGCAGCCGGTGCTGCTGTGGGCGATCTCTGCCGCAATTGCCAAAAGCCATCAGTCGTGCCAGCCTCCCAGATCCGCCCGTCACAAGACGTCACCTGCGTACCGATAGGCCCGGAGCCACAGCCAGCCCCGACGCGCCAGCGCTCCCTCGCAGCGCATGCCAGCCTGTTCCCAGCTCCCAGCTCCCAGTTCCCAGCTACCAGCTTCCCCGCGGGCAGCAAGTGTTGCAGCTAGGAGATCGCGCACGTAGCGCACCCGTGGTTCGCCAGCGTCACAGCTCCCCCAGCCCAAGCCACACCCGATTCGCTGGCCGCCCGCTCCACCAGGGACGAGCTTGAGCCTTGAGCATCGGCCAACGCGTGCGCCAGAGAGCAACAGTAAACACCTCCAGCCGCACGCCGTCAACACCGCGCAAAGCAGCTCTCGCATTGCCGCCCAGCAAGCGCGCAAACCTTGGTGCCTCCGATCGTCGGCTTGCCTTCCCCACTTCCGTTTCTTTTGTGCCAACTTTGGCGTCACCGCATCTCTGACGGCTCCGCGCGTGCCTGCAACACCCACCCATCGCCTCTCCATCACCGCGCAACTCCACTCTCTCCGGCGAATCAATTCGAGCCTGACGCGCCTGCCCTGCACCCGCGTCCCCAGAGACCCGCAGACGCCCCTTCTCAAAGCGCATGCGACGAGCCTTGCCGCGATCGCGCGCGTACCCGCCTTAGCCATGGATCCCACAAATCTCCAAGGCCATGGCCAGCAGCAGAAGCTGCGCCAGAACTCCGCGCCTCGCCGGTACGACGGCCAGAACGGCAACCCGCTCTACGACCCTGCGAATGGCGGCCACTATGGTAAGTCGCAGCTTCCACCCTGCACAAATCGTTGGGCAACCGGCCCGGCTCGCACGCAACTCTCTTGCTAACGCGCGACCTCACAGGTGCAAGTGCCAGCGTACGTCCTCCGTCTGCCCCGTCCGGGCTTCCACCAGCTCTGGCCGAGCTCGTTAGCTGATTTTTGGTTCAGATAGCCGCGCAGGGACACGCTCCGGATCCGCAAGTCTTCACTGGTCAATGGGCAAACGTACGGCAAACCCGCCTCCCCCCGTGTGCGAGCTGTGCTTCTAACCCGGTTGCAGGTCAACCAAGGCCTCACCGGCCAATACCGCGACATCCTCAACACGTACTGGCAGCAGCAAGTGACGAAGCTCGAGACGGACGAACATGACTACAAGCTCCACCAGCTGCCGCTAGCGCGGATAAAGAAGGTCATGAAAGCAGACCCCGAGGTTAAGATGATCTCGGCCGAGGCCCCGATATTGTTCGCCAAAGGCTGTGACATCTTCATCACGGAGCTGACGATGCGCGCCTGGATACATGCGGAGGAAAATAAGCGCAGGACGCTGCAGCGCTCGGACATTGCGTCGGCTCTGGCCAAGTCGGACATGTTCGACTTCCTGATCGACATTGTGCCGCGCGAGGAGGCATCGTCGCACAAGCGGAGCGGCGGGCAGAGCAGCGCAGCGCAAGCCTCGGCCAACGCGCAGGCACAGCCTGGCGCAGTCCAGCAGCAGACGGGCATGCACCCGCCACCGCACCCCATGGCGCCGCCAGACTACGGCATGGCGCAACACATACAGGAGCCCGACTACCGCGCTCAGCAGCAGGGCATGTTTGCGCCGGCGGTGCAGAACGACCCGGGGGCATATGGGCAACCGACACAGCAGATGTTTGACCCGTCCATCTACGGGGGCTACCAGATGCCGCAACAGGTAAATCGGCCATGATGCCTTGTCCAGATGTCTTCTGACTGCCCTTCCAGCAGATGTACTCTGTCGGCGGCCAACGGGCCCCAGACCCGACTGGGGCCGGGGATCCAAGTCACACCTATGGGGCGCACGACCCTGGTGAGGGCGACGCTGATGCGGAAGGAGACAGGGAAGACTACGTGGCGTAGTGTGGGCTTCATGTCACGTATATTTCGTAGCTGTTTGTGTATGTCTGCGGCCCTTCTAATGATTGCTATTAGCGAGGAGCGAGATTGGACCTTTCGGTTTGCATTCAGGCGGCATTGGTTACTTGGCTTGCAGCCCCGTACGCAGGGCATGTGCAAAGCATAGGGATGGTGGCTGATTTTGACGGCGGTTTGCTTTCGGTAGGGAGGAAGGGCATCGGGAAGTCCAGCCGGCAGGTCGGCGTAGAAGGGGAGCAGGCGTTTCCATCTCTGTAAGGCGGTCAAGATTGCTTTCTGCTCAGCGTGCCCGCCCGTGAATTCCATGCAGAGACATTGCCGACACAGGTGCCCGAATCATTCCGAAGAGTGGCAGGCCAGCGAGCTTCGCCGAGGCATTCGCGGGCCTGGACGAGCCCTCGATGACGTGCGTGTGAGAGGGGAGGGTGGGTATATAGCACGAGCAAGCCCCGCCAGTACGGATTGTCCACAAGGATTCAACGCGGCTGACAGAGTTCCAAGCTACCCAGGTTGGTGTTGCCCGACTTCCCCGTCTTGCCAATCTCGTGCATCCCGTTGGTTGGCTGCTGTCGCGACCAGGGGTCCCTCTCCGCCTCGCGTCCCCCGCCGTCCGTGCTTCGTTAACCCCTCCACCCGTCTCGTCTCAACAGACAAAGTCGCTCGGGATCTACTCTCCGACTCCAGTTCCTCCACAGCTCCTGCCCCAAGCATCTACCCCTCTCGACCCTCACAGAAAGTGCGTCTTCGTCTGCGTGCCGTCTTCACTCACCTCGAAGCTAATCTGCCCTACGATCAAGCTCTCCGCATACCCTTACATCCGGCAAAATGGTGAAAGCAGGTGGGGCTCCTCAGAGCTTCCGTGCGACCCGCGCAGAGCTTGCAAGCTGACCGTCACAGTCGTCGCTGGTGCCTCTGGCGGTATTGGCCAGGTGAGTGCACCCATCCTTTGATGCATTTCGCGTCGCTAACCTCGCCCCGCGCAGCCTCTGTCGCTTCTTCTGAAGGCTTCGCCGCTCATTGACGAGCTTGCTCTCTACGATGTCGTCAACACGCCTGGCGTCGCTACTGACTTGTCCCACATCTCTTCGCCTGCCGTACGTCCGCAACCCAGCCCCCCAACACACACGCACATACAGAACGCTTATGCTGTGAGCTAGAAAACCACCGGCTACCTGCCCAAGGACGATGGCATGAAGAAGGCCTTCACGGGTGCCGATATCGTCGTCATTCCGGCTGGCATTCCCCGTAAGGAGTCGCGGAGAAAGCACTGTGGGGCAAACATGAGACTGACTCTGCTTTAGGCAAGCCTGGCATGACCCGTGACGACCTCTTCAAGATCAACGCCGGTATCGTGCGCGATCTCATCCAGGGCGTCGCAGAGAACGCCCCTGATGCCTTCATCCTTGTCATCTCCAACCCCGTCAACTCCACCGTGCCCATTGCCGCCGAGGTGCTGAAGCGCGCGGGCAAGTTCAACCCCAAGAAGCTCTTCGGTGTGACCACCCTCGATGTCGTCCGTGCCCAGACCTTCGTTGCCGACATTGTCGGCGAGAAGAACCCCCAGACCCTGGCCATTCCCGTTGTCGGCGGCCACTCTGGCGAGACCATCGTCCCGCTCTTCACCCAGGCCCAGCCCAGCGTCAACATTCCTGCTGATAAGCTCGATGCTCTTGTCAACCGTAAGTCATTTACGTAATCACGCTCGAATATCAGCTGATATGATGCGCAGGTGTCCAGTTCGGCGGTGACGAGGTTGTGAAGGCCAAGGATGGTGCCGGATCTGCCACTCTGTCCATGGCTTTCGCCGGCTTCCGGTAAGCTGTTGTCCAATTCTTCTGTCGCGTTCCTTGTTGACCCCGCTCCAGTTTCGCCGAGAAGATCCTCCAGGCCGTCAAGGGTCAGAGCGGGATCATCGAGCCCACTTTCGTCTACCTCCCCGGTGTCGAGGGCGGTGATGCCATTGCCAAGGTGACCGGCACCGAATTCTTCGCTGCCCCGGTCGAGCTCGGCGTAAGTGGACCAATAGTTACTTTCGTTCGAAGATGGTATTGACTTTCCGGTTTTAGCCCGATGGTGCCAAGAGGATCATCGATGTGGTTAGCAAGGCCAATGACTACGAGAAGAAGCTGCTTGAAGTCGCGTACAAGGGTCTCAAGACGAACATCGACAAGGGCGTCGAGTTTGTCGTCAACCCTCCTCCCAAGTGAGTGGCAACCCCTCTTGCGACCCCTTACTGTTTTCCTCTGAAGAGATGGAACCGGCGAAGTGTCGAATTGGAACGAATTTCCCTTTTGCAGAACCCTAGAATTGCTAATGTATGGGAGCTGATTTTCCGGGCAGATAGGTTGTGATTTGACACAACCTTCTCAAACGAAATTCGGTATGATAGTGAAGCGAAGACCATGCAAGGGTGCGATACAGGGGCATCTATAAAAGAAAACCAATATTCTGAGAGATGATTAGCACGTTAGGCGCAGCATGGCTGTTATGAACATGGAATGGAATTGATTGTAAGGCACGCCGCCTTCATAAAGGGCAATACTGGTGATTCTTCTACTCTATGTTCGCCGTAGAGGGTATGTTTAGTAGTAAAATGCCAACGTATTAAACGAAAGATGAGTGTGAAGAAGACATGCCCATTAAATCCGAGGGAAAAAGTGTGGGGAGGGAGAAACGCCGACGCTATGAAGGGAAAAGTCACGGTTCCAGGACTCAACTCCAGGAGCTCCCTCCATCCTTTATATAGAAGACGGGTATGCGGCCGCAAAGGCTCCGGTCAGCGCGCCCGAGTGTGGCCTGAGAGCCACTCGCCCAATACAATGCCTGCACGGCGGCTTTAAATTTGCTCCACTTGCGGTTTTTGTGTGTTTTCGCTGCATCGCTCCCCACGCATTCCGATATCTCCCGGTTAGCCCCCGCATCTCCCGCTACGATACCTAACCGCCCCTTGTCTCCACGTGAGGGCAGCGGCTGAGGTACGCATACGCGGCGTCGGCTAAGACCTTACCCGTCTCGATCATTGCATTTCATCATCGGTTGGTGGTTGGATTGGTGGTGCCTGGTCCGGGGGGAGCGGGAGAAGAAAGAATCGGTTCGCTTAGTATTGCAACACGGTCGGGGGCAGTTGAAGCTTTTGTCCAGGACGCTTTCGTTGTTGAGACTATCGCACATTTACGTCTCTACGAACGCTTCAAACGATTCCCCACGTTGCAATT
The DNA here is from genome assembly GCA_009801085.1 of Lasiodiplodia sp. COLG20. Lineage (NCBI taxonomy): Eukaryota > Fungi > Ascomycota > Dothideomycetes > Botryosphaeriales > Botryosphaeriaceae > Lasiodiplodia > Lasiodiplodia sp. COLG20. The sequence continues at coordinate 2,940,711 of VNWV01000005.1, read as the reverse complement.
ATGCCCTGTTGCAATACTAAGTGAACCGAGCTTGGAGGGATCGCGTCCGTTTCGGACGAGCGGATTATTCGGCGCGGGCCGAGGTGACATCATTCCCTCCCCGAGCTGTTACAAGTAGTAGTTCTCCGTCGCTGCTGCTGCTGTGGTTGCCTGTCCGTACTACAGGCCGCTTTCGACACCGGTCCAGTTCCCTATCCTGTTGCAGCGTCGTCTCCGAAAGGGGTGGTGCCATTGTCCGAGAAAGAAGGCGATCAGCGACTATGACTTGGCGCCTTGAGTGCGGATTTGGAATGTTGCGCCAGGAAGGCCTGTCGATTCCGCTGTCACAGTCGCGAGGATTCCCATGCTAGCGAGTGCGCCGCGGATGAGACCAGCGGGGAAGTAGAGGAACTGCTTTCGTCAGCGCGCTGCCCGTTTTGGGATTCTTTCCACCGTCTTCTCGAACGGGACAGTAGCGATTGGGGAGGTGGAATTGGAGCTTACCGGTTGGGCTTTTGCGGTCACGATGTTGTCGCCGATTCCCCTTTCCAGGCTCATCTTGGTGAGGGGCTTGAAGTGTTGGTCGGTGAGGACGTAAATGCCGCGATGATTGGTCTTCAAGTTATCGATTTGCTTGCGGAAGACAAGGGTCCAAAGGTCTTTGCAGAGAAATTTGATGACATCGAGGGTTTCGCTGAAGCGCGGTTTGTCGCGAGAGAAGCTGTGGAAATGTTAGTGCGCATGTTTGTGATTGAGTATGGGGAGAGGCGGCGCATGTGCAAGAGCAGGTAGATGGTGAGGGGATAGTGCAAGATCAACCCAGTAAAGCATCCTTGCGCTTCATCTTCAATTGCACGGTCCCTTGTATGGATTTCATGCCCCCGAGATTGACCCAATCGAGCAGCAAAACAGACATACCGTTCAGTTATGCCCAGACCCACGCGATAGCCCAGTGTCTCTAAACGATATAATACGGCATCCTTGTAGTCTTCCTCCTCCGCGCTGCCCACGGCGGCGCCTTCAGGTATCCTTGGGGTGGTTCCGCTCTTGGGTGTACCGCCATTCGTGAGTGTGACAGCTGACGCTCTCCGACCCGCCGTGACGGTTGGATTACCAGGCGTCACGTATTCCTCCTCGCGTGCAGCTAGCTCGGCAGCCATACGGTAGGCCATGGGTACCAGCTCGATTAACAAAAAGTCCATGACCGAGGAGTTGATGTAGCCTGCGCCCGGCTCGTTCGAAGTGGGCGGGGGTTGCGCTTCGTATGACATGGTGGGTTATTATTATCTTAGAAACAAAAAAAATCGTGCTGGTGCGTGCCGCGGGAAGCTCAACGCCTGGGACGTTTGCGAGCTATATCGGAGCTAGGACGTGGGGACTGGTCGCAGGAGTGTCGGTCGATGACAGTCCTGGTCGAATTTGCGGCAAGCGGATGATTGTTCAGGAGACCGAGCGCGAACTTTGACGCGCTCTGAGGGCGCCGGACCTGGAGTCGGTGTTGGAGTTTGAACTGGATCTGGGGAGAGGGTCCGGGAGGCTGACGTTGCGGTGCGGGAAGCGGACGGAGGTGCGCGGCAACAACTTTCCCATGCCAGCAGCGGCGGGCGGTGAGAGGGAAATTGTGCGGATCACCGCGATCCAAGCTCGCACGACTTCGCGAGCATCCACCAACCCGCCCATCGCACCATGGCTGCCCCCGCATACGTCAGATCGCCCTTCGGCGCTCTGAAGAGAGTCAAGGTCGGCATTGGCGCATCATCATGGCCGCTCCGGCTCCAGTAATGCTGAACTGCCGTCCAGATATCACCTTCGACGGCCGTACCGTGTCAGCGCCTCTACAACACCACGCTCGAGGCCTTCAGGTTATCCAACATCGATGTGGAGGAGACTGCAAAGTAAGAATCTGGTCTAGCTGCCACACAGTCCCTTGCTGATCCAATCCAGGAAGCGCGGCATCCCGATGCCTCCCACCGAAGAAGTGTAAGACAAGCACCGCCGAATCGCTACTCGAACAGCACCATAATCTGACAAACCGCAAGCCGCGACATGACCGACGCGACAAAAGAGGCGCTAAAGGAGCTCCGCCAGCCGCGCAATGTTGAAGCCATCTTCAAGCGGCCGCTTCGCCGCCCCGCACAATACGGCATTCCCGTCTGCGACCTGCAGCTGCGTACCTTCAGCGTGCGCAACATGGAGTTCTTCGCCGACTTCGCCATGCGCGCTGCCTACTACCTCGGCCTGCCCGCCAAGGGCCCCATCCCGCTGCCCCGCAAGATCGAGCGCTGGACCGTGCCGCGCGCCAACTTTGTCTTCAAGAAGTCGCAGGAGAACTTTGAGCGCATCACCCTGCGCCGCCTGATCCAGATCCAGGACGGAGACCCAGAGACTGTCAAGCTGTGGCTAGCTTTCCTTCAAAAGCACCAGTACCACGGTGTCGGTATGAAAGCCAATGTTTTTGACTTTGAGAAGCTGGATGTTGGCAAGGCGATGGATGAGCAGGCACAGAAGGAGAAGGAACTGGTGGATGAGACCTGGAAGGGCTTCGGTCGGAGGAAGGACGCACCCGAGCAGCCTGAGGAGCTACTTGAGATTATCAATGCGGAGCCAATAAGGAAGGCGGGTACGGATATGCCCATGGGCAGGACCGCGTGGGACAAATAAAGAAGAATACCCTCCCGAGATTGTAATGATACTGTAGATATACGGCGCAGGGGCAAGTGGTAGTTTGAAAACGGATAGGTACCTCCATCTTCACTACTACGATATTTGAGTTGCAAGGGAATGTGGGGCAAATGGGACGGAGACATGCAACGTGTTTGCCTTGAGCTCCAATAGCACTAGGCCTGCATGCTGGGCTCAAAATTGAACCTTTTTGCGCAGCGAGATGTTGTTAGTATAAGAGGCTACTCATAGACATGTCGTTCTCACACACTATCTTTTGGTCAAATCAACATTGCTCCAGAATTGATCTCGTGATCGTAAAGAGGTATGGAGGACATGCAGCACTCATGTAACACATAGCATGAAAGCTTGTCCATTATCCATGCTACTACTGCACATACACGTTTGTGGCCGGGTGGTCACACACTGCTCGTGTCTATCTATTGTTGACCGTGAACACTTTGTCGACGGCCGCCGTAAAGGCCGACGGTTTCAACACCATGCCAGGTCTATCACGATGATCCCCGTCTCTGCCGATCAACAGCTCCACGCCCAACCGTGACAGTCAATCAAAAGGCAAGAGAGCGTACAACGAAGGAGTTGGTCAGCAAATGTGATCTTTGTGGGCACAGGCAGGCGTGACATATCTAAAGTACGAGCAATGCATCGTGTACGTAGAGTGAGCCTCAGCATCGAAAACATCATCGTATGTCACGTGTCACCAAATGCATAAGAAGTCAGTGGAAAGACAAGGCAGCCAGACCCATGCCACAAGGACACCAGAGCCGAGCGCCATTATCTATCCAGTACTATATACTCCCAAACCACCAAACCTCACAACCACCAAATCACTTCAGAGTATAGCCCAGAGCTCTGTTTGCCCAGAAGACCTCAACCTCTCACTCTCTCCAACTATTTTCTGTAATTCTTTAATCTTTTTTCTTGTATTTTTCTCCTTCTTTCTATCTTTTTTTGTGTTTTTCTGTTCTATATACAAGTGAAAGTGAAAGTGCAAGGGAAGCTAACACGGAACGCCCAAAGGGAATGGGGGTATCTAGCTATGATGAAAGAACGCCGAAGGAAAGAGGGTATCTAACTATAGTGAAAGTGCAAGGAAGGGAAATGAAGGCTATGTACAGTGAACGTGCAAGGAAGAGAACGAAAGCTATGTACAATGAAAGTGCAAGTGATAGGAAACGAGAGCTACATAGTGTGAAAGTGCATGGAGTGGGAAACGAGAGCTATATAGAGTGAAAGTGCAAGCGCAAGGACAGAACGAGTGATATAGTGCAGTGAATGTGTAGACGAAAAGATAAAAAGAAAGTGTATGATGCATCGGAACGCCCAAAAGGAAATCAGGGAAAGATGAATGCCACAACGCCGAAACGCCAAACTCCAAACAAAGGGGACGATGCCTAGGAAACCAAATCACGCCGAAACGCCCAAACGCTAGGGGAAGCAAGACGGGGAAAAAAAGAAAGAAGAAAAGAAAAGAAACGAGCGACTACTTACCTACCACACCAAACCCATATACCTCTCTGGCGCCTGCGGCGCCGGCGACGACGTGAAGGGGTGGCGGCTGGGGAGCTCGGCCCCGTACTCGGCGGCCGTGTAGCGGGTAAACCCGCGCGGGAGGGAGGAAGGGGGGGAGGAGGCCGCCGATGCGGCGACGGGACGGGGCGGCTCGGAGGGCGACGAGCCGGAGGAGGGGCGGGGGCGGGAGCAGTTGCAACCCATGGTGACCTGTTGAAGAAGAAAAAGTTAGTAAGTGTTCTTACTATCGCTGGGTGGTGTGCGCGTGGGGGTGGTGGCGGATTGGAAAGGAGCTTGGGCACGTGTGTTTGGGCTGGGGCTGGGCTCACTGTGCTGGGTGAAGAGAGAAGAAAAGAAGATTAGAATCGCAGACACCAGGCGAGATTTTTAAAGCGACCTTGGTGGTCCCAGCGCCACTACGCCTCGTTTGTGCAGACTAGCACCGTGTGTGGAAGATGTAGGGCAGTCTTGACCACATTCGATGGGAAAGAGGACGCCTGAGCGAAGCTGAGCGAGCCTGAGGGAGCCTGAGCGGCCAGGCAGGCTGGTAGAGCATCTGCGTTCTATCGTCAACAAGCCCCAGAGAGGTCGCTAATCGCATGAGGCGTCTAAGCTTAGCATGCCGCAACATTGGCAACTTCCGCAGCAGCTGCGTTGGCGTGGGTTACCCCGGGGTGGAAGGCGCTACCAGAGGCAGCAGCTACCTCGCTCACCACCACCCACGATGCGTACACGGTGCCTCTCAAGGCAGAAAAGGTGCCAGGTAGGCCCCCTGATTGTCTGGAATCCAAGCAGCCCGCCACTGGAGTCCCGGGAGCGTCTCACCGGTCGAGGCTGCCTCGCGTCTACCAGCCAGCCGTGAGAACCGCCGGAATGCGACAACCACGACTTCACAAAGCTGCTACTCCGAGCGAGAGACCCAACGAGGACTAAATAAGGGGACAAGGCGCTTGGAGCATTGAGAGGACGGCTGGGCTGCGACTTGTGGCCGATCGAGCCCGGATGGCTGCCTACGCATCTCTGGCCCTGCCCGAAGCACGAACTGGTGAGCTTGCCCCATCTATTTCCGACGAACCCTGAACCTGCCTTTCCATCGGCCAGCAGAGAGCGAGCGCGGGTCCGCTGAGAACACTTCGCTGTGGATGCTGCCATGCAAGCCTGTACATAGCCTGAGGCATCAGGCTCCCATCCGGCAGCACATCGGAAGCTCTGATAAAGTTCTCAACACCGGAGGGCCCTCACGATAAGAGAGGAGGGTCAGCAATACCGATTAAAGCTATATACTACTGTGTAACACGAGCACGCCCAAACCCCTGACTCGTGACGGAAATCCACCCTCCAGGCTGCCTGAGAAGCCACTGGCATGAGAGAACCCAGAGACTGCCAGTTGTGGACTCAGGGAGGACACAATGAGCTGCGAGGTTGACAGGATGTCTGCTTCAAGTAGTTTGAGATGCTCCAAATCGAGGGTGCTGATTGGCTGGAAGCAGAACCCTGCCATTCCTACGATCTGCCCGAACGCCACCGACACGCGCCACGCTCCAACTCTAAAGCCACCTCGCCTTCGCATCGAGCCCTGTCTATTCTCGCCAGAGTTTCTACCGCCCGCCAAGTCATGCTTGATGTATGCCGGCTTAAACGCTGCTTGATGAAGGGCTGCAAGACCTACATGGCGGATGATCGACGGTCGGCACGCTGTGCGAATCACGCAATAATTACCAGAACGACACAAATTCCACTTTACACTGTTAGGTGCTGCGGCACCGCAAAAGTTGTAAATTGATACCATCTTTGAATTTTAATCTCTACTAGCTACATAGCCGTCGCAAATCCTTCGTCTCCGGCCATGTACCAAAACAACCGCAACACCGTCTTCCAGGAAACCAATCCTCAGCGCATAGCTCTCCTTCGTCACCCTACGTGAATCTCTACACCAAAAATCGCAATCGGTGGCCGCGCCGAGAAGATGGAACCCATCTCTGTATTTGGTGGGCGATAAACATGTCGAAGAAGTGCTGGCGCTGTGCCCAAAGGAGCCATGCCTGCGTCAAAGCCGAGCATAAAGTTGGTGGCGGCCAAGACATGGTGCGATGCAGCGTGAAGACTAAACTAAGCCTTCTCTCCCTTCCTCTCCCTCCTCCTCAATGCACAAATCAAGCCCTCCTGCTGCACAAACCACCTGTTTTTGACCTTCCATTCCCGCCCTTCGCCGCCCTCCAACTGCACTTCGAATTCTCGGAGAAGCTGGGGTATCACCTTCATCATCTCCATCATCGAAATGTGTTTGCCCAGGCATGTTCTGCTGCCTGCGCCGAAGGCCAGAAAGCTTGCGTCCATGCGCCTTTTTTCGGCCTCGCTCGCCTTCAACCACCGCTCGGGCGAAAACCGCTCGGCATCCTCGAAGACGCGCTCGTCGTGCTGCGTTACCCACGCGTTGATGCCGACAATGGTGCCTCCGGGGATCCAGCGGCCGCAAATCTCGGCGCCGGCGGGCGGGACGACGCGCTCCATCAGGAGGCCGACGCTGGGGTGGAGCCGCATGGCTTCCTTGACGACGGCATCGAGGTAGGGCAGGTGCGTCGTGGCCTCGCGGTAGCTCACGAGCTCGCTCAGCAGGCCGGCCTCGTCGGCCGCGTCGATCTCGGCGACGAGGGTGCGCATCGTGTGCGGGTTCTTGAGCAGGAAGTAGATGATTGCGCGCAGGGCGATGGCCGTCGTGTCGCTGCCCGCGAAGACGTTGGTCGACAGGTGCACCACGATGTCGCGTGTCGTCATGCGCGGCGGCGCCGCCAGCCGCAGCGCCGACCACCGCGACAGCATGTCTCCCCGCGCGTCGAGCGCAGACAGCGCTTCTTCCGACAGGTCGCCGTCGCGCTTGAGAGACTCGGTGGACTCGGAGGCAGCCGACGTCGAGAGAACCGAGTTGACGGCTTTGAGCGTGAACGTCAGGACCGAGTTCCATGACTCCATCGAGGGGATGAGGAAGGGGAAGAGCGGGTTGCCGAGGAGGAAGGGGTGCCACTCGGGGAGTTGGCCGCAGAGCGAGGCGTACACCTGGTCAACGGTGAGCTGCCGAGTCAATTAGACTTCGTGGGAAAGATTGCTGCTTACGAGGATTCCGGCGATGGTCTCCATCATGCTGTCGACGTCTGCGCCTACCTGCAGGAAGCCTAGTTTCTTTGCAAAGCTAAGCTCGCCGATGACATCGAAAGCGTAGTACTGCAACCACTGCCCAAGGTCGACGGGCTTATTACTATCAACAAAGGACCTGAGCTTCTCCATGAACAATTTGGAGCATGAGTCGATGGCATCTTCCTTGGCCAGCAGCGAGGTCAAACTGTAGGCAGCGGCGATGGGACGCTTCTGCTCATGATGGTACTTCTCGTCTCTCGTTGAGAAGATGTTCATCTGCGGTTTCTTGTGCCAGCTGATGCTCTGGATTGGATAGAATGCAGACTACGAGCCGTTAGCATCTGTGGGGAGGCGTGCCAGGGTTGCATACCTTCGTATAGCCCTTGTTCAGGCCGTAGATGTTCGCGATCTCGCTGGGGTCCCCCACTGAAACATGGTTTGGCCCAATCCTCACAAGCGGGCCGTACTTCCGGTGTAGCCTGATGTGTGTCTGGTGTGCCTGCCCCTTGGCGACATCGAAGAAACGCCAGAGCCCCGTGTATGCGGCAATGGTTGGGCCGGGAATGCCTCTCAGGCCGGGCCTGAATTTATTGCGGAGCAGGCGAACAACGACTAGAGCAAGCAGCACATGGGCCCAATAAGCTCTCAGGAGCAGAGCAATGGTCCAAACCTGTTCCTTGGCCGTCATGATGGATACTGTACAACGAAGCAGAAAGAATACTGACTGCCGTTGGTCTCTTGGACTGCCGGCATTTAAATACCGTGTTCTGATCAGCGAATACGCGGCTCAGAGCTTCGCTGCCGGCAAAAGAAAGAGTTGGGGGCCAGCGATCCTGGGCGACAAGCAGCTAAGCTGCACCATCGTCTCACCGAGAGCTTGTAAGCACCAATTGCAACTCTTTTCTACCCGGAAGCGGTTTTATCAGAAAAGTGGGCAGGGCAATATGCATCATTGGGCGGCGCATCTGCGGGAGGATTGCTTCCCATGCTTGTGAAAGCAGGTAGTAAGGCTATGCGATTTCCTTCTCGGGCTGTGAGGGCTGGACCGCGAAGTGTGGAGACTGCCGATCTTTGCCCTCGACGCAACCCGCGCTCGTCAGCGTGCAGGATGAAAGGCTTCGTATGCATTGTAAGCAGCATACACCGGGAGTGGATTCGGCTACCTTCTGAGCCAATTGCTGCCAGCGCATGCAGCGGCGATACGCGACATGCTGGTATTAATCCGTTCAATGCCGCCGTGTAGCCGCCCAGTGCGTTTGGAAACAGAGTCATTGACCAGCTCGTCTTCGGATCAGGCGACAGAATATAAGGGTTATCGGCAAGCGTCTTGGCCTCCTCTTTGAGGGCGGGTAAATGGAATGCGATTTCATTAACTCGGCGTTTACCGGGGAAAGATAGGTGGTTGGTGTTACACGAGCCAAAAAAACAAATTCACGACCAGCAACAGAAGTTGGAAAGATAGCTCGTCACTTACTCATAGTAGCAGAAGAAAAGTCAGCTCTTTGTTTTTTGGGGCTTCATGGAAGTCCTGAGCGGTCAATGATCATCACCTACTAACTTTTAGTGTGCACTACGAGTTGAAAATGCGACTGTACAGTTTTTCATGCCTGCCCACCCACAGGTCCATGACCGGCACACTCTGCCCCGCATCCTCAACCTCGGTATCCCAAAACACCTTCACCAACCCACTCACCCTCTCGCGCAGCCCCGCATCCGCCAGTACCGCCTGCGCCTGGTACGGTCCCAGCACGCTCGCCCGCACCGCTGCCGACGTCACCGTCCGGGCATGCGAGAACAGGAACAAGTACGCCGCATCGTGCAGATCGACCCCGAGCACACGCGTCAGCAAGCCCCAGAGCGGCGCGAGATGGGCGTTTGGCGGGAGCGGCGTGGCGCTCGTTGCGGCGCGGAGTGCGGTTTGGAAGCGAGTGAGGGCGGCCACGGCATCGGCAACGTCGCCGCCATTGTCGTCGATGCTGGCTGATGCTGGTGCTTGTTGATAGGCGTTCTTGAAGCTGCGATCCCATACGGCGAGCAGGGCGCGACCCTGGGCGATGCTGGCGCGGCGCGCGACGGTGCACGGCGTGCTGGCGTCGAGGTCGTTGTCGAGCGTCTCAATGAGGTGCGGAGTGCGGTAGCCGGCTAGCACGTAAGGCAGGGCAGCGCTGGCGAGAGTGTGGATGGAGAGGCGCAGGAAGTGGTGGAAGGCTGGCACTTGCGAGGCCGACGCGCTTGGAGGCCGGTGGTGGGCGAGGTACGACTCCAGCCCGCTGCTGAAGGCAAATGAGCCTAACGGCAATGCCGAATCGGCCAGTAGAAGGAGCGTGTGAAGCGCTACAGCAACACGTCAGCTTATTCTGGGTGGAATGGGCGTGGGAAACATGCCGGCATCACTGGGTGGACTGGGTGGCGGCGGCGTTAGCGCGCGCGAGGTCGTAGACACGGAGTCACTGGGTGACGGCGGAGGTTGCAATTGGCTTTTCGCATGCTTGAGGCGACGCTCGAGATCAGCTATCTCTTGTTGGAGAGCTTGCTGGTCGCTATCGTGAAGGTCCATGAAGGCGGCATGGCGGTAGGTGGAGAGTGGGGCGCGTGGACGGACGCATGCGACGCGGGGAAGCTCGACACCACAGCGGCGAATCTCCGGCACGCAGCAATCATTCATTGTGAAGAGAGCAAGACTTGTCAATTTCGTAACTCTAACTCTGGACTACCCGTCGTCCATTCCCTAGACCTGGGCCCGTGGATATGACGGGGAAGAAGTAGAAAACTCAATACGCCAATGCCGACATAAGAAACCGCAGTGATTGATGGACGACCCCATCCCAGAATGCCGTGTCCGGGTATCATAGCGCCGTAAAATAACCAGTGACCATCCAACCGAACCCAGACCCAGTATTGTAGTAGTACAGCGACGCTCTGCAGCTAAAGCAGCGGTTGCGAGCGTCAAGAAATGTCATCGTGAAGTGCTGGTCGCACGGTACCGCAGTAAGGGTTTACGACGACTGGGTGCTGGCGGTCTGGATGTTCTTCTGAGGGATATCGGCGAACATGGCACCGCCGTTGGCGGCGTTCTCCATGTTGCGGGCGCTCATCTTGCCGAAGAGGGTCTTAGGCTTGGACCTGAGTGATGCCGTCAGCATGACTATGTCAATGGCAAGCAGAAGAGCGGGAAGCAGCTTACTTCTGGAGGCCGTGCTTGTTCTTAAAGGCCGCCAGCTTCTGGGTGGCGGGCGACTGGATGCCGTCGGACGGCGAAACGTACTTCTGCTCATCAATCCTGGGCGGAGGGTCGAACCTTTAGTCTCGTCGGATCAGTCTCGTTGATAGCGGGGACCGGTAACTTACTGGCCGCTCTTGAGGCGCGACTCGAGCATCTGGCGGTGGTACTCGAGCGACTTGGGCTTGCCGTCGTCGACCGCCTGGCCGAGCTGCTGGTTGGCGTCGCGTTGGGCGAGGACGTTGGCAGACATTGTTGTAGAGTAGAAGAGTAGCTTGGGTAGTATGTAGCGGGTCTGGATAGTTTCGAGTGGACGGCGGAGAAGCGTGTTGGGTGAGGGAGAAGAGCTGTCTACGGCGGAGACTTTATGGCAGGCGCCTCCGGCGGCGCGGCCCGCCAAAAAAGTTCCAACCGCAAACAAAGCGTTGACCCAGCAACCACTTGACATCACCGCCGCCCATCCATCCGCCCTGCACACATGCAAACTCGAGCGTCGTAGTCCCCTGACTGGCCAACCCGCCGAAGCCACTCGGCCACTGCCTTCCACTTCAGGTCAAGCCATCGCCTTCGCCCGTTTCAATCTCTTTCTCCAGCTGCCGTCATGGTGTAAGCAGGCACCCGGGCGATACGTAGATCGACAGGAACCCGGCCCCACAAGGCCGATACGTGCAATCTTGCATGTTGAGATGAGCCTCCTGTCCGGCTGACCTTGTTGCCACCATTCGTCGGGCCATTGCAACGCTGTGCGATCGCAACCGCGGAATGCTGGGGAACTCGCTATTCCAAACACGCAGAACAAAGGCTCTTGAATGATCCGCGGAAACCACTAGCTGCTCACAGTCATTGATTTGGTTGCTTCACTGGCTACTACTCACCCTGGCAACCTGATCCTCGCTGGGGCTGAACGTCATGAGCCTCGCCGTTTTTCACTTCGAGAATGTTTACGCTTGATCTGGCTTGCCTAACACATGGTTCGAAAAGGAGTCCATTCTTGCTAAGCCGTCTCGCCACGGACATGATACTTACTTTGAAGTATCTGCATCCATAGCTTGATCTTTTTTTCGACTGCGCGCGCAGCAACAATGGAGCGCACGCCTTTTGCGGGACACGTAAGAATGAAACAACACTCATTCTACTGCGAGAATTGCTCTTGGGGTATTTATCAGTGGCTGTTGCTGTTGCGCTCACAATAGCTGCTGTGCTGCATAACTTACGCTTGTAAGTCCAGTCAAGTCACAGCCCGCATGATGATCCCGCGCTGGAAGACTTTTATTCCAGGTTCTAAGCACATTTACGGATCTGCGAAGTCTGCCTCGTAGCACCTGATTCTTGCCTGTCGGCGTTAGAACTGTTGCTATATTCCGTTCTTTCCTGTAATGTGCAAGCTCGGGCGCATAGGAAGGGTCTATGCTTGGCCAAGGTATGCCTTCCCTCAAACTTCACACATCTCTGGACCTGAGTTCTTGAAGACCGAAAGACCACCACCGACTTTGACGCTTCCCCCACAAGCACCTTCTTACCAGATCACCATCAGAACTACGTTCCCACCTCGCCAGCTTCTTCGAAATCTTGCCCCGACATGGCCTCACCAACACCACCACCTAACATCCACCGGAGGGTTGGTGAATTTGGAGTGCTTAGTGCCATTACGACCCACGACGAACCGGTCACGCCATCTCCAAAGTCTAATCCGATCATCACAGAGTCATCTTCCTCACCTCCACCGTCAAGCAGCATGCTTGCAACCCCGCAGCTTCCATCGCCAGGTGAAGATGCCCAGCCCAACAAACGGCAAAAAACTCAGCCTTTGGAAAAGGGCTCATTCCCATGCTTTGCCGATGGCGATGTTGTCATCACCATTAAAGACAGCACAAAATTGCATGTTTGGCGCCTGCACTCCACTATCGTTGCCACTGCTTCTACCAGAATGAGGGAGCTGTTGCCGCGGGTCGACAACCTGCAGGGAGACGCCGACAACCATCACTACCTGACCTTGGACGAATCCGTACCTCCTCACACCACACCCCTCCTGATCCCAACTCATGTGGACCAAATTCCGGAGGATGTCATGACAGAACATCAGGAGTTTTTCGACCGTAGTCCCTTCAGCGCTGCCACCGCCTCGAGTAGGGCTACCAGCGTTATGACCACCATCAAGTCTGAGGACCAAGACACCCGTAGTGTGTCACAACGCCATGCCAGCCGTGCGAATTTGGACGCACGAATCCGGTCAGAGCTCTGCTCGGCCTACGACAAGCTCTTTCGTCACATGTACAACTTGCCTCTGCGCCTTGGCACGACGGCCAATATTCAGCACTGCCTGTTCCAAGCCGAAGTCATCGTCCCAGTTTTCCGAGAATATGGCCGCCTCCCAAGTATTCAGCCGCACCTCCGTGACTTATTTTCACAGTTCAGATTTCAACTCTTCGAAGCAATCGCCAAAGACCCCTGTCGTTGGCTCGGTCTTTCCATCACCTTGGAAAGTACCGTCATCTACATGGAGGCCTTTGTGCATCTAACAGGATCGTTTGATAGACTTGTCAAGACAGACAAGAAGACCCGAGTCCCACATGACGTGCTAAGTAAGATCAAGAAGAAGCATGAACAGCTTATGCACGCCCAAGAAAAGGTTCTTGGCGAGCTTTTTCGACTGACGATCCATGTGGAGGAGAAGCCGGTTACAATGACGGACCATATGTAGACGTGGACTGCGGTCCAAATCTTCAGGGACTGGCTTGCGAGAGAACTTGACCGAATCGAAAGGCAGACTACCGGAAACAGTCAGCACAACAGGGGTCTGATGGCTTACTCTGACAATGCCTCCCCACCAGGCATTGGTATACTCCTCCGGCAGATAAATCGTGGTGGAGATTCGTACCTGGCCTACGACAAAGTCCTAAAAGATTTGAAAGAGAGCCATGAGTATCTCGGAAGCGATTGGGAGGACCTGGGAGAGGACCTTCGCAGTCTGAAGAAATTTGCGTCTAAGGCGGTAGAGAACCTGTGTCGCAACAACCTAATGCTCGACCCTGAGCGTCACAGGATCCCCTACCTCACCTGCGTGGATGTAGGAATGAGGGATCTCCCGTGGCAGACTGACGCAGAAGGATCATGAATTTCGCAGATCATGCAGGCAAGAGGAGCAGAGCGAAGAGCTAGGAAAAAAATATTTTCTTACTTTCATACTTGACACGGTGAGATCTGAGGCGACTGGGCTTGCATTTAATCACTACGTTTCATACAGAGGAATTACTTGCTGCTACATTCAACAATTGCATGCAAAAGCCTGACCAGTCCATGTCGTACGAAAAGTTATAGGCAAATGAAATAAAATTCTAGGCACTAAGCTGCAGCTACCAGCGCATGCATTGTCCAAGAATCCGTGACGAAATAGGTATGAAAAGCAAAACAGATAACAACGTGCTTACACACCCTGGCACAGGTATGATAAGCACTCTCGACTACTTAGTAGATGCTCCATCTAAACGAAAAACTTTAGAGGGATAATTTTTTGAACGGATGTCTCTAATTTCTTTATTGGCTTTACTCTCTTGCAAAAAGCGAGTCTGACACCCCGTACTGGGCGTACCCTTTCGGCAATTCGATTTCTGTTCATCGGGCCGGGGCGTACGCGACCCGTCAGTAATTAACAGGTCCAGGATATAATCGGAGTCATCCGAGGACGTATTTGGCATTTCAATGGAGAGCTCGTCAAGGAGGGATTGTGTAGAGACAGAGAAATTGAAGTCCGAGGAAGAAACATTCACGGATCCTTGTACACACATCGAGCTGTTGTGCCAAGCTGCCGTTGTTACATCCTGCCACAGCTTTGTCATGTTGTATATGTTGTCCACCGTGTAATAGAGTCGACAAGTTGCAGGTTCGTAGAGGAACTGCAAGGGGACTGTTCCATTTTCCCGGATCTGATCCCGAAGGTTGAAGCCGGCGTAAAGGATGTATATTCCGGACTCTCTGACCGGTGGGAGGACGGTTGTAGTATTATCCGTCCGTGAACGGACGAAATTGATATCTTCGTCTAGTGAGTCCGTAGAGTAGTATCTGGCCCCGCGGTTACCGCTGGCGTACTGCATGGGGCCGGCTTCAGGACGGCCACCCATGACGATCGTATGTACACCGGCTTGCGTCTTCATCATCTCCACAAAGAGAGAGCATGCAGATGAGCATAGGCCGTCGGTAAGCTTTTAACAGTCAGTGTTTGTACCAAGATTCCCTTAACGCTCAGACTCACAATGACGATGTCCTCAGGCAACCACTTTCCAGAACTCGAGGCTTTGTCGCTGTCATTGTAACCGTACGGTACGCCACCAAAAGTAGAACTATCAGGGACGTAATTTGAGAGGTTGTAGTGCTCCTGTAATCGAATTTGCTCAGTGTTTGTACCCAAGATAAGAAAGTTTCAAGCTACGACATACGATTTCGGAAAATGTGTCACCATTAAATGACTGTTGGCTGTAATACTCAGACCACGAACTAAAGGTCTGGTCCGTTTCTGCCTTTAGCCGATTCGTAATTACCCATTCGCCCCGGTCGCGCTGGAGTTTAATGTCATCCTTCGCGGGGTCATTTGGATCGAGAGTCTCCCACCAATTTGTGATAACTTCACCCAACTCATCTGCAAGCGGATGGATTCGTCTTCTACTGCCAACGAAAGGTTCGATACTAGGAAAAAAGCGTTTGAAGGTGTCTATGGCTAGAAAGACGGAACCACCGGAGTTCTGTTGGAGATCAATAATCACCCGGGACATAGCGGCTGCACTGGCTCCATCGATGAAGGATTGTACGGCCCTGGTGAAGTCGTCATTGAATTGATAGAATGATGGTATGCTGAGGACGGCGACGGAAATATCATGGAGGAAGTAACCGGCAACAACACCGCCATGTTCGGCAGACAGGTTTGTTTGTACAATATCGGCGTGTGTGGGATATGCGCCGTAGCTTTGGTTCGACCATGAACGTTGGTAATCTGAATCTGACTTAGTGCTAGCCGGAAAGTTTGTGCAATTGGAATCTTCGTATGATGCCGGGTATAGGCCAAGCACGAAGAAGTTGTAAAAGTCACCAGGCGTACTAAGGGGCCCAGTGCAGCCTTGATCGTTGTAGAATGCCACCCAGGGAGTGGAGTGCGCGGCGCCATTCTCCAAAGTGAACGTCAGGTCGTCTCCCGGGTAGAATGTCGCGGAAGTTGAGAACGTGTTCATTTCACCAAGGATATCCTGGGGTGGTTGGCTCATCAATGAGTTCCAGTCCGCGTGTGGCTCCACAAGGCCGAAGGAGTTCAAGGCCGCAAAGTCCGTCAAGAATTTGGCTGTCTCTTCCCCATTGATTGCTACGATGGGCGAGATTTCAAAATCTGAGTTATTCCGATGCGCAATCAAGTCGTCTATACAGAATCAGTATCTTCCTATGTGATGTGGATGAATACGCACCTGTGATGTAGACCTGCGGAGCTTGTTTGCCATCTACTGAAACAGATGATATGTAGTAAAGGCTCCCGAAAGAGAAGACAGAGAGAATCCCAGCATACAGTTCAACATGAAGGTCGTGCATCGAGTGCACGACCTTCTGGATGTCCGTCTCAAAAGCGAGCTGGCTTGTGTAGTAACCGGATCTGACAGCATTGCGGATTCTCTTCAGCCCTACTGCGACGTCGGTGGGCGGCTGACGGTAGCCTTTGGGGGGATCTTTCAAGTAGGAGAGGGTGCTCTGGAATTGCAGAGTCGTGTTGTAATAGTCAATGAAACGTAGGGCAACTGCGCCGTTGAATGGCACACTCCGAAGGCACTCATATGCGTCTGAGGCGTAGAACAGAAAATTCCCTCCACAAATGTTAGCTTTGTGGAGTGAGTATTGGATTCGTAAAATTACCGTTGTTTCTTGCATCGATGATTTTACCACAGATTGTCTGGTCAATTTTGGTACTGTTGGAAGATGAAGGCTCGTCCCTCTTGATCGGCTGTACAGCTGGGCTGCAAGATACCGAAACGAGAGCGACGCCAAAGAGTGCAAGTACACGTGCGACTAACATAGCGAAGCACGATAACGAAGGGCAGAATGGGAGGAGTGTCTATGGACAGGTTGGAAACTCTCACTCGTAGTGGATCACAGCAGACACACTTTATTTCATGTCGTATCGTGAGGCTCAGTCTCAGCTCGACTTCAGCTCAACCTCAGCTCAACCAATTTCCGTGCTGAGAGGAGGCTTGTGTTGGGCATGAGGCACATGTGAGAGTTATTTTTACGTTCGGGATTGCCGCGCTTCCAGAGACAGCAGCCTTGATCAGGTTTGCCCAATGGCGTGAAATGGCGCAGGCTGAGGCAGGCTGCGATGTGCTCGGCTGCCTGGGCCCCGCCAAGCTTCGAAAGGCTGTGGTCAGCAAAGACATAAACAGAAAGGTCGTGTGATCAGGACGCCACGCAAATTAGTGATGGGGGTGCAGTTCAGCTTCGTAGTATACGAAGATGTCACTACAACCATTCTGCATGGAATTCCAACAACGCTATTCATCTAAATCCTATTATTGGTCATACATGCGGTGTGTATTCATGTCCAGCTGGATGCTATAAGTATCCGTTCTAACTATTGTAGAAAGAATACAAATTAGGAAGATCGCGCAAGCATGCGCCGCGGGTATACACTGACCACCGCATTGGCGAGGGCCTATATTTGGGACCCAGTAAGAAGCCGCACATTCCACCTACACATGCAAGTCGGGTATTCATGCCCGGTGGCTGTAGTGGCAACTGTCAGCAAACGCCAATTGCGGGCAGGTGGATATTCCTTAAAGCTGCGACCGCCAACCATACCGAGTGTCTAAGATATCTCCTTTAACCCAGCACCTCTAATCTTTGCCAGCTGAAAGCTGAAGAAGATGACGCAGACACACAGCCGCAAAACAGCCTTGCCTCCGGACATCCACCGTGAGCTCTTCTCTTCTTTCTTTGAGTCAGAAGAGTTCCTGGCTTGGAAGAAGGCTGAGAGCAGGTGGCAACTTCGCTTGATTGGTGGTCCTGGTACTGGAAAGGTGATTGGCTGTCATCAATTTCTCGTACTTGAGCTGAACAGCGTGTCGCAGACTACCCTCGCCCACCTCGTATTAGACGAACTCGAGAAGCAAAGCGATGCTATGCCTGTAGCAGCCATATTCATGCGATATGGTTGTTTGCTACCCGCAGGTGAAGTTGTTGCGGACGTTTTGGGCAGTATACGTAAACAACTACTTCCTGAAAGCAGCCAAAGCGAAGACATGGCGTCGAACGAGGAAACACTAGATCGCAATCGCCAAAGCCTCAAAACAGTCTTGACGCAAGTTAGGCACGCGTTCCTCGTTATAGACGGGTTGGATCACTGTGGACACGAAGCGTGGTCCCGCTTAGAGGAGGAATTGTCGAAGCTCAAGAATGATGGCTTGAGCATCCTCGTTACCTCTAGAGTGCCCTTTCGAAGGAACACGACTGAGTACGAGTGTGACCGTTGTCCAGAGAAGCGGCCAATAAAGATCTACTGGCAATGCCATAGATGCCGTGAAGAGAACTATTCTATGTGTGGGAATTGCAAAATCGACGGAGACGTTTGTCCACAGTAAGTGTTACGCAAGCCTGTAAATACATCAAGTTCTGATCGGGATAGGCATGGATCGGTATTATTCGAACCTTATGAGCGCATCTATGTCGACATGGACGGCGAAATCGTCACAGACGCAGCCATGGAAGGCTACATCCGGTGGGATTTGGAAAGAGAGCATGGAGATCTTGGCCTCGAATCCTCCAGTGATCTCAAACCGCCTGCGTCGTCCTTGTGCAAAGCCCTTGCAAGGAATAAGAACAGCAATGCAGCTCAAGAACTCGTGACGTACATTGCAGAGAAAGCGGAGCGAGATATCACGCAGGCCAGGCTCCGGCTGGATTTGGTGCGGGAAGCAGAAACGGTCAACGAGACGCAGCACACGATTGAAAGGCTGCCCAAAAGCGTGATCGCAGTATTCAAGGCGGGCATCAAGAGCGTTCGGGAGCAGGAAGAGCCTTCCCGTACTCTGGGTCTCAATGCGATTTGCTTGGTGACTGACGGTGATGTGTCCGAAGGAATCGAAACCGGCATGTTCATGGAGAGGCTACAGGCCTTGTGCAGCCCGAATTGGGATAGGACTGCCAAAAGTGATTTCCTTGACGAGATCATCTATGCAAGCAGGGGACTCCTCTCAGTCTGGCTTGGTGAGGACGGAAAGGAAAGAGTGGTTGCATACCATCACGACTTCTTCTTCTACGTGGGGGAGGACTACGATGAATTGCTGAGTGCGGTGAGGAGGAACATAAAGCTTGATTAAACAGTCTGTAGTGCCCGGCGCCGGAAACCGCGTTTCATATGTATCGATCAAACATTCTGAGAGAATCAAACTCGTACTCGGCATTTGCTGACTTAGATCACATAGAAGCTGATCTTGTCTCTTGTAGGGGAACCATCAGAAGACGTCTCGACTCCCAGAAGTGAGCACATATTGCCTGATATCCCTCGGAATGAGAACGCCCCCACCCTGGTAAAATGGGTTTCTTCGTCTGTCTTCTTCAGCAAAATTCCTCTCCCCGAATACGTTGTCGTTTCATGATCAGAGCTCTGCGGAGGAGGTGAGCGAAGGTCCCAAAAAGAATGTTTGCTGCACGCGAGGACCGCAAGCTTCAGTTCCATCATGGTGTCTTTAGGATATTCGTCTGGGAATGCCTCAAAAGCATCGTCATCCCGTGTACCTGCCGACATGTCCAACGTCCACCCCGTAGTCCGGTCCAGCATTCGGAGGCGGCAATCAACAACTGTTCCACGCATCGCTATGGCGTGACCGTTCTTTCCTCCTGAGGCTTGTAGTCCGTCTGGATCATCTAAGCTGCGAATGCGGTTCTCTTCGAAGCTGATGTGTTCGTTTTTATGATTTAGTATTACGTAGAACCTTTTTTCGTTGGGTAAACGGTCCACCAATTCGATTTCACCCTTGATAGAGGCCCACGACCAGGTTGGATTGTGGCGAAGGTCTTCGGCACGGGAGGCGGTTCGACAGTCAACCACACGCCAAGCCAACTGCTCGTGCAGAGAATGTTGCCACATCCCTACTTCGAACTCCTCCCCTCCCAAGTCATCGCCAACAAGTTTGGCAATTCCGAAAATGGCGAGGACTTTGTCACTTTGCTTGGTCAGATCGCACTTGGTGTAGCTGCGGACTGCTTGTTTCCAAAACTGATTCAGTGAGACATCGGCGTCTCCAACGAGGGGTTTCCGGTTGATAGCTGTGATCTTCTGGAGCCTCAATCGCCAGTTTCGGTCCATAGAGGTCGTTGTGTCGATAGGCTTGGGTAATCCCCACGGCAGAGTCTCGCAGGCGCTGATGGTAGAACACTCCCAGAAGATCTGTTTGTGGGAGAAGTGCAGAATGCGTGGAGAGAGCATGCGTTCTGCAACCTCAGTATGAATCCTTATTCGTGACGTGTCGGATCACTTACCCTGGAACACCCATGCACGCGTATACAGCGTGTTCTGGAGTAACTGAGAAGCCCAAAGCTGGCCTGGAAGTACGACCCAGGTGCCGGATTGCTCGAAGAACTGTGAGCTACTGTCGCTCTGGAAAGTTGCAGGAACTATGTCCTGTCCAGTCCTTTGGCGGAACAGCCCACAAGAGCTATCTTCGGCATCTGCAGCAGCTATGTTGCAATGCGAATTCCGGTAGATCTGGTGCATCTTGGTGCCTTCGATGCGAAAGTCACCGCCTTCCCCTTGCACAATGCACAAAGAGTCGATCCAGATGTACCGAACACCCAATTGTCTTGTAACACGGACGGCATGCTGAAAGTTCAACGGAAGCTCCTCAATACCGATCCCTTGGGTCATCAGCTGGTGTTGGTTCGCTACCGTGAGGGTGAGGAAGTTGGCGTCGCCCCAGCGATGGCTCAAAGTGACATACTTGTCTACTTGGACGCCATTCCCAGTCTCGACGACGCGAACCATTCTTTCACCGAGAGCTTCTACATCAACTAAGCGTTTTGGGACGAAGGGAGTTGTCGTGTTTTGCCGGCGACAGTCGGGATGATGGTGTTCGCATTCTTCGAACCACTTGATTATTTGGTTCCAAGCCGGCGGCGAATCTGTGCTGGCTCCGAACGATTCTGCTTTCTGTGGTATCCCAAGATCTATGGTGCTCAGTTGTTGTTCTCAGATAAAAGACTCATGGGCTGCTAACCTTCGTTGCTAAACGCGTAGAATGTCCTAGTTGGTGTGGTGACATCCTCCCCGAAAGACCTGAAGGTGATGACAAGTGAGCAGAGGCTCTCACTGATTCTTGCAGATCTCCGTAAGCTCCAACGGTGCACTGGCAAGGCCAAATTTGCAGGACGTGAGTGTAGAGCCTTCAGGTCTTCCCAGAGCTGAGCACAGAATATGCATCCTTCGCTTGCGGCTTGCTCTAGTTTCGAGATTGATGCTTGATGCTCGCCCCATGTCTGGTTGGATCTGAGGATGTTCGAATCACAAAATGCACAAATCTTGAACAGGCCGGCGTGGCTAACGGGGGAGGTCAGAGGCGGCATTTTTGGGATTTTCGGGGGCAACACGAACAAGCTCGGAGGGATGTGGACGAGGCTTTTGATATGTAAACGCCCACCGCGTCGAGGGTTCGTTATCCCAGGAGAGGCTCAGAAGACCAGCCCAGGCGCGCCGAATGTGCAACTCGTACCGAACGGGAAATGCCGAAAGCCAGTAAGCCTGCAACATGCATGTGCGTATGTCAGCTAGCATGCATATCTGTGTGATTTCCATGTGAGGCGTCAATTCAGCCTTGGGCGGTTTTGCGATTGGGAAGGGTGCATTTGCACTAGGACTTGGTTGCATTGCAAACTGAATTATCTCCGCCTAGTCTCGCCAAAGCCGGTACTTTCGTACCTCGTATTACTTGGCGACGGCGACGACGGTCTTTGGTAAGATCCGGACGGACCTTCTCCCGCGTCGTTTCCCCACGAATTGCCTCCACGTGGGAATGTCGAATAACCTCCTCGATTGCCACGATTACCCGCCATGTAACCAGCAGCAGCGCCTCCCAATGCACCAGACCAGAATCCAGGCCGCCATCCTTGGTTGCCCGCATTGTTGCTAGGATACGACTTGCGCTCGTAGGGAGGACGTGGGGTATAGGGTGGTGGAGGGTCGTCGTTGCCGGGGCCGCCCCAACCTCCGCCGCCGCCGCCTCCTCCGCCGCCATCGAAGCGCGGACCAGTCCAAGTGTTCGGGTCCCCGGCATTACCGCCACCAACGATGCAGGCTTTGAAGATCATCCAAATTATGACGCCAAAGAAGATGACCCAGAAAAGAATGGAGATGCCCTCGCTGATTTGATCGTCTTCGCCGGATCCACTTCTACCTCCCTTCCGGTGTCCATATCTGTCCAGGCCCTTGGGGGTTAGCATCAAGCGGTACTCGACACCGCAGCTTCCCTTGAGGATATATGGGTCGTCGGGCGAGTCATAGCCTTCGCATATGACGTCGGTAGAGCCGAGCTTGAATTCTTCGGGAAGGGAAGCCTGGCAGGTCCACTGGATGTTGTCGTCGTCGTAGTCGGAGCCTGCGTTCTTGCAGCGCATCACATCGACTTCGTATAGGCCCTTTGCGTCGCCGCCGATGCATTTGAGCTGCGATGCGTGGTTAGCTGGGCGCGTTGAGAGAAGAGGTTCTCATACCTGCGGGATAGGCGACACGCGGCGAGCGGTGGTTTTCTGGCCATTCCGAAGAGTGAGAGACTTGATTTTGGAGAGGAGGACGCTGTCCTTGGAGCTCCTCGCGGCTGCGGCGGTTTCAGAAGCGGCCAGAGCCAGCAATGCTGGCGCAAGGAAGCTGGAGAGACGCATGGTGATTTTGGCAGTCTCCTCCTCGAACAAGGAGGAGGCTCGGCTCGTGGGCAGCTACATAAATAAGCAGCTAGGCGGGCGGCAGTGGCGTTAAAGGACACGGTGGCTGAAGACGTCACAAGTGGTCGAAGTGTGCCAGCGGCAACAGCAGATCGCCATGGGAGCTCTTGTGCGCTAGTCCCCAACAGGAATGGCGTCGCGGACCTGGTCCTTATTGCGACCACCTGGTCATCGGACCTCTCAACTACACCTCCGCCCAACATGAAGGAGAGAATAACATATTTGCTGCATGTTGGCGAGGAGGGCTTTGATCCATCCAGGCTCACCGTC
Organism: Lasiodiplodia sp. COLG20; assembly: GCA_009801085.1. Taxonomy (NCBI): domain Eukaryota; kingdom Fungi; phylum Ascomycota; class Dothideomycetes; order Botryosphaeriales; family Botryosphaeriaceae; genus Lasiodiplodia; species Lasiodiplodia sp. COLG20. The sequence goes on along the minus strand of VNWV01000005.1, from coordinate 2,917,961 downwards.
ACCAAGGAAAGCCTAGCCCTTCCTCCCATCAAAGCTGCAAAGGAACACCGCCTTACCCTCGGCCTCTCCGAGCTTCCGCACGAGGTAGCTATCCCTAGTCTCAAGCTACGTCGCTCTGCTAAGATCTTGTAGTTCCTACCTATCCTCAAACAATCTCACGAGCTTCACATCCGTTGGGCTACCACCCAGCCCTACCACTCTACTCCACCCTACGTTTCCCGTCTTTCTCCCGGCCTCCATGTCTATTTCACGCCCCGCAAAGGCAAGAAAGCGTATGCCACCTAGCTCCGCCATGCATCCTGTTGCTGTACTTATGCCCTCTAGCGATGGCCTCTGCCCAGCCTTGAAGACGGCCTTCGGCAATGAGCTGAAGTGCAATACTCCATCGGTACATATTTCCCATCAAATCACATGGAAATAGTGCTCATCTTCGCTTCTCAGGATACCTTCATTAGTACCCCAGTCATTTCAGAGCGCTTCGCCACCTCTTCGTTTGCTCAGTATCACAGTCTTCTCCCGTCGTTGCAGCATCTTGTTACCTACATCTCGGACAAGTTCTGCACCAGCGACGACTGCAGCGCGAAGGCTTCATCTCTTTTGTCTGCAAGCTACATAGATTTTGACTTTGACGCCATCTCCAATGCCCTTGTTATCAACGCTTTCTGGGCCGAGGGGCCTGCTGAGGGTGGTCTTTGGAACGAGGAAGTCTCCCGCGGGAAGGCCGACACCATGGAAGTCGGCGTCTTGAACAACGAAGTTCCGCTCGAACCCGAGGAGCTGTCTCTTTCCGGCTTCCTCACTGTTGTCGGTGACGACACGAAAGCTAGTATGTTGCCCTTGCTCCCGTTTGTAATCTATGACTGACGCGATCCAGAACCTACGCTCTTCTCCTTTCCCTCTCGCCATCACCCTCTTCCATCAACCGCGCACCCCGTCCACCCCACTTACTATACCACATTCAACGAACCGACAGGCCTGCACCCGACTCTCAAACTTTCATTTCCGCGCCCAAAGAAAACCCTTATCCCTCCCGGGCCTTCATGTGTCTTACACGCCTACCTAACGCTCCCGTCGGCCTTCTTCCTCGACAAGTACCAGTTCTCCGATTCCCTCTTCCTTTCTTCCCACAACCTGCGCAACGTTTTTGCTCACGCAGGCGCCACCGACCTGGAGGCCCCAGACTGGGTTGTCCCCCAATGGGGCAGCGTCGCTCTCTTCGAGCTCGCGCACCCCGACCTCTCGGAAACTGACGATTCCGCTTCACCGGCTGCCGAGCCCGAGGACGACCCCAACCTCGAAGTCACCATCCCCTTGCATCTGCGCTATCTTCCGCCGTCGGCCAACAGCTCCGGCCTCGTCGATGCCTCGTTGCCCTGGCCTGCCGTCTTCTGGGCGTGTTCGGCCGAAGAAGGGACCAAGATGAGCGTGAATCCTTTCGACCGCACCAACCTCGGCTACGATGGACTGTTCGGCAACAGGGCCATGTTCTACCACGTGCCGCCGGCGAAGGACGGTGGAGTGGGCGAAGATGGGCTAGTAGAGACGCTGAAGGTGCCTGTGTTGGACCTGGATCGGGCGTGGTATGTCGAATATGGGACTGTGGTTGCGGTGGTGTTGGCGACCGTGTGGTTGTTGATTAAATTGGGTGGCGTGGCCAAGAGGGCGGGTTTTGGACGAGGCCAGCCCGTGACTGCTGGAGGAAAGAAGAGCCAATAAATACGAAATTCACGTATCCAGCAGGAAGCGATAGCTATTCACATAAATTTAATGGAGGGAAGCCGATGTTCAAGAGCTACGACTAGAGTAGCTTTCAGCCTGCACGTCTTATACCGCTTTCTTGCAAATTTGCAAAAAGCAAATCATCTGGAAGCAATTTCTGTTCTAGATCAGAGATAAGGATGATGATGAAACCATATCTGACGTGACGCGAGGCCAACTTAAGACAAAAGCTCACTCGTCTTTTGAGAAATAACCCACATCACCCGCATCACTCCCCATCTTGACCAAGCGTTCCCTCATTCCCTCCGCTCTCTTCCTGGTGCCATCTTCCAACCCAGAGAAATCACATTCCCGAACCCACGATCCAATCCCGTGCTGAAGCACATTTCGCGCCCTCTCTTTGCTCCCCCTAACCAGTCCAACACTCCCATGCAGCGTCATCCTTTCCTTGCTCTTGTCATACACACCCCGATGCAAAATGTTGTTGTTATAGAACACGCAGTCCCCCGGCTTCATCACCACGACCTTCATCTCGGGCAACTCCTTCTCATACGGAGCCGCCGCCCTCTCCGCCTCCGTCCGCGCGCGATTCTGACTGCCGGGCACGACAACCAAGCTGCGATCCTCGTACAGGGCCAGATTCCACTGCGCGTGCAGCGCCTCGCCCTGCGTCAGCCGGCGCAGCTCCTCCTCGGGGCTCGCGTCGGCGGCGATGTCGTCGCGGTGCCACCGCAGCTCGAAGTTGTCGTCGGGCCGCACGAGCAGGTTGTACAGCTCCATGACCAGCTCGTCGTCAGCGGCCCGCAGCAGCGCCTTGCACACGCCCATGACGGCGTCGCCAAAGTACGACTCGGCGAACGCCGCCGCGTCCGGGTTCGACGGGTGCAGCAGGTGCTGCACGCCCCAGATGCCGTTGGGCCCCGGCTTGGACGGCCACGGCGGGAACTGCTTCGGCAGCGTGCGGATGTACGGCCAGTCGCCGCGGCGCGCCGCCGCTGTGAGGCGTGAGGTTGCGCCCCGCAGCGCCTCGATCTGGGCGGGCGATAGGAGCGAAGGGATGCGGACGAAGCCGTCGCGCGCCAGGGCCGCGCGGAGTTCATCCGCTGGCGGGATGTTTGGAGCGCCGTCGCTGGTCGTCGTCTCGGTTGCGGTCGCCGTCGCCATGGTGCGCCGTTGTTGTGGTAGGAATTCCGAAGTCAGGGATGTGCGTTGAGCTCAGTCGGGTGGGAGAGAGCGAGACATTGCTCCTGGGACACGGAGAGATATGTGGGATCGCATGGGGTTGCAATGGTTGGTGTTGCGTAGTGGGCCAAGGTCGCATGTGCGGGGGTTCGTTGATCGGCACGACTGAGCTGTGTGCCGGCGGGGTAGCTTTCCGCGCTTCACACTAACAGTTCGAACATCACAGCGAATACACATCTCAGCACTATAGTATCTCCTGAGAATCAGACGTTTTTCTGCTGATTTCAATTGGCCCCAATGCAGGTTGTGGAGCATAATTGCCTTCGCTATAGCTTACATTACTACTCGTGGAAAATCTTCACCCACCTACCCAAAATCAACTGTCTATGGAGTATCATGACCCATGTGCTAACCTGAACATCATGCAAGAGTTGTGTCCCCTATGCTCGATATGCCGCCCGAATCCCCAAACGCCAATGAACCACGCTATGACGTCATCAGGTGGTGAAAATAGGGTGCATGGCATAGACGGGCGCCTTGGACTCGTCACCGTCGAAAAGCATCAAGTTCTGGATGGGCTGCTCCCGTCTGCCAATAACGTTGATGACATCCTGCGCCAGCTGGCCTCCGATGAAAGCAGTAACCGGTGCCAGCTCGCTTCCGAGATTCTGCATGAACTTGCGCAGGAATTCGCTAGTCAGCGTCTCAATCGGCAGCTGCAGCTCCTTGTGCTTCTCCGTCGCCAGGGTCGTGAACAGCTGCAGATCGGCTGGCGTGTGTGACGGATTCCGTCCATTGACCTTCTGGAACTCCCACAACGCGCGAAAGCACGTGAGGAGTGGCGTGACCTGGCGGAGCTTGCGGCGGTTGCCCTGGTACTCCGGCGGAAGAGGGGACGTGTTCGCAAGGAGCAGAGGAGAGTACATCTCGCGCTTGGTGACAAGCTCCATGCGCTTGCCGTTCTCGGTGCCCTTGTCGGCGAAAGCAATGATGGAGCGTGTTGCGGACTCCTGCCTCAAAGTCGTGGAAATGTTGGACTTTTCACGTTCAATGACGTAGTCGTGCTGGATGAGATCGGCGAAGATGTAGCCATACATTCCATGGGCGCCGGCTGCATAGAAGGGCTTCTGGGCCAACCTGGTCGAAGCATCGATGGTGGAGAGAGTGGCAAAGTCCAGGTCCGTGGCGATGACAAGGTCGAAAGGCTGGTAGAACTCGGGCACCTTGGCATTGATGTCGGATGTGTCCGTCATGATAGCAACACGGGGGTTGAGCTTCTGGATCTGTGGAGCAGCAGCTTCGGCGCGCTATGGGCCGTCAGCAGATGGTGTGTGAGGGCGCGATGGGTCAACTCACGTTCTGGCCTACGTCGGCCTCGGAAACGAAGAATTGGGAGCCAAGATCATCTTCGGTGACAAGCTCGTGGTCGACGATGGTGAGGGACTTGATGCCGGCGAGGACGAGGTTCTTGGCGACCTCGTTGGCAAGGGCCTTGACGGAAATGAGAAGGACGTTTGCAGAGCGCAGCCTAGCCAGATTAGCGCGACCCGCGCAAAGGCCAAGCAGGTTCCTCACCTCTCTTGGGCCTGGACGCCCCAGAGGCGGATCTGTCTGTCGTAGAGTGCAATCTCATCTGGGTGCTAAGTCAGCAGGTGCATGGATACGACTCGTGTGGCAACGTCATATGCGGAAAGACGTGAGACACTGGACGGCGGTGGGTCAAACAACGGGAACGTGGCAAATAAATGAACCAACACCGGCACAAAGGAGAGCTCTCTGGGTGCAATAGGGGCGGGCGGGAGATGACAATGGGCGAGAGGGTACCTGGACTGATGGTCTGGGCCTGGGCAATGGCGGCCACCACTTCGCCGGCCGGATCCTCGGCGGGCAGCGCGCCGTTCTGCACTGGCAGAGTTACCTGCAGGCCGGTAGCGATTGGGTCGGACATGGCGGCAGCTTTCGCGGTCGCAAGCGGGCAGGTTGCGGAGGACGAGGAGGATTGGTATAGAAAGTTGGCGTCGCGGTGCCTGGTCGCGCCGGGCGCTATGCCGGGCTCAGTTGGCGTGGCGCGGATCGCGGCCCGTGCACAGGCCAGGCGGGGCGGACCCAACTGAGACGTCCACAGCTGTCAGCCACTGCCTTAACTGCCTCCTCAACCTCCCCCAGTTTCTCCACTCGCGCCCTGTCGGTCCTTCCCCTTTCCGGGCCTGCACGAATCCCGACAAGCCCGCCCCCAGAGCGAGCACTCCCGCACCAGCACGCGCCCCGGCCGCCCAGGCCTGTGACATGACGCGCGCCCATCCCGGTCCCTTTGTCCACCAGCACCATGTCTGCTCCCCGATACAACTTTGACTTCCCGCCCGCCACCCAGCAGTCGTCCGCCGACCAGGACTCCGCAAACTTACCTGCCCGCCTGCAGCACATTCGCCAGGCCCTCCAGCGCGAGCGCGAGCAGCAGCGCGCCGAGAACGACGTCGCCGCCTCCGAACGCCGCACCCGCCTCGCCGACCCCAATCAGCCTCCCATGCCTCGCCGCAACCGCCGCGGCCCCCGCGGCCTCGCCAGGACCCACGGTGCCTTCGACGATCAGCCCAGACGCATGCGATCACCTCCCCGCCTGGAGCCCTCCGATCCCCCGACTTCGGCAATCCGCAACAGACCCCATGCCGAGCCGAGCCAGCGCTTCAGTGCCCTGCGCCGTGCACGCCAGCAGCGTGAGCAGAGCAGCACACCTCTGTCCGAGTTCTCCGAGCTGGAGCGTGCCGGCGAGCGCCTGGCCGAGATAAGCCAGAGCATCTCCCAGCTCATCGGCCCCAACAACCTCTCCAACGCCGAGCTGCTGCGTTTCGAGTTCGGCCCGCCCCGGGACGATGCCTCCGAGCGCAGGACCTTCAAGCGGAGAAAGCTGGACCGGGATGACGCTTCGACCATACACAGCTCCAGGTACGGCCACTTCGGCCAGGTGGTGCCGGGACGCCTAAGAATGGAGATTGTCAGTTGCGATGGCGGTGAATACAGCGATAACTCGGGAGACCTCCACAGAGTCGACAATGCTTTGCGGAACGATGCTAGCGTTTACTGCACCAAGAAGTCGCACTGCAACATGATCCTGCGACACCAGGGAGAGACGACCTTCAGTCTGGACAAGATTGTCATCAAGGCGCCCGAACGGGGATTCACAGCTCCGTACGTTGACTCCGACGAAGAAACTTTGTTGGAGGCTACTGACTCGAAGGCGACGAACAGTGTTCAGGAAGGCATGATTTTCTTGGCTATGGACTCCGAGTCCCTCCTCACCGGCACTGCTCCCTACCAAATCGACTACGGTGCTAGCTCTTCGGCTTCATCCCGTGCCTCGAGTACCTCATCGTCCTCCTCCCGCCGCCCCGAGCGTATTTCCCTCATCGAGAGCCTTCATGATCCTGAAGTACTCGCCGGAATGGCCCGCCGCCACGACTTACGCGATCGTTTGGAGCAACAGACAAGAGAGGACCGCGAGGCAAGGTTCGCGCGTTTGCTGCGTATGAGACGTCGGTTGGAGTCAAGGCAACACAGGGATAGCAATAGCGACAATTGCGATTACTCCGAGACGAACGATAGACCTGCCCTTATCTCGCCGACGGCACCAACACCGCCGCCAGCTCTCCAGGGCCTCCACGTCACGCAAGAAGAGGACGACGAGTCGAGCGAGTCTGAACCGGATCCACCAAGTGCATCGATAATGGCAGATCGACTTCGAAGAGACAGCCGCTGGCGCGCAGAGAGCGAGGAGGATGACTATGAGGACGATGTGCGCAATGCCAATCATCTCCTTTGGGACAGAAGAATGGGGCCTGGCACCATTCGCTCTGCACGGAGGAGTACTCCTAGCAAGATCGAGCCCGAAGAGTCTGCAGTGGTCGATGGGGACGTCTTGGCTCCTCATGCGAGATTTTTCATGCAAAAGAACAAGAGCAAGATTACCATCCGGTTTGACCCGCCTGTGTAAGCCTTTGTTCCCCCTTTGTTTCACGTATGTCCTAACAAATTTGCATAGGGCCGGCAAATTCATTCTACTCAAGCTCTGGAGTCCCTCCAAGCATGGCAATATTGACATTCAAAACATCGCAGTTCATGGCTTCTCTGGACCGCGCTACTTCCCTGCCGTTGAAATGCGGTAAACTTGGGACATCTTGTATGACGTGTGTGGATGCATTGGATGGCGTTTGAGTTTCTGCTTTTACGATTATGGAATGGAGACGACTCATGGTCAGATACCCGTCAATCACCACGGGTGCGATATTCCGCCCGACATGTGATACATAAGAGAACTGGCGTATTCTTTGAGGACAAAGGAGAAAGGCATCATACTTATTCAACGGCGGCGGCTCATACAACTTCGGCATACTTACTTGAGACCGGTAAAGCATAAGAGTGGACAGCCAGGACCGTGGAGAGCAAGCTCCAAGGATACTTAATGCAATGAGGGTATTATGGTTCAGGCCCAGGTCATGTTACTGACCTCCAAAGTTCATGCTTTTTGGGCAGGTCGAACAACATGTCCATCAACTTGCTTTGGCGTATGAGACCGATGATAGAGAAGCGCCTGTCTTAGTGATTTTACAGTAATATTGCTATTGCATGCATGAACTGCTGCAATAGAGCACTTTAAGCCGTTTCCGTGTGTCTTTGGGATACCAAAGAACAAATCTTTTTAGACATCCTCTCAATTTCCTGGCTCTGCAAGATATTGTGCCCCGAACATCGTAACGCAGCAAAACGATTCAACATCATGGAGTCACCCAAAACACCGACTCGAACCGCAAATGATAAAAAAAAAAAAGAAGATAACGAAGACGCAGCAAAGACGGTCAAAACGAGTCATATTCCGCAATATTGCCCTCATCATCACAAGTTCCCGCCACCTGCGACATCCCTCACCACGCCCGCCCCCTCCACGCTCGCACACCGATCAAAGTCCCCACCCACATTGTTGCCCCACCACGCCGGCATCCTGACCTCAGCCCAGCTCCCCAACCCCCCTCTAAACACGCCCATCACTACCACCGCGCACGCCTGCGCCCCGGCATCCACCGCCACGGCGACCAGGTAGTTGTACCTGACGAACCAGGCCGGCCTGTACCGCCGCAGCCAGAACTGGCTCGCGAACCCGAGGGCGAAGTAGGTCGCCGCGGCGCTGGTGGAGGGGAGCGTGGCCAGGACGCCGGCGTAGACGGCGACAAGCGGGGTGTTGAGATAGGAATAGGCGGGGCGATGCGAGGGGAAGGCTCGGGAGAGGAGGAAGGTCGGGAGGGGTAGGGCGAGGCCGAGGAGCAGGCTGAGTGGGATGGCGGCGTAGCGGGACGAGGGGAGCGAGAAGAGAGATCGGCCGTGGAGGCCGAAGGCGGTGGCTTGGGTGTGGAGGTGCGAGATTTTGGCGGCGGACCAGACGGTGGGGGGAGTGGTAGTGGTGATGGAACCGTGGGGGTTGAGGAGGATGGTGCGTTGGTCGTCGACTATTGCGGTCATGGCGGCGTAGCTGACTATCGAGCCGATGAGGGTGCCGGCAAGTTGGGAGGTGAAGGTGACGCGAGGAGGGAGCTTGGTGTATTGGCCGAGCTTGAGATTTTGCGCCAAGCTGAGGGCTTGGGTGATGGAGGCGTGGCCGAAGAGAGTGAAGTAGAGATTTGCTGTTGGGTTGCCTGGGTGGATGAAGCCGCCGAGGAGGTGCATGAGGGATTGGACGCTACCCTGGTAGCCGGTGAGTGCGGCTTGGGCTCCGAAGAAGGGAGAAAGGAGGCTGGCGAGGACGATGCTGATGAAGAGGCCGTACCAAGGAAGCGTTGTCTCTGCTGTATAGATGCAGACAAGTCCGATGACGACCGATATTGTACAAACAGCAGCGTACCACCAGTTTGGACATTCCTTGTATGCGCGCATGAACTGATAGTGCGGGTTGTGGTCCACTTCGTTATGCTCAACCACCTCCGGATTGCTTGTCCAGAAAGTCAAGGTTATGAGCTTGTGAAGGTTCCGGGGATACATGAATTCCCAGACCTTTCGTATATCGGTCCAGTTCCAGAGCAGAAGATGCACAATGGTGGAGGTGATGTAGAGGCTGTTCGTGAGAAGAGACGCAGCGAATGTGCCTGCAAAGAACGGCAGATGCAGTCCATCTGCCACGCCAGGTTCGAGCATAGCCTGCAGGTCAAACGTCTTATTCAGACGGTGCGGGATGAAGTCCGTGCTCGTGGACTTTTCTGAGTAAAGCAAATGTGACATGAAAGGGAAGTCTTGTGCGCGCCAGACATTTCCGTAATAGACGCCGGCGAATAGAGCGATGCAGATGAGATATCCAACGAAGTTGTTCGACAAAGTTTGCAGCGGGAGCCACAAAGGCTGGCTTGTGATGAACTTCCAATCAAGCCCCAAGGATAGGAATCCGAGACCTTCGTTTGTGTTGGAGCCGCCAAAAATTGTGGTGAAGATTGTGTTGCTTTGATTTGCCAAGCAGAATATGCTGAAGCCAGTCAAAATTGGCATTATGTACTCTGGCAAGAACTGCCACAGAAGAACCGCAGCGAATGTCCAGTACATCACTCGGCGCTTGTATCTGGTCTGCGTGGCGTCCTTATGGAGCGTTTCGAGGAGTGAGCTGACGGGCAGCAATACCGGCCAGAACATCTTAGAAGGATATACAACGGCTCGTCGCAAGACTCCCGCAAAGCCGTAGCCAAGAAATTGTGTTGATATAACGATAAGGATGGACAGAGCTGTACTTGGTGCGTTGTCGTAGTACAGTTTTTGGGCGGCGATGACCTGGACAGCAAGCGCAACTTGTGATGCGGACGAGGCAATGATGGCGGCTGCGGTATGTTCTTTGGAGTTGAACGAATGTGGATTAAGCCAGCGCCCGACGAATCCGGATGTGGGAAGAGACCTCTCCATGAAGGTTCCGAGCACATACGCTGCCAAAACTAAGAGGACTTTGGAAATGTCGAGCGTACGGGATCGGAAATAGTATATTGTGTTCACAATTGCACCGAACACTCCTAAGCCAATGCCTGTTGAGGCCTGTGTGAGTAAGTCCGAGCCTTCCAGAGATGTTTAGATGCTACTCACCAATGAACCACGTTCGGAACGTCAAGGCATTCAGTGAAGGGTCATCCTCGGCATGAATGATTTCGGAGGCAAGATCTTGATTTCCTTGGGGCTTCAGGTCCTCCGCAGAAGCCGCATCCGTACGATCGTCGAGACTATCAGCGGAGTCTTGTTTGCTGTCGTCGGAAAAGGAAGTCATTTCAAAGTCATCCGCAAATCCCACCCCGGATCCTCTGCTCAACCTCCTTGGACATCTGTGTAGAGTGAGATCCTCATCCGACTCCATGGTCCGCCTCAGAGCAGAATACGAATGGGACGGCTTCAAAGTAAGGCAATGCGTTATGTATGATAGGAAGAGAAGTGGTGAGGAAACTGAGGGGGGTGTACTAGCAGCATCAAGGAAATAAGCTCACAAACTTTTTGCGAAGTGTCGTACACGCGTAAGCAACCCTCTTGTCATGCCTAAACACTAGGCGATGCTGGCAGACTCTATCCATGTTGCACCCGTGTTTTGCTGTGGTAGTCCAAGAATCTTGGCATCCCAAAATGCTGGAAGCTTGTGTGGTAGCCCTTTCGGGGATCCTGATTGGGCGGCTGATCACCAAATAAGCATGTACTTCCCCGTAAAAGTCCGTTGCCGCCGTTCAAGAAACCGGATGTTTCACTAGTGTAGGGGGACAGTAGCAGACAGTGCCCTACTGTTCTTGGCTTACTCTTTCGCTCGCCTTGACTGGTGAAACAATGCGGGGGGTCGTAATCACAACGCGCATTTCCTGGGAACGATACACACGTAACTGCCAATGGTAAGGCCACACTCACTATCTTGGCTGGAGAGACCTGCTGCGAGGAGCATAGTTTGCCGCAACGCTCTTTGAAATGTTGATGCCGAACCTCCATTGCACGATCGCCCATTCGTTTGCCTTCGTATGATCCTCCTGGGCACTTGGCGGCGTTAACCTTCGCTTGGCGGCTTCTGGATTGGATATACTTTGTGCACAGGATCGCAAGTCCCGGAGAAATCAATAGCAGTCGATTTTGGGTTATGTGCGGACCATATTGGCGAAAGTCTGTGTCTACCTTTATATGCTTGGCCATCAATGCTCCCCGATTGTTTCAGAGGTTCTACGCAACCGTCAACCGAGATTGTGTTCTTCGCATTTCTCCACTGTGGCAAGGATTTCAGGAATATCCGCTCGCATGAACCTTTTCTTTGTTCGACTGCGTAATAAGGGAGTCGCGATTGGAGTGAGCTGGCGGCTCAGTATATTTCCGAGCTCCGCTAGAAAGCGATGGGATACATACGTTGCGGTCGGAGATATGGAGAAAATCGTCGTGATCAAACCTGATAAAGGTCATAACTGACGCCCCTAAACGGGCTCTCATCGAAGGCGCCCGACAACAAAAAGAGATCTTTGAGCACCGCAAGGACGACCAGATGATTCTGAACGTGGTTGATGTTCCCATGTTCCTAGGGGTGTACGGTCGCTCGCCTTGTTCACGCCATGCAATAGAAGGAGAGGATTGTCTCACTGAGGTCATGAAGCTGACGCGTCGAGGCTGCAGATTCGACGTGTCCAGGTGATTTTGGACCAAACTCTCCCAGACCAGACTGGGCCGGTCAGGTGCATGTTGAGCCAGCTGCCGATGTGCGTAGGTGAGGTGATCTGGACGAATGCTATATGCGGCTGTCCTTACTCCACCGACGAAGGCAGAGTAAAATCATATGCAATGCAGTCGTGGAAGACGTTCATGCGGAATGACGACAACGATGACGCTCGGGCAGGTCGCGCCGAGAACAACTCGCGCAGCACTAGTGGGGACAATTGAAGCGGCAGCTCGTGCATACTTGCGGGAAAGGTGGGCGGGATTCAGGCGGACATTGTGATCGCGTGCTTGCCGATTTTAGTACGTGGCGGAGCATAAAGACAGGGATGTGATCATCGTCGAGCTGCGGCGTAGAAGCTGAAGAGAATGTGGTGTGAGTAGCGCTGCGCTAAAGCTCCATTAACGGTGCCTCGGTACAGCCGACATTAGCATCTCCGCCTTCATTTTAGCCGTACTAGTGGACTGGAAGAAATACACCACGAGTAATGGCACACTGTGCCTGACACGAAAAAGATATCTTTCCAGACTCGAATCCATGTCCCTGCGCGCGTAAGCTGCCTTCAATTTACTATCGCATCCAACAAGGCACCAAGGCCACTTGCCCGATGCGGACATATACCGCGGGTCGCTTCCCCACAGCGTCGATCTGAGCGACTTCAAGCGCACGAAGCGCCCTTCGCGCGACACAGCCGACCTCACTTCCCTTCCTCAACAGTCATTTGACCCGCGCAGTCGGGTAAAACACGCTTTCACACCGACTGACTCAGTAACGTGAAAAGCCGCATTATTCGCGCTTGCTTGCCACAACCCCACCACGGCAAGCAGGTGCCGAGTCCCAACTCCAAGGTACAATGTGACGTCCTCGAGTCCAGAATGTTGGGCGCCCTTGGTATCATGTGATTATGTGCACCCCGAGAGTCCACCGAAACGGAGCATGCGTTACTCGCCACCCAACAAAGCAGTCACACCACGAGCAAAGACGGTCCAGCAGTATGGTACACCGACCGAGTGGTAGAAATTTCACTCGTCTCAAATCCCCACTAGAGACATGGCACCTTGCTCGCAAAGGCATATGCGTCCGGACGATAGCTTCAATTACCCATGACATGAGCATAAAGTTAGATATCAAGTCACTGTAGCAAGTTGAATAACAACAATTTTGGCGAATTTAATCTTTGGATTTTGCTATTTTATGGTTCTAAACACCAGGGGTATGCGATGCTGTATCTATCTCTCCGTCTTTTCATGAACGACGGGACATATGACAGATGACCAAAGCGTGAGTGACGTTACACGCTTCGAACCATCCATCCTTCAACAACTTCTGAGTCCAGCTGCGCCAATAGAGACATCTAGTCGGCGGCAGGAGTGTCTGTAGACCAATCTTGCAGTCTTTGGTATCATCGGAAATGAAAAAAGGGGAAGAAAAAAAAAAAGCCCAAGAGCGCCGCGAAGGTATTAGGCGGCGTAGTTGGGGGTAGTAGTACGAAGTCAAAACACAAAGATGCCATCTAGACGAGCATCATTGGTACAGCGAGGTGGTGCTGAAAAAGATGAACGGGAAAAGAGAGCAAGCTCTGCTTCTCCGGCTTACACCTGGTTGGTGCCGTTCTCGACCTCCTTCTCGGTGTGCTCGGCCTTCTCGTTCTCGTCGCCGCTGGTGTTGTTCTCGTCCGAGACGAAGCCGTACTCCTTGGCCTTGGCATCGATCTCGTCGTCGGAGAGGAAGGGGAGCTCCTTGGCGGCGGTGACGTAGCTCATGTTCTCGAGGTAGCCCTTGGCGAAGATCAGGTCAATCTCCTCCAGAGACCTCATCTTAGTCTCGGGGTAGTAGAAGTAGATGACGGGGAAGAAGCAGGCGTTGACGACGGCGAAGAAGAGGTAGGTACCCCAGCCAATGTTGTCGATCATGACGGGAACAACCATGACAATCAAGAAGTTGAACAGCCAGTTGGTAATAGTCGACACAGCGTTGGCCTTCGCACGGGTCTTGAGCGGCGAGATTTCGGCCGGGTAGAGCCAAGGCAGAGGAAGCCAGGTGGCACCGAAGAAGGCGATGTAGGTGAACAGACCAACAGCGGCACCCTTGGCGTCCTGAGGGTTGCCGGGGATCAAGCAAGCGAAAACCAGAACCATGGACAAGCACTGGCCAACGGTACCGATAAGGAACAGCTTGCGGCGACCGGTGCGCTCAATAAGGAACCAGGAGGTGGTGGCGAAGATGGAGTAGACAATCATGTTAACACCACCCAGGAGCAGCGACATGTTGGTGGTCTCGCCAATGGTGTCTTCGAACAGAATGGGGAAGTAGTAGATGACAGCGTTGCAACCGCCAAGCTGCTGGAAGAACTGGGACGAGGCACCGATGAGCATGCGGCGGCAGTGCTGGGTCTTGCCGCCGGTGAGCAGATCGCGGTAGGAGGTGTTGCCACCAGCGTGGCCGGAGGCGCGGATGCCGTCCATGATGATGGAAGCCTGCAGCTTGGTCTCGTCGTCGTCGACGGTAAGACCGCGAAGGGCGGCGATGACCTTGAGAGCCTCCTCGGGACGGTCCTTGCTGAGCAGCCAGCGAGGCGACTCGGGCAGACCGACCATGAAGATGACGACAATCAGACCGAAGAAGATCTGGAAGGCAATGGGGAAGCGCCAAGACAGGTTCTCAGAGCCGTAGCTGCAGCCATAATCGATCCAGTAGGCAATCATAGTACCGAAAGCGATGATGCCGCCCTCAATGCAGATCAGCAGACCACGGTTGTTCGACTTGGAGCACTCGGCCTGGTAGGTGGGGATCGTCGAAGTGTTCATGCCGTTGCCGACACCGGTGATGGTACGGCCGATGATGAACTGCACGGTGGCCTTGTGTCCCTTGACAGCGGTGATCTGAATGAGGACGCCGAGAATCATGATGGTAGCGCCGGCCATGATTCCCTTTCTGCGACCAAGAGCATCACCGTAGATCAACATGATGACGGCACCAAACAAACAGCCAACTTCGTAGATGGCAGTGACGAAACCCTGGTAAGTCTTGTCGTCCTTGGTCTCGGGGAAGTAGTCGTTGAAGGGCTCAGCGGCAATGATACCGGACATGACACCCTGATCGTAACCGAAGACTGGACGAAGAGAACAGTTAGGCTCAAAATGCTTGCTAGCTTGCAAATTAGGACTTACGCAAGAAACCGGTGGTAGCAACAATGGAGACGACAAGGCTGAGCGTCTTGCCCCTCATGCCCAGGAACTGGGGCATCTTCACGTCGATTTCCGTCATGATGGCGGACTGTCGAGGAATCGGTGGAGGAGGATGTTGGCGCACTCGGCGCGGGAAAGCACAATGCTTTTAAGTCTCTCTGGGAGCCAGCCAGAGGTCGTGCGAAGTCTGGCTTCTCGGAACCGGGGAACGAGGCTGAGCACGTCCCAGGGCAATGTGCGGAGCGGGTATCAAAAGGCACAAAGGAGAAAACAACGCTGGCACGATGGAGACGGGTTGGATCCGGGGGAGACGGCAGGCTTTAAGTGCAGCGCTCGCGGCGGGCAGCATCATCCCTGCAGACGAGAGTCGCTCTAGCGCAACGGCTTTTTGCAGAGATTGCTGATGGATGCAACATCGTTTCCCAGTCGGTACCAAGGAGAGGACAGCGTCGGGTTGGGCGAGGGAGATGAGGACGTCATTGGCCGGGGACAGTGGCCCAGGCGGGCATAGTGCAGGCCGGTGTCTCCATGTGGGGGCTGGCTGGCGCGCCTGTTGCGGTGGACCCTGTGCTGAGGCGCTGGGTGCGCCCGTCGCCGCTCTCCATGGCGGGAGAGGCGATCTGCGCGCCGCCCAAGCACAGCGCTGGAGTTCGTGCCGTCGGCCAAGCGCCCCCAAGACGCCCAGCCGGTCTTCGCTGCACCAAGCAACTATGCCGCGCGCCCGGCCCGCCTTCGCACTCCTTCGCACGCCGCCGCCTCGGCAAAGTTGCTCGCGCCCGCCGTTTGCCTCAGCCCAACGCCGCTCTCCCGCCGCAGATGACGTCGGCTGCCCGCTGCGCCGGACGACGCGAGCCCTCGCCCACGGCGCAAACCGGGTGCCGTGGCCGGGGCCTGCGCCCACGCCGGGCCAATCAGCCTCGTGGATCCTCCGCCCCAGACCGCAGCGGACACGGCGTCTCGCAACCGACCAAGGGGAGCGAAAGGTGGAGAGGAGGAGAGGAGCGGGCCCACCACCGCTGGAGCCCTGCTGCATTGGCAGTCGCTTCCTGGTGGGCCGCGTCCCCAGTGTTTCGTGGGTTGATGACGAGCCTGGCTGCCGAAAGGGACGCCTTTTCCGGCCGCCCTCCCCCATCTTCTCGAGTCCCCGCGTGGTGCGAGCATCGTAGATACGCATATCTGGCGCGCGGCCAAACCTCGCGCCAACTCCCGCCCTCACCGCATCTGCCACGCTCTCGCGTGCCCACCGACCTGCTGCCCACGGCATGCACATGTTGGCACCCTCGGCACTTGCCAGCTGCCGCCCGGCGCGTGGGTGCGATGACGGCGGAGTGGCACGACGCCATCTGCACGCCCGCGATGCCCGTCTCTCGGTTCATCAGGGTCCTCCGCATGCGTGCTGCATCATGCTGACCGCCCTCCTCGTCCACACCCATACCCATACCCACCACACTAACGCCACGCCGGTGGCCCGCAGGTACCAGAGCCGCCGACTTGCCCGTTTGGTTTCGTTCCGCACAACCACACCCGCACACGTGAGACAGGAAAACAGCGCGCACGCAACCCACACCCATGCCCGAACAGGCATGTTTGCATGTCAGGCCAACAGCACGGCCAGCCTGCAGTCGGTCCGACGTCCCTGCTCGAGATGGACCTGCGATGGGCATGGTCGCACCATGTATGACGACGTTGCGTCTCTGGCGAAAGAAAAATTCAAACAGAAATTTCCTTGATTCTGATTTGCGGCGCGCCTGAAGCGAAGAGAAAACAAGAGTCGGCACCCGCCTTGTGCGTTGCTTGCCGCCGTCTGGGCGTGCGCGGCGTGCTCTGGGCGCTGCGCGGGAAAAAGCCCTGCGGCGTCAGTGGCTTGATCCGAGGCGATCGTTGCTTGTCCTTGGAGTCGTCCGCGAGTCAGCCGCCTACCCGATCTGTTCTCGGAGATGGAGCCTCTCGACATGGGAGCATTACGTCGCACTACCGCGAGTTGGCGCGTGTGGTAACAAGTGACACATGTTTTGCCGACTGTACACGAAGACTGCCGAACGCCCGGCGTTCTTGGCGGACGTGAGATGAAGTAAATCTCTGTCAACGCCTTCAATTTTTCATGAGAATCCCTCCGGCACTGCCCGTCCGTTAATGTCGGCCAAACAGGGATCGGACTTTGCCAGCCGTCTGAAATAAGCACTGCCGTAAGCGGCAGCGACCGCCGACGCGCCTGGTATGCGGCCGGCTGGGATGATGCAAGTTGTCGACCGTCTTTGTGGTGGCCGCGGGAAACCTAATCCCGCTTTTCAAACTTCGACCCGGTTGCAATACCAGTGCAACATCCGTCAAGGCGTTAGGGAGAGGTCTGCTCGAGCTGCAATGCGGGCCGGCCAATCGGACGATGCGGCGAGCATACACTGAAGTACCGTTGTCCAAAATGAGCCAAGATATACAATCGTCTTGAAGATGTTATGCATGGATGCTCTCTGCTGCTTGTAGGGATGGCATCCCGAAACAGGCACTGGTCTGTTCCTCCGCCCAGAGCTTCATTCATCATCGACAGCGCTACGGCAGCACCAGACATGCGGGAGACCCATCAACCGGCGACGGTTGAAGATGATCTCCTACCGCCGAATGCAAGAAACGACTAGGATGTCGTTCATCAAACCGTCTTGCTTGCTAGGAAGGTGATGTAAGATGGGGCTCTCCACAAGAGCTGCCCCAGACCGACTCTCAGAAGTAGACAAAAGAAGAGAAAATCCTGGGGCCTAATGCAGGCAAGACACTCGGGCGGCCAACTAGCCAGCGGATCATCCGCCGCGAACAACGTCTCCCAGCCACTCGACGCGCCGGTGCCTGTGTCCGGTCGACCAGCACATACTCGCCTTCCCCGGACGAAGCAGCATAGGAAAACCATGTAGCTGGTTCGCGGCAGTTGGGACGCTAGACGTTCATTGCCCGTCCGGCTCTTTTCCCTCCTCTTGAGAATATTCCCCTTACCCAGATGGTGGAGTTGCAGAATCTTTTTTTTTCTCTCCTTCCCTTTCGTGGCACCGGGGCTTTGGCTGCCCCTCCCACCCCGCTTTCCACCCCTCCACATCTCTCCGCCATGCCAATGCAAATGCACCTCCGCTCCGCTGCCGTTGTCGTTCTTTCCTCTGCCTCGGCTTAGTTGCTTTCTCGGCGAAGATTGGCACTTGGCGCCATGGCCATCCACCTCTTAATTCATCGTCCCTTCTCTTACCGCCCAGCATAATGCCATCTTCATATGCTAACTTTTTTTTTTTTTCTCTTTTCAGCCCACGCACCACCTGGCCAGAATTCCTGCAAACACTTCATTGCGATCGCTGCTGATGAAACGCGGGGTGAACAGACGAGACGCAGGTGCGCTCCGGGGCGCGCGCGGCCACGACGTTGAGGCGGCACGGATATTGCGTGCGCGGTGCCTCTGGCGGCTCGCAGCGCGGTCGTAAACGAAAGGATTCCTGTCCGTGTGCGATAAGAGAGATACAAGAGCTGCATCCGTGCTGAAAGTATGCGAGGGCGGTAATGGTTCTTTTGCGAGAGGACGTTTCAGCGTTGCGCAGGCATTCGCTTCGGCGTCGGGCGAAAGGCCTTGGGACGAGGCTGTTTCCTGCTCGACATTGTTGTTTCCGTGGAGACACCAAACGGCACACTGGGCGACAGGGACGTTCACTGCAAACGGGTGCGCGAGGGAGAAAGTTTGGACGTTGGGAGGAGCTGAAGTGCTGCTGCGGAAGGCGACGGAAGTTCAAAGTTCCTTCGAGCTATGAGTTCATGGGCCAGTTTTCTTGGCCCTCTCATGATATCTGCACGACATGGCTTGCGTCACTGTAGCACAGGCTCCCTCACTTCTGTCTGCCACCTGCTAACAACACTACACAGCTGGTGCTCTATCTCGACTGACCCTGTAAGCTTCCCAAAATGGATGTTTGGATAGGTGCGACGGATTGGCCGAGGCAGGAGTGCGCTATCCGACGAGCCGCATTCACCCGCATCACGTGCTACTCGAAATGGCAATCGGCTTGGAGTTGGTGACGCATCGAGTGCAGCAAGTTGTTGGTGCGGATCCGGACACTTGCCAATCTCGCCCGCGAATCCGGTGCGCTCCGAATTACTCTCGTCAGAAAGGAGTTATGCTCGACGCGAGTAACCGGAATTTGGGGATCGGCCCTGATGCACGCGTGCGCGAGAAGTGGAGCACCGGAGTGCATGTATGGGGAAGGAAGACGAGGGGGAGACGGGGGCGGCACGCGGCCAACAGAAACCACTGCCGCCACCACCACCACGGCCAACGACTCAGAAGCCTTGCCCCGAACCGAGGGCTCTTCCCAACAGCCTGGTCTTGCAATCCTTCGCCCCAGGCTCCACATTTCTCCCACACCCCCGAGAAATTTCGATCCACGGGGAGACGCCTGCACCGCGCGTTCGTGTACGTCCGTTAGGCGAGCATGTGGAGTATCGATAATCCAGCAATTGCCGACCGCAGCTCCGTGAGCCCCTGGGCACCGGCGACCTGTCAACCCAAAAACACTCGGACATGTTCTGGCTGACCGGAACTTCTATTCTCGTTGGCCGCGCTATTGACCTCCTGCAGCACACTTCGGGGAAACTCACGATGCATCGAGCGCCAAGCTGCCACGAAAGCATTTCTCATTCCCTGGGTATCAGTTCCGGCCGAATGGCCGCTATTGTACAACCCCTGAGTTCAATTCGTACACCTCAAGCTTCCCTCGCCTCTTCCTTGCCCACGGCCTTCCCCCATGCTGCTTCGAAGCCGCTGTCCTTTTCTATTATGCTCGCCTCTCCCCCGAGCGCGGCGAATGCAGGTTCGTCCGCAATTGATGTCCTGGACGTCGTCGGGCGCGTTTCCGTGCCTTTGCCAACGTCCTCGGGCGGCTCGAAGTCAAAGTTGCTGCTGTAAACAACAGCAGCGAATGCTTCGAGGTCGCGCACGTTCTCCATTGCCGAGAGATACTCATTGTTCGTGCCGCTCCCAATTACATGCGCTTGACGGCAGAAAATTGCAAGGGTGTTCGCAACCTTGGTCTTGGCCGAATTAGGGTCGGTAAGCTCAATGACACGCGCAGAATCAGCAGACACGGGCGGCAGCTTGTACGAGAGCGTGGCAATCTTGCCGTCGATCAGGACAGAGAAGGTCGTGTCGAGAAGAAGTGTCAGGACGTGAGCAAACGAAGGTGACTCGATGATGTCAGATGTCTCGTCAAGTAAGCGGCGAAGAGGAGTGTTGTCCTCGGAACTGGCCGGATTCTCCTCGGTCGCCATGCCAGACTCGGAGAGCACGTAGGACTCTTTGTCAGCCGGAGGAAGAAGATATGCGAGCCACTTTCTCGTCCTGTGATACTTTAGCACATGCCTTTGCGCCACCCGAGGCAGCGGATTGCAGAAGACTTTGCCCTTTCGTGTTCCAAGAGACACTGCCACCCCTATACGGACAGTTGAAGTCAATATCCAGATGCACATGTGCGCCTTGAGGTTGCACAAGAGCACCCAGACGTAGTCTCCAACCACCTGTGTAACAGATGCAACATCTCGGACGAGAATTTGAGAAGGGCCAAGCTCTTCTACAACCCACCGTAAAGAATGGCTCACCTCCGCTCATCTTCTGTAGCACCTTCAACCTTCTTCCGCACCTCGAGCGTCAACTCAGATAGCCTCTCGAGCGTGATTTCTTCACGTGGGTTCAATGGACCGAACACATCCATTACGGCCGAGACCACCTTCTCCATGATGTCCCTACAGCCGCGGTGCAGGAGCCACCAGCTAAACGAAAGGTATTTGCGGTTTGTCTCAAAGTCATTGCCGTACGCTTGCTCGACATTGTCATCTTCGTGGTTCTCCAGGCTGATACCGGTCCCATGGGCAGGGGGCGAAGCCAAAGTGACGACGCTGGCTAAGTAGTTGCGACGACCGAGAAGGTTGAGCTGGATGCGAGTCAAGAGGGTAAGAAGTGACAAGGTGTAGAGCAAGGTGAAAGCTCGTGCAATGGCTATACAAAGTTGTTAGGAGGTCTTGGCAGGAATCGGGACGTGCGAGGGCGTACAATGAATCTTCATGTCGTTCCAAAGCTGAGCCTTGCTCTTCTTAGGTTTCGGGGGAGCCAGAGAGGCTCCGTCGCTTTTCTCCTCACCATTGCCGTTTCCATTGCCACTGCCCACGACCTGGCTGGCGTGCACGATGCTCTCGCTCTGGAAGCTTTTCAAGCTCCGACCATCATCGTCCGCCGCACTCGGAGCTTCGGAGGGGGCGTCGGTGGAAGCGATGTCGGACGGGGCAACACTGCGCTGCAGACGCTCGGCCTTCTGCTTCTGCAGCTCGCTCAATGTCTGCTCGACGGGCAGGGCTCTGAGGATGTTCTCGGTGGCGGTGGGCAGGATGGCGAGGACGGTGAAGGTGCAGTCTTCCTGGTTCTGCTCGAAACGGCGGCGCAGACTGTGAGATGGTCGTCAGCAGGCGTGCTCTGGCGGCGGCGGCGGGTTGGAGCGCACTTCTCGCGGGCGATGCGCTCGTCGCTCATGCGCTGGCGAGCTTCGGAGAGCTTGCCCAGCAGGTACTGGCCAGCAAGGTAGCCGGCGCCCAGCACGCCGGCGCCGATGGCGAAGTTGGTGCGATTGCGCCTGAACCACCGGCGCGTAGCGGATATCATAGTGCTGGCTGGCGTGTCGGGCGCAGCTACATGCTCTGTCAAGTGATGGTTGTCTCAGAGGTTGGGGTTGCGACCAGGTTGGGCGGGCCGAGGCTCGCGCGGGCTCTGGGCTGGCTGGAGCGTGACAGACGAGCGTGGAGTGAGCCGGAGTCAGCTGGGCTTGAAGATTGCCAGCCCAAACCCCGCGGGCGGCCCCAAAGACACCCGACTCTGACCCCACTGTAAATCCGTCATCGCAACCTCAACACCTCCGTTTACCTCGCCGACCGCCCACTCTTGACGTCCGCTGCAACCCGCTAGCCGCTTCTCCAAGCCCCCATCATCCCTTCGCAGAGTGCTCGACCCCGCGAGCGCACCCCGCCATGGAGCCGCGCCGCACCCCCGAATACGTACTCGAGGTCTTCGCGGATCCCACCTGTGTCAAGGACATCGTCAAAGGTACTTTTTCCTTTGCCGCACTGCGCCGCCCCTGCTGCCCTGGCGCACCCGGACGCCCCAAGTTGACACGCTGAGCGCAGCCATCCTGCACACCATCTTCTTCCATCGCTACTTCACGCCGGTGACTCCGCTGCACCGCGACCTGCTTGACTTGACGCTGCCGGCCATCGACGACGTTGACCTCGAGACGCTGATCGACCGCCGCGCGGCCGAGCTGGTGCGCGCCCTGGAGACGGGCGCCGGGCACCAGCAGCGCGGCCGCGGCCAGCTGGCCATACAGTTCTTCGAGAAGCGGCGAAGAAAATCGTATTTCCCGTTCGGCGGGCTGGGAAAGGGGCGCGGCGACGAGGAGATCTGCTGGGAGCTGTGGACGCTCGACGTCACGCTCGCGACGCCCCGCAACGAGACCGACGTCATCAAAGTGAGGCGCGCGATGGAGAAGAGCCTGCACAAGACGGCGCTCAAGATTGTCAACATCGTCAACCGCGACAAGGACCACATCCCGCCCATCACGACGACCGAGACGAACCCGTTCCCGTACCAGATTGTGGTGAACCCGCAAAGAGAAGGATGGGGCCAGAGAATAGGCATATTTTGACGGCGTGCCGCGTGTACACTTGCATTTCCAGGGCGTTTCTGTTACGAGCATTGTATGATCATGCCTGCATATCAGGAGTTGGGGCGGCGGCAGGATCGGGCTAGACGAGCCTGCGGGGTGGTCGACTATACACATTTCGGTCTTCTTGAGATACCCCGAAATAAGCACCAAATACTATTGGATAATATCAAAGCCGCGCAAGACCGGCGTCTCGACGAGCAAGCTGTAGGTAGCAGCGCTGCTGCGCTGAGCATCCCTTTGAAGCCATCGCTTACCATCGGCTTTGCAACAGACGCGGGTCAAGTAGCGTCTTCACGACGGCGTGGAGAGATGTGGACTGACGCGGTAGTACAAGTATGTACGGGCTGCCTTAAGAGCCACCGCCTTTGTCTCAACTCGGGGCTTAAAGAAAAGCCACAGCCGTGTAGCCACGCAAGGCGCAGCTAAGAGAGGTGCGGGTATCCGCGCTCTCCACGGCAGGGTTCATGTCGTCAGAGCAGCACGTGCGATAATCCTCCAAGCCCTCCCGCTCCGCACAGCCACGGTACACCGGCCAATCAGCCCTTCACAAATTACTTCATGCGGAAAAGCGCAGCACCGCGGATTGCCACATTCAGTGTTGACGTTGAACCGCCAGCACTGCGCGCACCGTATCAAGGTGATCAACGCACCGGGCCGTCGATTTCAGCCTGACCACTCCTGCGCTCGGGCGGTGTTGGGTGTGAATTGAAAATAGCAGCTTTTCTGTCGCTACGCACGCTCATTGGCCGCCCGTGCGACCGAAGGATTTGAAGCACTCCTGCTATATAACCAGCCAACGTTCCATCGATGCATGATTCTCGAGACAAAGTTCCATAGCCTGTCGTCATTCTGCAGCACAGGTGAAGCAGTGAGAAGTTTAACTGCACGCTGCCCGCATTTCCACCTTCGACACGACCGTTCCACGACGTGCTCGACCACCCTCAAACAACCCCCGATAACGACGCAACTCAGACACTCGAAATAAGCAAACATAAGGCGCCGCGTTTCCTCGGACGCGTAGAAGGGGGGAAAACTCAGCAACACACGCCCAACACCACTGGTTGCAAAATCAGAAACCACACCGCAACCATGGCCCCCACGCAGACCATCGCGCTATCCTTGCTTTCGCTGCTCCTAGCGCTGCTCCCAACCACAGCAATGGCACAAACCAGCAACTCCGACTTCAATCGCGAGTACAACAACACCAAGAAGACGGTCAACGGCGGCATGATCGCCATTATCGTCGTCGTCGTCCTGTTCGTTCTCGGCGGCCTCATCTCGATCTTCGTCTTCTGCTGCGTCATCCGCCGGAACAGGCAGCGCCGCAAGCGCCAGGCCGAGGAGATCAGCGCCGCAAACCAGAAAGCCGCCGAGCGCCGTGCCCGCGAGGGCGGCTACCACGCCGCGCCCCAGCAGGAGGAAGGCGGCCTCCAGCCCTACCAATACGGCCCGCCCGCTGGTGGCTACTACCACCCGGCCGAGATGGACGCCTACCAGCCCCCGATGGAGGCCGACTCGAGGGAAAGGGCCAAGGCTGAGATGCCGTAAAGGGGAGAGAAAGAAAAATCAGCTGAACAATCGGGAGGATTTCTGTGGCGTGTTTCTTTGGGCGTTCGGGGGAAGAGCATGGGCAGCCAAAACGGGGAGCTGGTGCCGTGCACAGGATTATGGAAATGATACCTCGCGGTCCCGCAAGCGACCGTTGTTTTGCACGAATTTGCTTCTGTTGATATTCATGTAATATATCATGCAGTACCATGAACATGTTCCTCGAAACTGTACTTCGAGATGCAAATGTACACTTTACATATCATGACGTTTGCTCCCCGCAGGTGCCAAAAGAAATGACCGCCCGCAATTATCTTCGCGAGCAAGGGCACTCGACTTACGTAGGTAGTTGCTAATAGACGATGGCTCAGATCTTTCGGCACCCATTGTAGAACCATGGCGCTTTCCTCGCTGAGCAACCACTGGCGGCGACTGCCTCCCCAGAATCTCGAGCTCGCTCCCTCTCACTTAAAACTCTCTCGCTCGACAGGCTCTCTCCGTCCATCATCTCCAACGCACGGTCTTATCGCTCAGCTCAGTCCAGCTCTTTTCACGCCATCACACCACCATGGTCAACATTTACTTAGCATGGCTTATTGCATCCGTCGCCGTCAATACGATTCACTGGCTGGTATTTATTGCCGTCACGGTTTTCCTCCTCGTAAGTGCTCTCTTTTCTCAAGTAGAGAATGCCTATGCTGACTTCGTGGTTGCACCGAAAGGTGAAATTCCGCCGGCTGCAGCGAGAACAACAGCTTTTGAGCAATGAAGTCCGGCAGAAACCCCGTATCCCCATCTCACACTCCGAGCCGAACATTTCGCACACGCCCCTCACGCGCCACCCGGCGCCACAGGGTCCAGCACCACAAGCAGAAGGGAGTCAGCAAATGTCGAACGCGGTTTGATGTCGCTCGGACAATGACGTGGAGGATGACCTGAGAAGTCCACTGGCATCGTGTTTCCTGTATTCTTCACTCCGCATGATGATCCTAAGGGCCACCCTTTTCCGTACACAGAAGTGACTACAATCAATATTGGATCTCTCTACAAAGGAAATTGCGGAGAAAAGTGAACCATGCGTTGCTCTTATCATTGTTCCGATACCCTCCGCAAACAAAGACTGTGGCCGCAGGATGACCTGTTGATTGCATCATTCAAGTTCGAAAATTTTATACCCACTTCAGCAGCCCCCGGAACTTTTGATATGAAGGCGTCGTTGAGGATATCGAGGATCGCGAACCGTCTGGAGTGCCAATTCAGTCGAAAGCCTTCAAAAGATGCGCGAATTTCAAGATTATTATCACTGCGGGTGCTGTTGATGGACTTGAAAGTTCCCGAAATGTCTCAAGGAGGCCTCTATGTGAATTTAGACAACTAAGCGGGCTGGGATCTTGATTTCATGGATCTAATGATTGGAAATAGTCAAGTTACTACAGCAATCAAGCAACCACCTTAGCCCCCTGTTCTCGAAGTCAGATGGAGAGCCACTAAAACCGCCTGAAATGTCATTTTATGAAAAAACAGTCTTTACCCCCTCCTCTCCTTCCCTAACCAAGCACAATCTCCACTTTCCAACAAGTCCACAGACTGATTCTTGCTCCGCGCCCTTCCTCCCACACGCCTCCTTCCGCTCGCACACCAATCCCACCGTCGACAGCCCGACGACCTCCTGACACCCGCCTTCTCAGACCTTTCCACCAACGCCCTCCGCCGCTGCCTCCGCACCACCAACCCAACAACCCCAACCGCCAAAACAACCACCGCCACCGCCATCCAGCACACTCCGCCGCCGCCGCCGCCGCCGCCGCCGCCACACGCCCCCACCAGCCTCGCGCCCAGGAACCACGCCGGAAACAGCCACGCGAACGCCGCGCGCCGGAACGCCAGCGTCGCCGTGGGGCTGACGCTCAGTGGCGGCGCGCTGACGATGATGTCGTTGTTGGGGATCTGGCTGCGCACGACGGTGACGGTGAGCAGCGGGCGCGTGCCGCGCGGCGGGCCCGGCGGCCGCCTCTGTTGTTGCTGTTGCTCGCCGTCACTACCGCTGCTGCTATCCGATTCGTCGTACCAGCTCTCGTCGTCGGGCCAGATCTCCATGGGCCCGCCGAAGCCTTCCTCGTCGGTCGCGCCCGACCACGAGGCGCGCAGCTGGACCACGGCGGTTTCGGGCGCGAGCCACCACGAGAGGAGCGTGGCGTCGGCGGCGTGGAACCAGGGCGGGAAGGGAAAGGGGAAGAGGGAGGGAGGGAGGATGCGGGAGAGGGAGAACGAGGTGGATGAGGATGAGGACGATGGGGCGAGGTCGCCGACGGGGACGAAGACGGAGACGGGTGCCGAGAAGCGCTCTGCTGTGTTGCCGTTGCGGAGGGCGATGCGTTGTTGGTCGTTGACGATCAGATATTGTCTGGCTGGGTCGATGGTGAAGCGGAGGGCAAAGTTTCTGGGAAGTGAGGGTTTGGGTGTTAGTTTTGGGTGAAGGAGTTGCTAATGCGCAGAGGAGGAGAGGTTCAGATTAGAGAACGGCTTACCGGTGGTTACGCGCGTTTGTAAAGAAGGTGGAATGATGCTGTGCTCCTTTATCGGAGGAAGTGGGTGGAAAAAAGCGTGCAGTTCTTCTGAATGTCAGCCACACTGCTCAAAACAGTCAAATATTCACACGAGGGGCGAAGGTGTGCGTACTCGTAAATACGGGTAAATTCTTTATGTTGATTGATCAGTCTGGAGGGGAGAGAGACGTAGTCGTCTTCGACGATTGGAGAGGGAAGGAAAAACCATGTTAATACGAGACCTGCGATACCAACACAGTTAGCATCATTACTCAAACACAACTGCATTTGCATCCATCTACCTGTCCACAGAGCCAGGAAAAAGTAAACTGAGCACAGTAGCCATGACTTTCGGAGCATCATGCTGCTACGTACAAAAGAAAATGAAGGAGCAGACGACGATAGGTGTCTCATGATGGGCCCCGGTCTTGACAAGGAGACGAGGGGCGGACAAGAAGTAGAAGTATCTATGATTTAGGGGATTTGAGCTCCAGTGAGCCAATGAGCATAATGCCCAGCACCCATACGAGCCAGTTCTGGGCATACGCGTCGGTGCGGGGCGGGGATATGGGCGTGCGCGGCGATCATGGACCGCGCACAATGGTCCAGCCACTGCCATGAACTGGTAGAGGACCTTGCGGCGCCACACCATCACGTGTCGGCGTTATAAATGGGAGCTGCCCCAATTACCGGGAACGAGACCCTGGGCCCGCGTCTCCAGTTTAGAGACATCATTTCGCCTTTGCCTCGAGTTTGCGTGATCTTCTCCTTTTCCCCTCCCTTGCTGATATATCTTTATAACTTCTAGCACGCTTTGCAATCTCGATGACCGCGCAGTGACCGGCGTGTTTGGTAAAAAAAAAAGTGTCTGATTATAGGGGGTAGGTGGTAAAATACTCGTGCTGACGATAGCGGCCGATCATGTCACAATGACCCATCAATGAGTGGGAATGGGAAGTGGCGTATCTACGGTTCCCACCACAACTTTGGTTGTCGATGTTTCACCAATTCTGACCAAAGACTTGGTTTCAAACGTTAGTTCAACATGTCGGCAGCAATTCCGGTGGCGCAATGAGACATCGGAGAGATTTCGGTCGGGACGCCGGAATCCACAATAGAAGGGGATAATGTACTCGCAGCCATTCTGGAGACAAGTACTGGAGTTGCTCACAAGATATATCCAACTTATGAGGGAGCCAGCAACCTAGCTTAAGGATATGGAAAGCCTGCTTCGGTGCTTTGACGACAGTCGACATTCGCTGATAGGCTCGCCAAAACGGGCTTTATCAATCTGCAACTTTGTTCTTCGATCAAACGGTACCGCATGCTTGGAGTGAACCATTCAGATTGATAGCCATCCTCCACGCTTCCATTGAAGCAAGCTACTTCGCAATCCGTTCAAGCCATGCACCGCACTAGCAGTACCTAAAATACCACTCTCCACAGAGAATCTGCTAGCCCACTCGTTTCCCATCTTCACGACGCCTAAAAAGCAGACCAGCCGCCTGCACTACCCGCCAGAGAAGCCCACGCGCAAATGAGAGGGAAGATAAACGCCAAATCGCTATGCATGCCAGAGTAACGACTTTCTCCACCCCGCAATGGTTTTCGAGCTCTTGAAAAAAGAAAAAAGAAATGAAACCGAGCAAAGTCGACGAACTGTGGAATCCCCGAACTGATTCGGAAATGTTTATATGGTACCGCTTGTTCACTATACACGCTGTCAAGACCCGATCGAATGGAAAATCGCTACGGCCTGAGCCGATCATGGGCGCCAAGGAAAACTGTCGATGAAAAGGAGCCTCCAACTTTTCGAGAGAAATGGTAGTCCCGTGAACCAGTAAGAGAAGACCAGGGGACCAGGAATGTCATCTCCAAGACCGCGGCTCTGTCCTCATAGCTCAATTGCGTCGTCGAAGCTGTTGCCCTTGTCTTTGTACTTGCCACTGGGTGTGGCACCACGTTCCTCGCTGTCTTCGTCGCTCTCTGTTTCTTCCTCCTCAAAAACATCATCGTCATCCTCAATGATGTCATCATCCTGTTCATCGTCTCCTCCTCCTCCCTCCTCCTCCTCCTCCTCCTCCTCCTCCTCCCCATCCTCCTCGTCTTCCTCATCATCTCCAACATCCACATCGTCTCCTCCCTCGTCATCTCCATCATCTTCATCCAGAAGTGCGGGATCAACCTCATCTTCATCCATCTCGGTAGTTTCGAGACCTTGAGCGTACTGGTACTGCTCCTCGAACTGACTGTCGAACGCATCAGGTTGGCCATACTGAGTCTCGAAATCCCCCGTCAAAGACTGAGAGCCCCCGACTTGAGTCACTTCCATCACATCGTCATCGTCATCCAAGTTGGCTGGGCTTTCTTCGCGCTTGATAGGGATCTTGCTTTCCTTCACATCATCTTCATCGTCAGATGAAAGTATCATGATCTCGTCGCCTTGCGTTCCCATTCCATTCGGTGTAGGGCGCTTGGAAGATTGCGTCGAGATGAATGGGTTGCTATCGGGAACGATCGAGTTGAACGACTGTGAAGTAGTCCTTGCCCGGTTGACAGGTTGAGAAGAAGGGACTTGTTGATCGAAGTTGGGCTTCGACGACTTTGCGTTCGTGGATGGTTCATCAGCCCTTTCTTTGCCCTTCTGTGAGCTCGCCAGCCAACGAGCCCCGCCATATTCCGAACGAGGCAGGAATTTGCTCTCGCGACTCCAGTACTTAGGCAGGTCTGGAGGCGCTGGCCGTGCTTCAGGGAAAACAGACGCGCGGAAGGAGCTGTAAGACTGAGCAAGAGGATTGGTGGTCGAGGCCTGAACGGACTCAGACCTCTCTTTCTCGATCTGCTCTCGAATGTTTCGATAGTAATCGATCGACTCAGACATGGACTTCTGAAGCGCACGAGCCTTGGCAATGGTAGGATCTCGGAGAGCTTCTTCTTCGTCGTGCTCCTTGTTGATAGTGCTCGGCGCGCTAGTAACCGTTTCCGCATAACGATTTTCACCAGTTGGCGTACGGCTTTGACTCAGCCGGTAGTCTCGGGTGCCCATTGCAATCCTTCTCTTCCTCTCCGGGGGAGAAACCGACTCGCTATCATCGTCGGAAACGATAGCTTCCTCGTCATCATCGAATTCCCTATACCGCTTCCTGCCCTTCCTACCACCATGCACGTCCTCGTACTTGATACCCATTGCCCTCAGCCTGAAGTAATCCGTCTGTGTGGTGCTGATGCGGCCGGTGTAGCTGCTCTCTTTTGGAATAAGAGGATCCCCAGACAGGAATCGGGCGCGGTGTCGAATTAGTTGAGGCGGCTGCATGGGGGCTTTCCTCGACTTGGAGATACGGAATCCGTCTCTGTCAGGTCCAAGAAGGTCTGACTGCATGCTGCTGCGGCGGCTGTCATTGCTTGGCAGTGCTCCAGACATCAGGTACGATTGGTTCTGCGAGCTGGTGGGGCGTCGCATATCCCTCTCGAGAATGTCGTGCACTCCAATGCTTGAGCTGAACGAGTCGCGGAAATGTCCACTACCGCGCGAACCGGCACTGGCAGCCATCCTTCGCATGCTTGCGCCCATAGTGCTTTTGAACTCTTGGACGTCAGTTTCGATTCCAGCTGGCCCCCGTCGAGAGGCAGCGGCGTTCAGCGCGTCACGACGAGCCTTCCTCCGCTCGCGTCCACGGCGCCTGACCTTCTCTGACCGCCAAATGTTTCTCCACTTTTGGCCATATTTGAAGGCGAGGCTCCTTACGCGGAATTGATCAGCAACCTTCTGGTTCTGCTCGTCTTCAAATTCCATCATGGCATCCATGATCACGTTGTGTGCCATGTGCTCTACGAACTGAGCGAGCAGTCCAACTTTAGGCTGCATAACTAGGTTTTCAGTGATCCTGTCCACGGCTAGACCTCTTAGCCTTTCCTTCTGAGCCTTTTCTCTAGCGATGGCCAAAGCATCTGGCTGAGGCTGGGGAGAAGGCTCTTTCGACGCTTGCGCTGCAGGCGGCCCTGGAGCGAAACTTGACGAAGGAGTAAAGCTCGGTGGTGTGGAGGTAAGGGTGGAAGCCGGGGTGAAGCTCGGGGGCTGTGAAGTTTGAGTGGCGGTAGCATCAACTGTTGAGGTACTTGTGTTGTTTCCAACTGAGAATGGCGATGAGTTTGTGGCGGGCCCAATGGTAGAAGGAGGAGTAGAAAATTTGGATGGGTTGAAGGCTCCGAGTGAGGGTTTCGGAGCCTGAGGGCCGAGGTCTAGTGAGGTAGAGGGCGTCGTGGTAGGGAATGGAGCTGCGGTTGCAGAAGTCGGAGTGTGATCTGCAGCTAATACGGAGAATGCAGAGCCCTGAGCTGGCTTGATGGAGAAATTGGCGGGTGACGTGCCAGGGACCTGAGACGCAGTGAAGCCAAACGGATTCTTGTTCTCGTCTGACTTGGCAGCGGTAGGGGTGAACGAAGGAAAAGGGGTACCGGACGGTGCCGCAGTGGCGGTGGTCGCTGGGGTGGAACTTTTCGTAGCAACTGGTGGGAAGCCGAAAATGCTGCTAGGCGGTTGGTTCTCTTTCGTAGCCTCCGAACTGGAGGTTGCAGACGGAAAGCCGAAAACGCTGCTTTGTGCGGGTTGTGGCTGCTTGCCTTGTTCAGCGGAAGTTGTCGCTGGCGGGAAAAGGGTGGGTGTCGTTGTAGGAACCGATGACGTTGGACGTGGAAACGTGGCAGGCTTTGGTGGTGAGCCTGGAGGCGTATCGCTAGGTTCCTCAAATGAGCTGATTGGGGTTGTCGACTTCTGAGCCTGTGCCGGCTGACCGAAAGCCGAGAAAGGTGCCTGTTGAGCACCAAGCTGGAACGGAGATGGCTGGGCGTTTGCGGTCGTAGCAGGGGATGCAGGCTTGGCAAAAGGCGATGGCGCCGAGGAAAACGGGCCCTGCTGGAAAGGCGAGGAAGTCGCACTGGAGCTAGGTGCGATGGTTGCCGGAGTAGAAGCTGCTGAAAGAGGTGAGAATGGATTGTGAGCAAAAGAGCTTGGTGTAGACTGCGTCGAACCTTGGCTGGATGGAGTACCAAAGACTCCAAATCCTGTAGATGGAGTAGAGTTGGCAGGCTGTCCGAATGCTGATGGAGCGGCCGGTGCGCCGAAGCCTGGGGCAGGTTGAGCGAAAGGATTTTTGGGTGCTGCAGCAGCTGCAGCGGCAAAGGGATTTGCGGGTTGACCAAAGGATGAGCCAGGCGTGCTCATTGCCTCCGTGTCAGATTCAGAGTCCTGGGTTACAAAAAGCGAAGGCTGAGCCCCATTGACTTCGGGTTCCTCAATCATCCCACGCTCCTTGGCCTGCTTGACCGTCATGCCACTGACGATGGCGGAATATGATCTGTTGAATCGTTTGGCTTCCACCACCATCTCCGAACGAAACTGCTTCCTCAAGTTCGGGCTGGCTGACGGGAGAATCTTGCCGGGGACCGAAGTGAGGTCGATAAACTCGGTGCCATCTTCTTTCTCTAGGATGGAGAAATTGTAAGACTCGCAAAACTCACGCGCTTCTTCATAGTCGTCGAAGTGCATAACTCTTGCGATCTCTTCCAGACTCCAGTCTTCGACCTTTCTGTCACCACCAATCCGATATGCATTCCAGATGTTATTGAGCATGGACCTCCTGACCATGTTGAAGACCAACTCAGCCACGCAGGCCATGAGATAGGAAACCTGGTTTGACTTGACAATGTTGAAGAACTTTCCAGCGTTCGACTGGGCAATCGGGTGGCTAATCCTAGGGTTGAGGGGCCCCAGATCTTGCGAAGTATCCGTTGCTGTAGTGTAAATCTTCAGCGCCGTCTGAACGCGAGGATTTCTGACTATCTCCGCCGGCCAGGACTGTAGTCGATCCTCAATGTCCGGAACTATAGCTTCCATTTGGAACAAGATGCTATATGCGCGGAACTCTGACTCGTTCGGAGAGCGGTAGCGGTCCCGGTTCTCGTCGTAAAGAGTTATAAGGGTAAGAAGCGTCTTGTCAAGTTGCTCGCGGTCTTGGTGTCTGTCGTACGACGTGGGTACATCCTCCTTCGGCAAAGCCATCTGGTGTAGGGACAGGATGTGGAACCGGGCAATGCGTTCGAAGCAATCGATCTGAATCCTGATATCGGGGGTCTTCGTGCATTGTTGAATCGTGAAGTCGTTCCGCACGGCGCGAGTCCGGTCCCAGAGGAATTTGTGCGCCTTTGCAAGCTCGTGCTCGGAGAGGATGTCATTGAATAGGTAGTCGCACGTTTTCGA
This sequence comes from Lasiodiplodia sp. COLG20, assembly GCA_009801085.1. NCBI lineage: Eukaryota > Fungi > Ascomycota > Dothideomycetes > Botryosphaeriales > Botryosphaeriaceae > Lasiodiplodia > Lasiodiplodia sp. COLG20. The sequence continues at coordinate 2,885,112 of VNWV01000005.1, read as the reverse complement.
AAGCGTAGACGGAGGTCGAAGGTCCGAGGGAAGCTGCTCTTCCAAGCCAGCAGCGGCGCGTCTGAACTTCTTAATCATGCGGGCTTCCGAAGGCTCCTTCGTGCCGGGCTCCTGCAGAGGACAGTCAGAAAATGTCTCAGCCATGCAAGTGAGCCGCAGGTCATACCAATTCCATCTCCCAAACGTCCTTTTGAACCACGCGTTCCACCCTCTCATACTCCGCGCACATGTCCGGGCAGGTTCCAACAATCGTGATGGCATCTTCCAAGCGGCGGGGCTTATCGGGGTCCTGGATCAATCCGTTCGCAATCGCATGCTTCCGTTCGAGGGCGCGGTTCGACTTGAGCTGCAGTGCGAGAGGGATAGAGTCATTCTAGTTCTTCTTTCTTCCGACCAACGGGAGGGGAAGGGTGAGGGGAAGAGAAGTCAACATACTGTTTCGTAACGCTGAGGCCACGGAAGACCTGCAGTCGATGCCGGCTGGAAGCTGTTGGTCTGTAAAGTCGAATTGCTGGAGCGGCGCGCTTGCGGAGCTCCGAAGGTTTGTTTCTGACGGGGGCCGGTCGGAGCGCCTCTGGTCGACGAGCCCCTCGCGGCACCGCGACCGCGACCGCGGAAGCTGTGGCTGCTTCCTCCGTCGCTATCGCTAGCATTTCCGAACCCGTTTCTGTTGCTGTTGTGCGCGCCGCCGCGGGTGTAGGGTCTCGAGCGGGTGGACTTCGCGCGGCCGCGCTCACCTCCGCGCGCTGACGACATGGCGGTCGGCAGGGTCGTGTTCTTCCTCAACGATCGGTTGTGCTCATCGGGCGCGACGCGAATTAGGATGTAGTCGCACGGGTTAAGGTGTTGCAGGAGGTGCTCGAGCCGCAAACGGCGTGTTGGGCGCGGGTGAAGGTGTGCGGCTCTTTGTCGCGACCGGGTGGTGGTAAAAGGCGACGCGAAGCTCTGAGCTTGGACGCCCGCCAAGCACGAACTCCGCGGCTCCAGCCACACTTTCCTTATGAGGAAACAATTGCTGCCTCACTTCACTTCAATGCGTGCCATTCGTAAACCTTCATTCTAAGTACTATCACAGGACGTGTCAAGTATGCGCTGTGTACATGGTCAATGCATTCAAGGTTTCGGGATGTCAAGACATGACCTGGTTCAGACATGCACAGCGAAAGGGAGCTTTCCCTTCAGTTACATCACAACTACAAAGCCATTCTTGTTCCAACGAAGCCTCGCTCTCTAGCTGTTTTCTAATGAAGAAACTAACGCTATAATTTTACGCCTAAAATGCACCAATTGAACCAAACGTATCGGTAGCGACGTGCCCGAGGACTTTTGTTTTCACATTCTTTACATCATTACGTACGAGTGTCGGCCTCAGCTATTCGTCCACTGATTTAACTATCGATTCTCTACCATGCTAGATGTGATTCACACTGCCAATTCCACCTGCACCTTCCTGAAGTTGTCACCTAACAACCGCGGACAGTATCTGTCTATCGTCTCCGTCTCCCTCCTCTTTTGCAGACCGTAGTAGCCAAGAACTCGCGAAATGATTGCCCAAACAATGGGTTATTATGAAGACCGAAATTTATTAAGTACGGCGGCCACATGTTGTCACTGTAGCACCACATCTACCAGTGCAGTAACCGAATCAAGCACACCTAACACCGTCAGTCTCTGCTCGTCTCCACTACATTCAAATAAGAGAGAAAAAAATAAAATAAGATCCAAAAGCCCGCTCGAACGCTAGACAGAGGCGTGAGAAGTAAAGCCAAACCGATCCGAAAAGAAGACAATGTAGAGATCAAAAGCAATTTTTACCACCAGACTCCTCTCCAACCGAGATACCCCCAGAAGGTAGCAGAGAATCAAACTCAAACCGCAATTTTTAACCAGTTAGCGAACAGTTTGCTTGCGCAATCCTGATGCGAGTGTGCGACACGCGGTGCGGATCTAACAATCCAGCAGAGGGCCCGAGCCATCCCACCAACTCCTACGCTTACCGAAATAGCACGATTGTTCCCAAAGAGAAAGGAGAAAATAGCAGCCGCGGAACGAGCTGCTGGCAGCTTTTCGCAGAACAACAAACATTGTTCAGAGATTTCCACCCAGAGAAACGCTAATGCAGAACCTTTGCCCAAAGTCGTAGTCGTCGTAGTCGGTCCGAGGCGACGTCTGGTCAACACAGAAAAAGTCGCGAATGTTGGACGTCATTGCTAAACGGTCATGTCGTCATCATAATTATACAGGACATTTGAAGAGACGCTGTCGTGAACTTCGTCGTCAGGCACGGGAGCCGTCGCGCTAGGAAGAGGCCAAATCAAAACGACTTCCGAGCTGCAGGTCGGAGGCCCATGATGAGAATTGAAATCTCCAACGCTGGCTTGACGCCTAGCCATGGTAAGAGCTGTTCATGTTGTACGGTATGTTTGGATGACTTAGTGAGCCAGTGCGGAAGGTGTTACTGTACGGCGGCTCGTCGTAGGTACTCGACTGGCTCCGTATCCCCGGCATCATGGACATGGGTCCTGAAACGGCCATGGCTTGACCCATCGCCGGAGATGCTGCCGACATGCTGCCTACCTGAGAGCCGGGGCTGTAGTTGTGTTGAGGTGAGAGTTGAGGATTGTTGCCAAAGGAAAAATTGACGGCACCAGGGAAGTTCGTACTAGAGGGAGTGGCGTAGGACGTGTTCGAACTTTGCGCCAGAGAGGCAGTTGAGGAGGGAGAGAAAGACGAATTCGATTGGACTGTCCGCCAATCGTAATTCGAGGGCTGGCTGACGTAGCTTGGGTCTCGACTCATCGGGTAGGTAAGGTTGTCCACGTAGTTCGCAGGTTGCTTCGCATCAAACCCATACCTGTCGTCGTACATCTGTGGAGGCATCATCGGTGCTTGCTGGTACGCCGGTTGCAGATCGCTTGCATTAGAGAATGGCTTTCCGACCGGCGCTACGTAGCTTCGGAAGTCGTTGTTGCTCGAAGGGAAGAAGTTGTTCACCTGTTGCGGCGAGGGATCTGGAAGGCCGTTGGGATGAGAGTAATCCCAACCCTGATTTTCCAGCTCCAAGGCCCTTGTTGACTGGACCAAGTCTTCTTGCTCTTGGCCATGTTGCGACTTTTGAATTTCCTGAACCTCCTGGGTATCGACTGACGAATCCTGGCGTTGACGCTTGCGCGACGACCCGCTACTGGCCTTCTTGTTTTGGAGAGCATGCTTGGGGTAGCACTTCATGCTGATCATGGTGTCGCCATCTGACATCAACATTTAGCCTTCCAGGTAGACTCGCAGCGAGGAATGACTAGCCAACTCACCAATGCCCTCAGTGCGGTAGTCGGAGTAGTGCTGTGCAAGCAGGTAAATATCGTTCAAGAACAGGTCGCGTTTGCCCTTTCGATCGTCACCATTGTGGTTGTCTTGATCGAACTGCAGTACACAGTCCTTGGTGGAGTGCACCAAAAGGTCAATGCCGCCCTCTTTCTCGGCTTGGTGTAACAGGATGTGGACACCGAGGACAAGACGTTCTGTCGACTTGCATTAGCCCCAGTGGCACTGCATTGAAGGTGCCCGCTTATTGTCGCTTACCAGGTTTCCTAAGGTGGTCAGGCTCCTTGTGACGGACCTCATCCATGGTCGCACATTCGGGATGCGGCATCAACCTCCACCAATCCTGGTGAGCCGTCGGCCACCACGGGGGAGCGTCCGGGCCATCCTTGGGCTTGGAGCGCTTCTTCTGGGTGCTCTTCTCGGCTTCCTGCTTCTTCTTCTTGTCGCTACCGACATAAGGATAGTTCGACTGCTTCTTGGGCTCAATGGCCCGGATCCATGCCTTGAGGATGACCTTGCATGCAAGCTGTTGCATCTGGTCGAGGCGGCGGCCCAGGATGTCAAGCACCTGGGCGCGGTCCTCGATGGGGAAGCGCACGACTTGCTGCTCCTCGGGCTCGATATCGACGCCGACGGCGTCGGACCAGTCCTCGTTCTCATCGTCGTCCTCGACGAGACTCTGGTTGCGTGACGTAGAGCGCTGGCGCTTGCGCGGGCGGACTGGCTCGGCGGCGGGGCTCTTGATCTTGACCTTTGACTTTTCTGAATTGCGCGCGCGCTGATTGGGCTGCGAGAGACTCGCACGGCGGCTCTCGTCAGAGTCGGTCGTCACTTGACTTGCGGCATCGACCCACTCCGACGATGCGGGCTCGTCGCTAGCTGCGGCACGGTCAGCAAGGGCTCGTCATCTGTGCGGCCGGCTTCGGCGGCTCGTGCGGGACAGACCATAGACCTGGGGACCGCCGCGGACAAACTGGGGCGGCAGGCTGTCGACGTGCGAGACGAGTTGGCGCCACTGCGGCGTGCGGGCCAGCTGCGGACGGACGTAGTCGAACTTGTCGGAGGGTAGCACGAAGGCATCGCCCCTCTCGTCGAGGCCGACGACGACAAAAGCGTGGGCGGCGATGTTGTAGTCGCGGCGGAGGGCCTGGGCGAGGGCGTGCGACGGCGATGGGGCCTAGCGATTAGGGTTAGCGGGGCCGTTGTCTGGCAGGCTGGGAAAATGCGGGGTATTGGGTGAGGGCTGAGGGCTGACACGCACGGGCGCCGTTCGCGGTTGTTGAGAGCTAACGCTCTGGGAGCTCATCCTGCTCGCTGCTGCTGCTGGAGGTGTGGCATCGAGCTTTGTTTTGGAGCTGGGCTGCGGGTGCCATTTTGCGCTTCCGGCAGGCGCCAGCCTGCACTCGGCCGGGTACTGGACCATCGTAGCGGAGCGGCGCGAGAGGTCGAGGGCTTGTTGTTAAGCGGGTCGGCGATGCAAGCCAGCTCAGCACGAGCGTGCTCTAAGCCCAAACAGTGCGCGTTCTCCGCGACTCGTCGCATGCACCGAGGCCGCGGATTCTGGCATCGCAGGTGTTAGTCGCGGGCGCTATCGCTGGTCAAGACGGAAACATGGTTGACGGGACGGCGGGCGGGAGTGCCTGGAGGAGGGGACAGGAAACGGCTCGGAAGCAGCGGCCAACTTAAATACCACCGGCCGCCTTATCGGCGAGCGGATGAGGCTGCAATTGAGGGCCGGCCTACCTGTGAAGCGTGGCCGTCCCGTGCCTGGCCGCGACGGGAGGGCTAGCAGCGGTCGTCGCTTGGCGGCAGATCGTGGGCAATCAAGCGCTGAGGGCGAGCGCGGAGTCTGCGGAGAGAAATGGATGCGGACGGTTGCCACCGGCCTGAGTGCTGGCACGCCGTGTGGCCGACAGACGCGGCCTATCCGGGGCGGCGCGCGCGGGCGATCGGGGAGGCTGGTGCGACCACCGGCGCGTGGCAGCTGATCTGGCGGAGAGAGGGAGGGAGAGACGGCGCGCTGGGAAGTGAGATGGAGCTGCACGTGGGCGATTATTGGCGGAGCCCGGGGCCGCACGACGGATAAGATCGATGAGAGGCGCGATGAAACGAACGAGACGATTGGCGACATTCGGAGGAGCTCCTCGCACAGCCTGGCCGGCGCCGGGCTGGTATAAGAAGGACGCGGGACCATGCCATCCGCCCTCCAGCGACGACCCCCGCCGCGGCACCCCCCGGGCGTGCGCAGACGAGGCGAGGCAGCGTGCGTGCGTGCGCGGTGCGGTGCTACAAAACGAAAGAAAATTGCCAGGCCGTGTGGGGAGGCAAGAAGTGGCCGCAGCCGGGGCGGGTCGGCGCCGCATGCGAGAGCATCGATCTCGCGCTTTCGAGATTGCCGGCCGCCAGCGGTGTGTACGCAGAATGATGAAACCCGGTGAACCCTGGCCTTGGCAACGCTCTGGCGCCCGTCGCGGACAGCCCGCTCGGAGGCGCCAGCGCGATCGAAGCGGGCGGCGATGCTGCGGAGAGGCCGGGGGGAGCCAGGCGGAGATCATCGGGACGCGCTTCCGCTGCCGCCGATTGCGTCTTGCAACACCTGGCCGCAGAACTCCACCGACCGGGCAAGGGCGAAAAATAATGAATCTTGCGTGGATCTGATGAGACCCATCGCATCGAGATAGACACGATCTCTAGTGCCCGCGCGATCTCACTCGCCCGCCGCTAGCGTGACACCGCGCGGCGGACCGCTCGACTGCTTCCGCGCGCTGCCCCAGGCCGTTGATGCACCCTCTTGCCGTCGCAGCCACCACCCACGCCCTCGCCCCTCGCCCAATTTGCCCCAGAATAGCAGACCGCCACGGCTCGCGTACCTGGCTGCCGCCGGCCCGCCCGCTCGACTAGCACCAAACCATCGAGTCTACCAGGGCGCTCAGCCCTAGGAGCCGCCGTCCGTCCTCCGCGCAAAAAACAATGTGGTGGCTGCCGCGCGCCGGGGCGAGCGGTCGCTGAGCCGGACGGACCCTGTCTTGCCCGCAAAAGCAAACGGCGCGCGGCCGACGCAGCGAAAAGCAATTATCTGCAACCGACACGGCCAACCGAGCCAGAAGAGACCCCTCAGCCCGCCCGGCAGAGGGCAGCCCACTGGTCACTGACACACTTCGATGCAGCAGCGCGGTGCGCCCCTGCTCACCACTTTCCCTTCTCAGCCCACTACATATTAGTGCCTACGGTACCCTATCCACCTACGTACACCCATTCGTCGCCCCCGTGCCTGCCGCCAGGCCCGCATCCCCGTGCGGCCTGGCCCGCCGGCAGCGAGCGCCGCTGGCCACCATCAGCTCTCGCTTGCCGCAACACGTCGACCGCAAACCGGGCTGCCGGGCAGCGCCAACTTGGCATCTCACTGCGGTGTGACCGTCTCCACCGCGCCCAACAGATTTGCCTCCTTGACCAGCTCGTAGAAAAGACCCTTGCGCCGCACCAGCTCCGCCGGCGTGTCGAACTCGGCCACCTCACCCTTGTCGAGCACCACGATGCGGTCCGAATCGAGGATCGTGTTGATCCGGTGCGCGATCGTGATAATTGTCCGGTTGCTGAAAACGGGACTCCGCAGCGTCGTCTGGAGCATTGCGTCCGTCTCGACGTCGACCGCCGCCTGCATTTTTTTTTTTCCCGCAGTTAGCCGAGCGTGTCCCTTGTTTGAGCCATATGACAGCGCATTAACTCACCGTTGCCTCGTCCAGCACCAGGATATTGCTCGGGGCAAGCAACGCGCGCGCCAGGGACACCAGCTGCCTCTGGCCCTGGCTCAGATTCGACCCTCCCTCGTGGATCTGCGCGTCCAGTCTGCCAGTCATGCTCGCCACATGCTCCTTGAGCCGCGCGTGATCCAACGCGCTCCACAGCTCCGTGTCATCGTGGACGTGGCCCGGATCCAGGTTGTCGCGGACCGTGCCCTCGAACAGCGCTGCGTCTTGCGGGATGATGGCGAGACGGCGCCGCAGATCGAGCAGGCCGATTGTGCTTGTGTTCAGCTCATCGATGCTCACGCAGCCGTCCGTCGGCTCAATGATACGGAAGAGGGCAAGGGTCAGCGAACTCTTCCCTGCACCTGTGCGACCGACCACGCCAATCTTCTCCCGTGCCTTGATGTCCAGGTTGATATTTTTCAGCACCAGGTCCAGACCGGGCCTGTATCTGGTACTGAAGTCGTTGAACTTCACCGCACCGTTGGACGGCCACGCGATCGGCGGCCTATTCTTAGAAATGATCTCGGGCGCCTCGCTCGGCAAGCGAGCATACTCCAACACACGTTCCACAGAGACGATATTGGTCTCAACCTCGACCGTCTGCCGGACAATCCAGTTGAGGGATTGGGTGATCTGCAGCGCGTAAGACATGGCCAAACCCACCCAGCCCGCCGACAGCCCGCTGCCTGTCGTCACGGAGACGATGGCAAAGCTTGCGGATGCCAGGATGATGACCGAGCCAATGAACTCGAGCCGGACCGCCAGCCAGCGGTTCGCATTGATGGAGGGGAAGTAGGCCCGCAGATTGGCGTCCACGCGCCACTCATTTTCCTGCGCGAAGCGGCCTTGCTGCCGGTAAGCACGGATTGTGGAGATGCCACTGAGCGACTCTTGGAAGTGCGCGTAGATGGGGCTTTTGCTGACGCTGTCCAGGCGCTTAAGCTCTCGCGACGTGCGCAGGTAGTACCGCTGGATGTACAGGTACAGTGCCCCGAGCGGGATGATCAATACAATGAAGACGGGCACCGTCACCGAAATGACCGCAAGCGTAAACGCAGCTGTTGCTCCGTTAGCCCAAAGAAGCAGCCGGAGGCCAGTTGCATGTGAAGGCTTACCTCTTGCTGAATTGACGAAAAGCATGTTGAATGTGCGCCTGTGACGTTTGTTAGCAACGTTGTACGAGCGGGAAAGACCCCAGTTGTTGGGCAGCTAGACTTACGCCAGAACCTCGTCCACGCGATAGATGTCACTGCCGGTAGTGTTAGCTGCAAGCCAGACAATTCGGCAAACAAATCGAGGATGTGTCTGGGATATGCATGTGGTGCAGCGTGCAGCAACCCCGCTCGCAACGCACCACTCGCATGCAGGCGATGCGCTTTCGTTCGGGTGCAGATTCGTGGAATCTCAACTTACCTGGAAAACCGATTCAGGATACGACCTGCCGGCGTCGTCTCGAAGAAGCTCATTGGCGATCTGAAGATTGCGAAAGCCATCCTCTCATGCAACTTGCGGGATGCCTACGGGGGAGATGTCAGCTGCGCCATCTCCCTGCCAGAAACGGACCCCAGCCGCGGCCACTTACCTCGATGGAGCAGAAGATCCACAGAATGAGGGTCTGAATGACTACAAGTGCAGCGGAGCCAAACCCGAAAGCAAAGTAGATGCCGATGTACTTGCCCACGTTGTGGTTGCCACCGTACTTAGCATTCATCTCAGACCACTGCTTCAGCCAGACACTGCCACCTGAAGCCTTATTAGCACGAGCCAGATGTGGACGATAAGAGACACAATATACCAATTTGAGCCGTTTGTGCGCCAACGAGCGTGAGGATGTAGATGGCGACTGCGATCAGGTTGCTGGTCTTTGCGTACTCCGCGTAGACACTCCATTTGACCTTGCCTTGTTCCGAAAACTCCTTTGTCTGCTTGCTCTTCAAGCCCGCTCCTTCTTCGTCCGTAAGCTTGCCACGAGGGCCGCGGAAGCTTGCAGTACTAGCACGACGCAGCTCGAGACCAGTATGCTTGCGGGCCGTGCCGCCAGCCGGCCGGATTGGCGCCAGCTGCCCAACAGCCTCCTGCGCCTCCTCCGTCTCGAGTTGCTCGTCCGATCCTGAGGTAATGCCATACACGGTTCCGGATTCGTCGCTGCTTCCAATCTCACCCTCGTCCTCGGATTCCTCGTTGTGAGCCGTGCGAATGAGGGTGGAGATTTCTCCCTTCATTGCCATTAGCTGCTCGTACGTGCCGTGCTCGACGATCTTCCCGTGGCGCAGAAGGTGGACGTAGTTCGCCTCCATGAGTACAGGGATCGAATTGGTAGCCAGGATACGGGTTCGACTCGCGAGCAGACCGTTCGGTCCAAGCACATTATTAATAATATGCCTGCCGACGTGCTGGTCCACGGCAGAAAGGACATCATCAAGAAGGTAGATATCAGCTCGAGCGTAGACAGCTCTGGCCAGCGTCAATCGCGCCTTCTGCCCTCCAGAAAGTGAGATGCCGCGCTCTCCAACTTCCGTCTGATCGCCGTCAGGAAGAGATGCGAAGTCGTCAATGAGCGCACAAGCCTTAACAGTCCGGTCATAGAAATGCGGGTCCCAGCGGTAACCAAAGACGATGTTTTCTCTGACAGACGCGTTCATAACCCACGACTGCTGTGCCACATACGCCGTTTTTCCCTTCACCACAACGATACCCTTGAGCTTCCAGAGGTCGCCGAGCATGGATTGTAGCAAAGAGGATTTCCCAGCTCCAACACGACCAACCACACAGGTGAGTTCACCCCTTCTAGCTGTGAAGTTGATCTCCTCAAGAGCGAGCTTCGACTCTGACTTGTTCCAGGTGAAAGTTGCATCCCGGATTCGGACACTCTCTTCTCCATCCTCTTCTACCGGAGGTTCATGAAGGACCGCATCCTCCTGAAGCTCTTCGGCCAGCAAATAGCTGGTGAGACGAGCGACGGCGACACTAGCTTCGATGATGGAGGTAATGACCATGGGGAGAATCGAGAGAGGGAATGTCAACAGGTTGAAAAGCGTCAGAGCCGGGAAAACGATGTCGGTGGTCAGCGGCCGGTCGGTCGTCAGGACAAACACAGCGAAAGTAGAGCAGGAGACCAGGAAAGGAGTCGTTGACCAAGTAAAGTTGGCGAACGCCTGGGCAGCTCCGATCTTCCTGAGAGTCTTGAGCTCCTGATCGTTACGGATAAAGTTGAGCTTGTTCAAGAAAGCTGTGGTCCACGCGTACAGCTTGATGGACTTCATGTTGTTCAAGATTTCGGTCATCAGCCTAGTCCTAGCATCTTTGTTCTTCATCTGCTTCTTCTGCAGGGACTTCATGATGCGAGCGATGAAACCATTGACAGGAATCATTATGATCATGGCGCCGACACCAGCCAGCATACTCAGCCCGACGAGGTTGTAGAGGGAGAGCATACAGAGGGTGATTTGAAAAGGGGCGGACCAGAGCTGGATGCCGAATTGTGTCAAATCTTGAAGACGCTGGGTGTCCACAGCCATGTAGTTTACAATGTCTCCGGTGGACTTAGCCGCTCGTCCCTCGTTTGAGAGGCATAGAGCCTTGGCATAGATTGCGGCAGTGAGCGAAGATTTGACACGCATACCGGTCTCAAAGGCCCTTTGGAAGTACTGGTGGAGACAGGCCGTCTGGGAGACGGACACGGCAAACATTGCAATCGCAATAGCTGCACCGCGGATGGGAGGTTCTGGGTCGTCTGTCCGATAGGAATCGACAAACCTAATCAGCAGACGAAGGAGCTGCGGCTGAACGAATGCTAGGATATCGCTGCCACACTTGATGAGAGAGCCTCGAAAATAGGGCGCGCCAAAAGCCCTGCCCATAGCGATCCACAGAGAAGGATGCTTCTTCTTCTCCAGCTCGTGATGCCAGACCTCCGTGAACCTCTGCACAGTTGCCTCCGTGGTGTCCCGCTTCCTCAGATTCCAAAGATCGTCTTGCGTCAGGAAATTCTTGTACCCATATTTCATCATGGGCGTCATCCAGCTAAAGGTAAGGACAGAGAAGATGTCGGCATATTCAAACGGGCATTCGTCCTCGTCGCCGAGCGCATCGTACGCGCTGAGCTGCTTCGGAACCAACCATTCGAGAACGAACTCGGTCAGTGCCAGCCCGACGCTCACGCAAAACGTTACAAAGTATGCCTGGTGCGTCCTGTATAGGTTCTGGGAAATGAGCGAGCGGAGCTTGACGGCGTAGGCGAGGAGCAGAAGCAGCCAATAGAACAGAACAACGCCGTTGGGGTTGCGCGACCGGTAGTGTTCGAGGTACTGAATATAGAAAATGACACCGAACGAGACGATGGTAACGATGGTGGTCCAGAACCTGAAATCACCGGCCCAGATGTGCTTGTAGTATTCGATCTGCAGACCGGCCTGCAGGGCGTGGGTAGCAATGAGCCCGACGATGATGGACTAGGCGCAGAAAGACATGTTAGACCAGGCTCTGCGACGGATTCCGGCAATCAGCAAACAACTCACCAGCTTTGCGTAGAAGTGCCAATTCCTCCGCACAGGCTGCGGGGCGCATTTGCGCAGGAGGTAGTACACCGCCGCGCCGCCACCCAAGATTCCGAACAGGACGGCAACCGTGGTTATCCAGACGTCGAGGAAACAGCTCGTCAGGTCCCAGCGATAGCGGCTCACCGGCCCCCATCCCTCCGGATCACCGCATAGTGGCTGCTGCCTGGTGGAGTCGGCCGCCAGAAAGCCAACAAAGACGGCGGCGTCGGAGGGCGCGTTCGGGGACAGCAGCGGCGACTGGACAGCGTCGGAGACGTGCATTGAAGCTGTCGCGGCACGGAGCGGTCGAGGGAGTCCACGCTGCGCAAAAGGGCGGATGGAGGAGAAGGGATGTTGAGAAGATGTGTAAGCAGCACCAACGCCCCGGGGCGCCTTTTTAGAAGGCAAGAAGAGCCAACGGGACGATCGGGTTTCCAGACGTCACTCAGGTAAGCGGATAAGCTCCACAGATCGCCCCAAGGCGTGAGCTCGCCAAGCCGCGCACTCTTCGAGTTAGCTTCGGCGTTAACGCCGTGACGCTGGCCGAGAGTGACTGTACATTCGTCGAGCCGCAATTGCGCTCGCGCAAACTATGGACTATCCGCGACCACCTTACTACTTGCCATCCGCGAATTCAATGTGCTGTGATGCGGGGCCGCCCGCATCAGTCATGGCTGCATCCGCATCCGTCTCCCTACCCCTGCTTGCTGCAGACGCCATCTCAGCCACCAGACCCGCTCCCCTCTCCGCCATTTCAGGCTGCTTTTGCTGTTCCTCTCCATACCACTCCTTCGCCGACATGTTTGCGAAGTCCGCGTCTCCGTCGCCACCTACTGATCCGCTGCCGTCGTACGGAGGAGGTTGCTCCACGTCCTGAGCAAGTTCTTCACGGAACAGCACGTTGTCTCCGGAGACGAATTCCTTGAAGCCTGTTAATACTGAAGGCCTGCCCCCCTGCCTAGACGGACTGGAAAACTTACAGCAAGCGCTTGAGGAATGTCTGCGAACCGCTCTTTCAGCGCTTCCTCGCTAGCATACACCAGGAGAACCTCGCGATTTTCCATGGCCGCTGCCGCGAGCGCGTCAACCTCAGAGATGCGCTACAAACTAAGCATTAGCATCGTTGCCCCTTTCCGTTGTCTGGATAAGCTTCACTCACCGACTTCGATATCTGGCCCGTGCTATCGTAGTGAATCCTCCACCAGTCAGTTGAAGTCCGTGCTGCGTCTGCGTTGCCCACCGCCATTGATTCGTCCATGCTCTCATCCACGTCGAATTTGCGCCGACTTTGGATATACGTCACCGCAGGGTCTGATGAGATGCCGCAAAGCCGGTACTTGACCGTTGGGTTGGCTTCTGGTCCTTCTTTCGGCTCCTTGAGAAGACCGGAAAGCTCGTCGTACGCTTTACGCGCCTCTTCTTCCTGACTTTTGAGCACTGCGCCGACGTCAGACAGCTCCTTGATTACAACGACATACCACTTTACCTTCGAGTTTCCTCTTGACTCTGTCGTAGACACTCTGGATTTTCTGGTGCAATCTGGCGTCGCGTTCGGCGTTGGGATTAGGCATGGGATCGCCCGTAGGGCTTAGAGGCTGCATGGTCATAGCTGACATGGCCACCTCCAATAGGTCTAGCGAGCTGCCAGAGGTGCCGTTATAGTGAAATCTTGAGTATCGTTGCGTCTGCGCCTCGATGTCGGCGAGCTCCTTCTTTTTCTCCGCGCAAGCTCTTCTCATCTGCTTTGCCTTCGTCTCGTTCTGGGCCATATATCTGTCGACATACCACGACGAAGGTATGGTCATGTTGAGGCCCGTTGCAGTCGAGTCCGGCTGCTTTACGACCATTACGAGTACTTCAGCAAGACTGCTAATTGACGCCTGTACATCCTTCGAGCCATCAAGATCATTGGACCAAATGGTCTCGTCTAGAACGTCATACAGCGATGCGGGTGCATCAGCACCGCGGTTGCTCAGTATCGGCATTAAGCACTTAAAGCTTGCACTGGACACCTCTCCAGACAGGATTTCTCGGGCAGTAGTTTCGAAAAGCTTGTCGTGCCCAGCACCAGGCTCGATCTGTGAGGCAGCAGCTTGCCATGCATCTAGAAACCTCACAGCTTCCGTATCCCCCACGCTGCCCTCAATCTTGTTCAAGGGTTCGACGCTCCCATACGCACGATCGGTGTAGTCCAGGAAGGCCATGATTCTTTGTGTCTCATGGATGATCTCCGTCCGTCCATCTTCCTGGCGTACGTCGTCGAGGTCAATTGTTTGGGCTACGGCGATGGGGTTTCCTGTCCACCATTGCGGATCTTGGCCGTAATGCGGGAGGAGATGGTTCTTCATGAGAAGTGCGTTGTGAGACATGGGAATGGTGTTGAGAATGGTTATGAGTGAGGGGAGGTAGTCCTGGGATGGTAGAGGTTTCATGAAAGCGGGTTCGCCAGGTTCTCTCTTGCGCTGGGCCGGAGGCGGGTCGGGAACAGTGCTGGAAACGGTGGTCATGGCCCATTGGTTCTGCTCGTAGTACTCCCGGGTCGCAGGGCCGAACTGGACTCCTGATGCGCCCACCACGCCGGTCTCTTGGCCGGCTCCTGCATCTATCAAGGCTGTCAGCGTCTAGCTCGCGATGCTCCGTTTTGCGGGCGCACCCAGGGCCTGGGAGTCTCCCATGTCGGAATCGTGCATACTGTTACTCGGGGTATTGGGCCGGGTGGCAGCAGTGCTCTGAGGGTATTGGGAGAGGGACTCGTTCGCGTGGTCGATTTGGAAAGCTGCTCGCGCATTGGTCAGGCACCGCAGCGCAGGCGCTAGGAGCCGCGCAGGGAGCACTCACAAGGTATTCCAGCGTACTGGTTGCTGCCGCCATCACGGTCTTGCGAGAAGAGCGTTTCGTCGTACTTGTCGGCGGCGTAGCGATTGGGATCTTGCTCGAAGTTGCTGATGGCGCGGTCTAGGTCACCGTTGGCATCCTGGTCGAGTGTCAGCCCACGTAGCGTCCGAAGGGGGAGCGCTTCCCTCACCTTGATGTAGCGCGGCGCAAATTTTGGGTCGGGTCTCCTGCCGGTAACGATCTCGCAAAAGCTGAGAAAGCTGTCGACGTCTTCTTGCGACGGTTCCGCCATGTTGTGACGGCGGACAGGCGGTGCAGAAGCTACAGCTGGTACATGAGCCTCTGGTGTGAGGTGACGCTTGCTGGACTCGACTGCGCCTAAGCAAGCATGACGCTGCCAGGAAAAGCGCGAGGTTCTGGGGTAGCTGCGGGCTTGAAAGCTGTCGAGCCCCCACGGAAGCTTGAAGCTCCGCGCAATGACGCCGGACCGGGTCCGTGCACCATCAGGCACTGCACCAGTCGCTTTAGGAAGAGCAGAATCGCTGTTTTATCTACCAAACGCCAGCCAATACTCAGGTATGTCTATGACAACACGCAGAGCCTAGTTTTATAGTACATTGTCACCCTTGACCATCAAGCTATTTCCGCCCCGATTCACTCCCGCTTTTTGTACAGCCAGCTCATGTATCCTTCCACACTGACGGGCTCGTTAGCCTGTGGCTCTGTTGGCTGAACCACCTTCGACCCCCCTAGAGGCTCGAGAACAATCTTGTCTTTGCCCTTTTCTTCCTCATCCTTCTGCTCGCGCCATTCTCGACCGCTCTTGCTCATCTCGCGCAGCTTCCGCTGATAGAAATTCAGCACCTTCTCTTCCTCTTCAAGGCCTTCTTTCCTGATCTCAGGATCGGCCAGTCCAACAGCCCGCCGCCTCTTAGACTCGTGGTAGCGTTTTTGCCCATCTGAGGGCGAAAGCTCTTCGAACTGGTAATCCACCGTCCATTCCGTGTCCTCGCGCACATCTTTCACACGACCTACGGGTTCACCGTTGATCTTGTTGCGCGTCCAGAGTTTCAATGCGAGGAGTGGGCCGGAGTACGGCTCTTCCTTGGGCTGGTCTGCCGTGATGTCGCTGTCTGAGTCAACAGTTTCCTCCAGTATCTTATTCTCAAGAGCCTCAGGTTGGACCTGCGGGGCCAGAGAGCTCCACTGGGGTTCCTCTTCTGGGATCTCGAACAGCTCCGGCAGCGCCACCCCGTCAACCGTTTGGTGGTCAGGAGCAGTGGGCTGGTTCGCAACACGAAGTGTGACATCTTCGTGATCCTCACGATCAGCTCCCTCCGGTGTCTCATCGCTTGTTAACCCGAGAACCTTCCTCTCCCACGCTTCAGTTCTTGCCTTGTTGGACTCTTGGATTGCTCGGACTTCCTCTTCCGGCATTGGCTGAGCAAAGATGTACATGAATGGTTCAGAACCTTCGCGAGTCTCGAAATGGAAGCGGATAGACTGATATGGGGTTAGCGACAAGAAGTCTCATGTCCATAGTCCATAAATGCTTACAGTCTCAGGGAACTTTTCCGTTGCCATATTCAGAACTTTGTTGAGGAGGTCGACACTAAGACGGAATTCTTGGTCGCCCAAATGGCGTGTCCCGCTCGCGGGGCTGTGGAGCGCCATGTCCATATCGTCCAAGCTGACGTACTGGAAACCGAAGATGCGCTCAATGTTGTGATAAGCAACAAAAATGCCATCCATCCTACCCATGCGAACCTGTAGTGAGTATTTGAGCATGGTTGATCTCATCATATCATAATATTCGCGCTCAAACGATTCGTAATTGCCAGTGCCGGTTTTGATCTGGTAACCCGTATTCTCCTCCCAGTCCTGCACGTCCATACGGATGGAAACAACAGCACGAGTTTTGAGATCAAACATACCGGTGCCAGGGAGACGGTTGTCCTGAGCATCGAGCTGTGAGCGCATGAGCATGTCGCCTTGGGTCGTGTAGTGATATGACTCCGGAACCTCGCGTTCCTCATCCGAGACTTGGTCCGGGTGCCCCCTTCGGTAGCGCTCGAACTCTTCCATTGGCAAGGTAAGCAACTTCTCCATAGAACGGCCCAGCATGCTCAGAATGTTGGCTGTGTCGTACTGTTTGTCAGCGTCGATGGCATATGTACCATTCTGCCACCGGAGGAAAATGGCCGCGGGCAACCGGTTGATCCGAGTAAAGGTGCTAAGTTGCTCGGAGAACCCCTTCGATAGCATCGAAAGATTTAACTCTCGCCAACGTGAAAGTAGGAAATGGAAATGAGCTAGCACGGCGGTCATACTCGAAGTAGAGCCAACATATCGTTTCCCAAGGCTGCGGGCAAGATTGGAGAGAGTTTCATCTTGGGACGATGTTATGTACTTCTTCAGCAGGTCAAAATTGAAGTCCGCAACCGGCATGATCTTTTGCAGGTAAGGATCAAAGTTGTAGACCTGAGTTCTCGTATCTTGGAGGTGGTATACGCCGGGGCTGTGAATAGAGTCAACAACCGAGGGTAATCAAGGCGCCACGAACACATACTTGAACAGCACACGGTCTAACCCATAAGAGAGTTGGGGGATTGGCGGTTGCTCCACATCGATCGCTGGTAATGTTAGCAGAGCAAGGGCTGAGGTGGAGTCGGGGCTTACGCGTAAGCTGGACATCCCTGGCCAACACACTGTCAACGAAGTCCCGCTCCTGCCTCTTCTTTGGGTGTTTCTTGGTGCGCAGAAGCGCTGCCTTGAGCGTCTGCGCTCTATCGGTTTTGGCGGCTGCAGCCAAAACTTCCGCAGCCCCATTCCCCGCGGCCCGTTCAAGCACTTGGCCAATGTCAAGATTCTTCCCCGCTTTCTTTTTCTGTTTCTGCATTTCTGCTTTAGCAGCCCTTTTGAGCAACCTAGCAGCATGTCTGGCCCTTTTATCAGCCCTTTTCGCTTCTTTTGCGTCTATGTCCGTGTTCGCCTTGCTGGTCTCCGAACCGTCCTCGGCCTGTGGACCTTGGTCGTCTGCTGAAGGATTTTCAACAGCGCCAGGGCTGTCACTGTTCTCTTCCCTCCCCGGTGAACTGAGGATTTTGCGGACCTTCGGTGGGCTTTCACTACGCTTTCTCGCCTCTGCGGCCTGTTTTCTCGCCTCCCTCCTCCTCGCCTTACTATTCTTGCCCTTTTTTGGGGCATTCTCCTTGTCGCCACCGCTGGTATTTGCCTTGTCGAGCTTATCCTCGGCAGGGGCAGCATTGTCCTGCGCGTGGAGGACAGCGACGGCGTGGAATCGGCGGGCGGCGCAAAAGGCATCAAGAGGTCGCGCGGGCGGCGCAGCTCGCAGGGTGCGGAGGCATGGCTGGCAAACGTAGGGACGCGGAGCTTGCAAGCGGCGCAAGCAGGTGCGGCCTAGCATTTGGCGCGCAATGGAAGTGCGCACGGGATGGAAGCGAAATAGAGGCAGTCGGGGAGGCTGGGACGCGATCGAGTGCTGTGCGCGGAGCGGCGTTGATGTGCTCCAACGCACAAAAAATGATGATCCTCCGATTAGATCGGCGGCGCGCAGGGGGTCCGCGGCAAGACAGCGCAGCCTTAGGCAGCCGGTGCTTCCCGTTTGGGACCGTAAAATACCGAAGCCATGTTGCTAACGACTGGCGCGGCGATGGCGTGAAACAGGCGGCAGCTGTTTCGGGACTGTGCTGCACGCGGCGGACGTGTTTGACAGCGTGCCAGGGCGCCAGGCAGCGCGTGCGGCGCAGACGGGTGACGGGCTCACCTCAGGCGGCGGCTGCCATACGAGTGCGAAATCACAGGCGGGTGGCTCGTGTCGCCCGCTTGGGGGAGCTTTCTGTCGCGTCCGGGCCCGCCCCTAAGCGCCATGCAGTTAACCCACTGACGTATTCCCGCAGCTGCCAACCCTGCGCGAGAGCTCACACAACTCTCCCCTCTCGCGCCTCACTGTGTCCGCCCGCGGGCCATGCCCCAAGAGCTCCCCCCAGCCGCAGACGCGATGGAACGCCCCGCCAGCAAGGACCTATCCCTTCCCGCCCCGCTGGTTATGTCCTGAGCTCTCCAAATTGCATTCACGCTCGGCCGCCCCACGCCATTCACTCATCGCTCGCGACTGCGCCCACCCTCTGCCCAGCTGAGACTCGACTCTCGTCTGACCGCGACCACCGCTTGCGCCCTCCACCCCAAGCGCGCGCCGTCGCGACCATCCGCGATGCAGACGCCGTCCTCCAAGGGCGCCAGAAGAAAAAGCCTCTTCAGCGGCGCGCTGTCGCTCAATCCGCTGGCCGCCCTGACCCCCATCCACGACTCCGCCGAGAGTGCCAGAGAGAAGCCCAAGACGCTGCAGAAGCGCCGCGCCAGCTCCTTCCTGGACGTGTCGCGGACATCCAGTCCCTTTGGTTCCGACACTTATTCGCCCAGGTCGCCCGCGCCCGCCTACTCTCCTGTGCCGTCGCCCATAGACACCAGGGGCGCTCGGAACCGCAATGTGCCCCGGATTGGCTCATGGATATCCGGCCGCTCCCAGTCTGTGTCGGATGATCCGGATGATGAGCCGCTCAGCGCCGTATCCAGCAAGGCGCCTTCGGTCAATTGGGGAGAATTGCACGATGTCGGCTTGCGCTCGCGCAATGTGCTCCTGAACGGCGAGGTGCAGACCAGCAGCACCCTCTTCCGCCGGAAGAAGGAGTACCTGGTCCTGACCGAGACGCACCTTGTGCGCTTCAAGAACCAGCACAAGGCTGCCGAAACCTTTCCGGACATACTCTCCCCTTTGCAGCGAAGCTCGTCTCTCAGCCGCCGCCATAGCCAAAATCCCTCCTTCGGCTCCACCCAAGACTTCCAATCATTCGTGTCGGACCATTCCGGTGATCGAAACGTCGGGACCCCACTTCGTCAGCTTATCGCTGTCTATCAGCTCGTCGACGATCGGCCATATTTCGCTTTCGAGATATCGTACATTGAAGAAGAGAGCAACAATGCATATTCTATGACCTTACAGTTCGGCACTCCGGATGAAATGCGCATGTGGCTCAAGGCCATCCGGGCCGCCGCCAACCGCGTGCGGAATGTGGACTCATATCCCATCTCCGAGCAGAACATCCGACTCGCTGCGAGAATCGTCGAGCGCGAAGGAGACTACGACCCGAACAACTTTGCTCTCTACAAGGTCATCCAGCGGCCCATGGGCCATTCTAAGGCGGCGTCGTCATCATCGGACGACCTTACCAAGGTCACGTCTAGTATATGCTTCCTCGCCATCGGCATCCACAAGGTCCATTTGATCCCGGTCTTCAAAGCGCGGCAGCGCTCCTCTAGCCCCAACCTGCTATCATACCCTCACGAGGTGTCGTTCGGGCTGCTGGCTCTCACATCAGTGCGGCTAAGTGATAGTGATGATACGTTTGAACTGGTTTTTAGACTGCCAATGCAAAAGCCGAAGACACTGCTCATGGCTTCTCTCGCAGCTGGAGATATTGCGACGCGCCTCCATCATGTCGACCATTTCTTACGCCCCGAATGGGATCCTCGCCCTTACATTTTCCTGGTTCCTGACGCGGTTAAAGCACAGATCAATGCCACTTCGACCACTCAGACTGTTGATGAGATGTCTTTGGATCGAACATTGTGTGCGTATTGCATTGCTTACAACATCCCGCCGAATATTATACGATACCAAGTCACGTATCCGAGCGAGGATTGGCCACGTTTCCAACTTTTGCCGCCTGACAATCCGAGGAGGCCTGTATACGGGCCTTTGGAGCTCCTTGCAGTCATGAGAGCCCTTCGCTACAACGAGACGTTCGGCTCCATTTCTTTTGCGGGTATTCAACTCGACGTCCTCAATGAGCTGTACGACAGGTTTGGCTCGGATCACGTATGCACGAGGACCAAACGCGGAACTCCTATCAACCTGCCTCTTGAGGATCTGGAGAGATCTTGTCTATTGGTCCAAGAAATCAGGGCGCTTGCTGTTACGAGTAGGAAACTCCGCCGAATGGATTTCACCTCTTGCATTTCCCGCCAGCCTGCAGATTACGTGGACGAGAGTAAATCGAAAGACATTGGATGTGGCATTGTTGAAGCACTGTTTCCACTGTGCAAGTACCAGACAACAAATGTGGACTGGATCGTGCTGAACAACATCCAGCTGGGCGAGACGGATCTCGATTACCTGATCGCTGCGGCTGCCGAGAAAATGTGCCATTTCCGTGGCTTGGAGATGCGTCGGTGCGGCTTGAATGAGAGAAAAATGTCCCTGGTTTTGGATGCTCTGCGCACTCAGGAGAATACTCTCGAGGCAATCGACATTTCCAGCAATCCGGCGCGTTTGGTCCCGGCAATCTTCGAGCCCCAGTTGAGCGTTTTCGGCTATATACGCGTGTTGAACCTCTGCAATGTTGCGCATACGGCCGGCCCCGAGCCGTTGATAAAAGCCGATACTCTGCTCGCTTGGCGGCTACACGCACTCAACCTCAGCGGGACGGTTCTGAACCACGAGACGGTCGATGCTATATCGATATATTTGGCAAGCCCGCAGTCCAATTCCTTACGTGAGTTGCGAGTGGACCACACCGGCCTCACTGGCAGACATATTGCCCAGTTGATGTTTTCTATGAACAGCAGTCCTGGCTCCTCTCGAGATCTCCTAATGGACGTCAGTCAAAATCGCATAGAGATATTCCACGACGAATTCGCTGCCGCAATTTCCGAGAACTACGCCCCATCGCAGCTCATCATTACTCTGATTGACTATGAGGAAGAATCGAACTTTGCGCAGCTAATCCTGGCGATCGCAAAGAACAATACCGTCAAGCATCTCGACATCACTAAAGTTTCCTTGCCGAACGACGCCTCAGAACAGACCTGTCAAGCGCTTGAACGAATGTTCACTGAAAACACGACACTTGTCAGCTTGGACATCTCTGGTGAAAACTCGAAGCTCGAGATAGCCAAATTAGGCGTTGGGATAAACAAGGCATTATGCGGGCTACAGCACAACAAGTCCCTAAAAGTACTCCACATTCAGAACCAGAACCTCGGGTTGCAGGGGGCAAGCACTCTGGCAGACGTGCTCAAGGTCAACACCACCCTGGAGGAAGTTCACTGTGAGAACAATGGGATCCCTCTTCAGGGATTCACCGACCTGGTGAACTCACTGCATTACAACACCACCATACGATGGCTACCGCCCATGATCGAAAGCCGTCAAGAAACGCTCCGCCAGACGGAGATGGCAGTCAAAAACATGCGCACTGACACGTCTCACCACGACAAGTCAAAGGCATCATCCCTTCGCAACAAGGTCGCCATAAAAATGGGAAAGCACCCGATTGAGAAGCACGCCCCTCAGCAGCTGTCGGAACAAGATGTACAGGCAGCTCTGCGATTAGTCCAAGAAAGCTGGGATAGACAAGCGCACCGTCTTAGCCTATATCTCCAGCGGAATGCCAACCTCGCCGCGGGCATCGATACGCCCCTAGAGGTTGAAGAAGAGCAATTTGAGAGGCCTCATGAACGGCCACTGAGTATGGGCAAGATTCTTGAGCAGGTACAGATCGAACGCACTCCCACAGTTGAGAAAGACGCGCTTTTCGAGCCGGATGCTCTCAGCATCAATACGATGAACACTGCACGCCAGCAGAGGCGCCGACTTAGTGAAGAGAACTGGTCTCCAACCCATCGACGGAGCCTTGAGCACCAACATGCGTCATTCCCAGCTCGACCAAGCAGTGCAACTGCCACGGACGGCAATGAGGCACCGGAAAGACGGGATACTCTAGGAGAAGAGTCTGGCTATGATCCCGTCACAATAGCGCTTGCGAAAGAACTGGAAGTATCTTTTGCAGATGCGCAGACACTCATTGATACCGACTTCGCAGCGCGGCTTGCACAAATGAGCCCAGTAGGCTCGCCGACTTCTCCCACGTTTCCAGCATCTCCAACAACACCGAGAGCCCTCCCGATACGGACTGGAGGGAAGCAGCATTAAACGCTTTTCATTCCCAGATGACCTTTTTTTGGTCGCTCCTGACTTAGGAAATTCGGAGGGTATTAAAAAAGGGACTTTTTTTTAGGGTGGATTTGTGAATAAGGGTCACTTACTGGGAGCTCAGCAGTAGAGCATGCATTCAGGCGTTGTATACCATATAGGGCTTTTCTTTTCGTCACTTTTCCTCGGTCGGCGCAATCTTGCCCAATCTGCTTCCATTAAATCTCGTTCGACACGTTGGAAGAGGTTCACATAAGGCGAAAAGCATTTCTTGATGTTGTCATCTGCTGGCTTCTTTCAGTCACTCTTGCATTTCCTATGTATAAGCGGGTCTCAGCAAGCAACGAAGTTCACGGGTCCTATGAATGTTCGATACTTTTTCCTGTCTTTGAGTCCATCGTTTTCTCGCGCCCTCTCTGCCTTGAGCATTACAAAAGCCTATCCGCTTCTCCTTTGTCACTCTGGAAGTGTCATTCTCTACGAGATTTTCTTCCCCCTAAGCGTTGAGCGGAACATAGTGTGTGGAATGGCTGCGCCGAGACACGAGCAATGTCTTGGTTCTACTGTACATAGTAAGGTGGAACAGGAGGGATTATACACATCGAACCATGGTAGATGACTACCATACGTCATTCCACCACCATTCTTTTGACGCGACGCGACGATGGTTCAGAACCAACGGTCCTCTTCGGGCCCGTTTCGTCGACATCATCACCGTCACCCTTTTCCGGCGAAGTGCTGCGGATCGTAATAATATGTCGTGCGACCCCCAGGATTTCCTGGTTGCTCACCCGAAGCGAGCCGCTTTTTCGCCCCATCCCATCGTGTCGGGGCGTTTTTGGAGAACCACCGGACCGCGGTCCCAGAGTCAGATCTTATCGTCTTTTTGCACGACCAGCACCAAATTGCGGGCTGTGCACACCGCAATCGTCGATGCCGACCCCAGTTTTTTTTCTTTCCCCTCCTCGACCATCTAGCGGAGTCGTTATCTGACTAGTTCCGGATCAAGAGTCATGGTCAACCGATAGCCTCGATTTTATTTTTCTGCCGCGCGCTGAGCGGCGCCCGTTCCTGCCTTTCTTGACACCGCTCGTTGGTGTGTGGCCCGCCGCGTCAGCCGGAGCTGCGGAAGTGGATGGGCGGGACTTTTTGGGAGAGAGGGGTAGGTAGGTGGTGGCCGGTAAGCCTGACAGTGTGATGGAATCTCATCCTTGTTTGTTTGCGCGTACGCTCCTCCTCCTCCTCCTCTTCCTCCTCCTCCTTGCAATCAAGCGAAACGAACGGCGTCTGTTGCTATTCACTCCGGCGCTACCTTATTGTTGAGTTTAAACTTTCCGTTCGTCCGGCATACGAGAGGCGTTTAACTCTGTATAATACAGCCGTTGAAACGGGTTTTATGGGGTATTAGAGGAGTGGACATCGATGGAGTACGCGTTGACCAATAAGCTCTTTGGCTTACTAGTTCGACGAGAACTGCCGTCGGGGGGCGATTTGTTTGTTTGTTTGTTGGTAGTGACCAAAATGTATAAACAAGCATATTTAATGGTTGACAATCTTGGCAGTTATGCACAACAGCCGTTCCTCAAAGATCGCAGTACCCATGGAATTGCTTGGCGATCGATGACTCTGGCTTGGGTGTTATAGTGTACGTGGTCCGCTACCTTACTTACTCGTTAGATAGGCTTGTGGCTTGCTGCTCGCTGTTGGAGCGTTATCAAACATCATAATTGAGTGCCACTGTTGCTTACTGTGCATCCTCTTGACATCATACACAATCTCGACATGGAAAATCGTCGCTCTATATTGCCAAATCATCCAGCATTTGTATTTAAACTGTACAGTGGAGTAGAATTCGAATTAAATGTTTAACATATGTCAACACGATGACCATTTCCCCCCTTAACAACATCATCTAACACTGCAGAACTGGCTCCCTCGAGATATAGTAGAATGATTACGAAGCCTACCAAAGACGAAGTGTGGTAACTCCATGATCAAACGCTGCTATCAAAAAGTGCCTAACATTTTCTCTTACGGGGACGGGGTATTGTTATTATCCTCCAGCAACAACATGTGGCGCTTCTGGAGCAACCTAACGTGCACGCCGACGAGATTGACGCCGTAATCAGGCTCCAGATACAGGAGACCCTCGTCCGGGTCCGTCTCCCTCGTCGGGATGCCCAGCAACCCGTAGACGAGATCGCGGGGGTCGCTGGCGACGAACGACAGGGAGACCGTCTTCGCGTGCAGCTCTTCAAACGTCATGCGTTCCTCCTCGCCCTCGCGCTGCTCGGCCTGCCACAGGTTGCCCATGAGGTGTGCGTGCAGGGCGCCCGGCAGGCGGTGCAGCGGCAGGCGGTGCTTGAGGGCGACGATGCGGTCCGTGGCGCGCGCGACGAGGGCCCACGCGATGCGTGCGCGCCCCCAGTGCAGCGCCGTCGCCGCCGACGACAGGGCGATCTCCTGGATCACCCACACGCGCCGGAACCACGCCAGCCCGAAGAAGGGCTCCAGCGCCGCCCAGCGGTCCGCCAGGATCGCCGAGCTGCGCTGCTTTCCGCTACCGGCTTCGGCGGTGGACGTTAGGGATAGGGAAGATAGAGAGGAAAGGGAGGAGGTGGATGAGGCGGCGGAGGTGGCGGAGAAGAGGCTGTCGTCGGAGTTGATGCGGGACGAGCTGTTTAGGAGATGCGGATCCGAGGTGTCTTGCTCGTCCCACGTTGCGGGCGGATTGGCTGGGGTGAGAGTCTGGTTTACCAGGGCGCAGAGGGCGTTGAAGGCGGCTCGGGGCTGCTCGTCGCTGGAAGGTTGGCCCAGCCAGACGAGCACGCGTGCTGCGCGCTTGTAGATCAGGCGCATCAGTCTGACCTGGTGGCCTTTCTCGCTGTCGTCGGCCTGGTTGATGCAGATGCCGTCGGCCCAGACGACCCGCGGTTCCGTCGGCGAGCGGAAACGCCGCAGCGCGGCCGCCAGGTTGCTGGTGATCCTGATGGTGGCCTCATTGCATTTGACCGATTCACGAATGTCCGGACTGCCCCATACGTACGAGATTGCTTCGTACGACGGCGATGGTGAATGTCGATCCAGGTGCGATACGAAGAGACGGCAATGTATTGGTTCTGTGAGTGTTCCCGGCTGTATCTCAAGAAGACGAATCGAGTTCGGATGCGTAAGCGGTTGGTATAGTTCACCAGTAGTCGATTTAGCACCTGGTGCGGGGAAGCTGGTTGAACATGGTCCGAAGGCTACTGGAGCAGTCATTGGAGCATTTTGGGTTGTTTGGAACTGCTCTGCACGCGGTGCGGAGCGATTGTGGACTTCTCTTGTGAATGGCGGTGAAGTGAAGTTGTAGTGGTGGATGCAGATGTTGGAATCGTGGCGCAGTGCTGCGGGGTTCATCCGAACCCGTCGTGGCGTCCATAATCACGCCACAATTGCCGACCAGGTCGGCTACAGTAATCCATTGAGCTTCCGCTCATGGTAATTGAAGCTACTCATGAAGCTGACGAGATGACAAATGGCATACTCATCACCCGAATAGGCATAAACGTCTTCCTTGCGCCGTTGCGTCTGCGATCACTAGTTTATGCGCAGCAGAGGAATGAACAGCAACAGAGTCAGGTCGGACTGGATCCCTATAAAATCTTTTTGGTCTTTTTTTTCTTCTGCTATCTTGTCTCCCCTATTCCCACCGTCCGGCAAAGAACCCTTTTCAATCAACTAAATCAATCGCCACGCAAATCGCCTGTGCTAGCTAGCTTGGCCTCGAGTAATGCTACTGACCAGGAGAGAGCTAAGAAAAAAAGAAAAGAAAAAGTGGGAAATGGGGGTACCCTAGTATACAGCATATCATGTTTTGGTTGTGGGTAGCACTCGACTCGCTACCTTGTAATTGTTCACCCCGCCACGCTGCTCCACGCTTTCCTCCTTTACGGAGCACTCTCCTCCACAGCCATCAGCTCGCTCGTGCCGTTCGCGCCCTCAGTAGCGGCCTCCGCCTCCGCCGCCGCAGTTTCCGCAGCCGCAGCCTCAGCCTCGGCAGCAGCCTTCTCCGCCGCCGCCTTCTCCGCCTCAACCGCGGCGTTCAGAGCAGCGACCTTGGCCTCGACGATGGCCTCGCCGACGATGGCCTCCTCGACCGCTGCCTTCCTCCTGAAGACGCGAGACCAGCGCTCACCCCAGGCCTTGATCAACTTGCCCTTCTCCTCGTCCATGCCATTGCTGCCGTCCGCCTCGATGAAGCCGTCAGCCGCGCCCTGAGCCAGACCGGTGGTGACGTCGTCGATGACCTGGAAAAGCTGCCTCATGGCGTCGCGCTCCTTGGTCAGCGTGTCATCCAGCAGCTGCAACTGCTCCTCCGGCAGCCCTTTCTGAAGCCTGGCAGAAACGATCTGACGAACACGGTTGGTAACCTTGCCGACCGTACCGGCAACCATCTCGAAGATCCAGCTCTCGGAAAGGGAGACGCCGGCTCCAAGACGGTCGCCGAGCGCCCACTGTACGACGCCCATGGGCGACAGGATCGTGTAGTTGAGCAGCTTGTCCACAATGTTGACAGCGATGCCAGGCTGGTCCTTCCAGTAGTCGGCCACGCTGGTGATGATCTGCCTGCGAGCCGTCTCTGAGGCCGGGCCAATGGCGAGAAGGCGCTCCTTGCAGCGCTCGATGCAGGACAGAACGTGTGAGAGCGATTTCGATCCAATGTAGCAGATGCAAGTGACGTAAGCATCCGTCGAAGGGACAAGCACGTCCGCAACGTTGTGCTCTGCAGCCTGCTGGTGAATCTTGTTGATGACCTCCTGAATCTCATCCTCCGGTGCCTTCTTCTTGAGCAACGACAAAAGTTCACGACCTTCCGGAGCGTAGGGAGTCTGATCCGACTCATACTTGAAGTCGGGAGTATCCTTCTCCTTGGCCTCAGAAATCAGGTTGGGCCACTCCGGGGGCAACGTCTCCCTGATGCGCTTGGCGAAACTCAACCGGATTTCCTTGTCCAAAGCTCCGATAATGAAGGCCTTGCGCGGGTGAACGTCAGGCATCTCGGCCTCCTCACTCCACTCAGACCACTTCCAGCGGAAGTCGAAATTGCTCAGGTGGTGGGCAAACCAGTCCAAGAACCGGTAAGTAAGCTCCATGTCCATAACATCCACTTGGCGGAACAGGAACCGAATAGCACGACCAAGACTGGGGGCAATGGCGCCAGGAGCCAGCTTGCAGGCTTCGGTGATGATGGCATGGTAGTAGACAAGCTTGTGCTCGGGTGTGGGAAGCGTGAACATCTGCGAGAAGACTGCATCGACCGCCACATCCTCGGGCTTCCACGTTCCATGCTCTTCAGTTTCCTTGAGCCTGTCGAAAGGAGTGCCGCGCTTGACAAACGTGTCCGGAGCCCAGTAGCAGTCAATCTCGATCAGGAACTTAGCCACGGCCACACGGTTGTAGTCGAGAATGTTGATGGTGTCGACGAGCGAATCGCGGAGCAATGACGCCGCAATATCCGAGGTCTTGGGCACAGTCTCAACGTCCTGATCGGCGTACAGGGAAAAGTACGACTCGGGAAAGAGGGGCCGCGGTCCTGGGTTGACGGGCGAGGGAACGTTGATGGTCGGGAACTCGTACTTGGTCGGCTCCTTGACCTCTTCGGAGCCGTTCTCCCTCTTGACCGGCTTGTAGGGCTTCGGGATGAACGAAAGCTTCCAGCCCTTCTCAGCTTCGTTCTGGAGCTGCTTCTGCAGGAATGAAATCACGCTCTGGTACCCGTACGGCCTCTCATCCGTGTTTCCTGCAACGCCCGGGAACTGCTCGACCATGGCCTCCAAAACGTGCGAGGCGGACGCTACGATCTCCGTCTTCTCGAGAATGGCCGTGGCACTCTCCTGGGCACCAGGGGCACCAGTGGAGATGACGTAGGGGACCGTAAGGAGGATTATTTTCACGAGCTCAAGGCCGACGGTCTGCGAAAAGAAATTAGCATTCGTGTCAAGACTCTCCGGACGTCTTCGTCTACTCACATCTTCGGTGGAAGCAGCTTGCAAGTCTACAGCCCTGCTGAAGAGCTCGTCCAGGATGGTGAAAACGCCGTCGCCCTCGAACAAGCCCTGGAGACACGCTAGGAAGCGTAGTAGAAGCTTGAAAGTCCTCCAATTGCCCGCTTCCAGATTCTCCTGCGTGATCCTTTGCGTCTCGCTGAGCACCTCCTTGACCAGCTCAGGCTTCGTGTCGTTGATGTAGAGAACGACGGCTGCAGAGAAGGGAATCTTGAACGGCTGCTCAGTGACCAGCTGGATGATCAGGTGGAGGAAGCTGGCCTTGGCCTCTTCGTCTTCGTAATTGTCCGAGGCCAGGCGGGCAATGTCGCGCGCATCGTCCTCGGCGTCCCTGGCGGGGGACTCGGCAATGGTCAGCAGCTGCCTGCGCATCTTGCCGATGATGGGCTCCTCCATGCGGCGGCGCGTAGGCCTGCGTTCGTCGCGGCGGTCATCCCATTCGTCATCTGCGCACGATTGGGTCAGTTTCCGAGCAGAAACAGTCGAAAGGAGGGACATCCGTACCGTTGTACCTGCGCTTGCGCTTGTTGCCGCGGTCGTAGAAGCGACCAGACGGCCGCGGCGAAGGGCCGTCAGCCATGTCGTCGTCTCCGTGGAGTTCGGTGTGGGCACAGCGGGGACGGTGCTTAGTCGAGGGCGACGGGGCGGGCCGGTAGAAGTCGCCAACCTTGTCCCAGTCCTTGTAGATGCTGTAGAAGGAGGGTTGGGGAACGCGGCGCGAATGTGCCTGCCAGGAATTGTTGCGGCGCCTGCGAGCTTCCAAGAGCTTGCGCGGGCCCACGGGCACGCGCATGTCCCGACGAAAGGCCGGTTCGCTTGGCGTGTTTGGTTCGTTTGCCCCATTGTCCGGCCTCACCCCATCCAACACCATGGTCGACTCGAATTGAAATGCAAGATCTAACCGCTTTGGACTCAGACCTCCCATATCGTCTTCCACCTCACCGTCTTCCAGTTCGTCATGAGCATGCTCCCTGAATTCACGCGCCACTTCACGGATGTCTTGATGATACGTCGAAGCATCCTGGTAAGCAATACCTTCCATGGCGCTCGCCATGGTTGAAGTGACTCTGCTGTGCAAAGGCCAAGAGGCTTGGAGTTGTTGGTGGTGGTGGTTGAAGAGGAGTGGTGCAACCTGAAGAACGCCAATTTAAGCAAACCCTGAAGAGCTCTACATCTCATACCTCATGCATGTGCTCTTGCACCTGCAGCTGTTGCAGTTGCTGCTGCACGTGGGGCAAGCACCTGACCAAGATAGAAGGCGTGCATATGAAGTGCCTAAGCATTATTGTGATTGTAGTCTGTGTATGCGTGTATGCGCGCAACGATGATGATGGACCAGACATGGGCAAGGATAATGATGACGGTGAAGATGAAAACGGGTCAAGCAACATCTTTCAGTCGAAGAGACAGTCCCTGGAGCACAACATCCCATGTCAAGCAGAACCGCACCGTTGCCAGTCCCGGAAAGCAAAGAATCCCCACCCGTGGTTGGTATGTGGCCCGAGCCGGTCTGGCTCATTCGCGATGTCTTCAATAGCCAACGTCTCCAGCACCAGCAATGAAATCCAAGCCAAAGATTTTTTCAGCAGCCCTTGCTCCCGCCGAATAAGTAAAGCTGTGCCAAAGAAGCAACCGATTTCCGAGTCTTTTGACGAGAGCGTGAAAGGAGAGAGCAAGAAAACGTTTTTCACACCCACCGGTTGAGAGAAATGTTCGGGAAGAATAGGCCGCTGCTGCTCTCACTTCGCTTTCAGAAAAATGGGGTAAGAAAAGGGAACAAGGAGAAAAAAATGTTGAAATCTACCACCATTGGTATTCCTCTCACCGATACAACACGTTTGCAACCACGAAAACCCAGAGCCTGTCCCGCGTGTCCACAACCAGAGCCAAAGCTCCCCCACGTATCCCAAATGACCCCAGGGAAAGAGCCGAAGATGGAGACTGAACAACAGAAGCTGGAAACCCGCCATTGGAAGAAAAAAGAAAAAGAAAGAAAGACGCTCATGCAGAAGCCTTGGGCTTCAAGCTTCCCGACTCTCCAGTGATCCATCAGAACCCTTCAATTTTGATTGCTGCGTACCCAGTTTCGAGAAGCGCCGTTGGGCAGAACAAGTGACATCTACGGAGCAACCAAACCGCGGGGGACCGAGCAAGTTAGACGTCTGCCCGATGAAGGAAACATGATGTTAGTCGTGAAATTTTTCTTTCCGATTCCGTCCATCCGGGTAACGGGCCGCGCGTGTACTCGAGTGCCCTCCATGTTTGTCGCTGGAAGGCAGCGGCCATCAACCCAATTCTTTGCCCTTTGAAACCAAGCCCGGGGCGAGAAGAAGAGATGCCGTGCCAGAGCAATGAAAGACATAACATGACTTCATGACGCATATGCCCGGGGCGTCTCTAGTCCAACCGAGCCATCATCTGGTCTTTCGTGAGCGGCTTGAAGTCGGGCGACTCAATGTCTAACCCCCGAGCGACCAGGGTGGGGCGGATGTGCGGGGGCACGAGCTTGGTGTTGAGTTGGGGCGCAATCGAGAGTTCTTTCAACCGTCAGCATCGCTCGTCGGACATCACTCAAAGAACATACCATGGTGAGTGAATTCAAACAGGTTCGGCAGCTCCTTCACGGCGCCGTTGGGGTGACGGGAATCCGGGAACCTGGTGTTAGGGTCCCTGAGCTCATCAAAGAAGGGGTGAACCATGGCCTCGACTGCGGAAAGCCTCTGCGTGGGCGTGTACTCGAGCAGCTTGGAAATCAGGTCAATGGCGTTGGGATCAGCCTTACGGAAAACCTGGTGACGCCGAGTGTCAGAAAACCGCCAACACGAAAACCGATTGATCGTTCCCTCCCTACCTTGTTAAACGGGTGCGGCTTGATCTGCGGGAACTTGTGCTCCATGTAGTTGGGGTTCATGGTGCGGATCTGATCCCTAGTCGGCGTTCCCAGGACCTTGATGATCTCGACGAGCTGGTCAATGCCCGACTCGCCGGGGAACAGCGGCTGGCCGAGCATCAGCTCTGCCATCACGCATCCAGTAGACCACACATCTATAGGGGTGGCGTCGTATTAGGTAAGCAGATCACGCGAACAAGAGAAGCGACCGAAATTGCGATGACGTACCGATCTTCGTTGTGTAGTTGGTCGCCCCGAAAATCAGCTCCGGCGCTCTGTAGTAGCGCGAGCAGATGTAGGAGACGTTGGGCTCGTTCTCGACGAGGATCTTTGCGCTGCCGAAATCGCAAAGCTTCAGGATGCCGGTGTTGGGGTCGAGCAGGAGGTTCTGGGGCTTGATGTCTCGGTGGCAGATGCCCTGCGAGTGGATGTAGGCGAGGGAGCGAAAGAGCTGGTAGATGTAGAGCTTGACTTCAAGAATGGGCATGACGGTCTTCAGCTTGTTGAAATATCTCGATGCGCGATAGACGGTCTCCGGGACGTATTCAAGCACGAGGTTGAGGTAGACTTCATCCTTCTGCGGGCGATTGTCAGCCGAGTCGCTTAGCGGGAGGGGGCAATGCCAATGCGTACCCGCTCGCCATTGTTGTAGAAGAAGGCCTTCAGCTCGACGATGTTGGGGTGGCGCACGATGCGCATGATCTGCAGCTCACGGTTCTGTCACGCGTCACGAGTCAATGGGCACGTCCATCGCACAGGGAGAGGGGAGGGGAGATCCGCTCGGCGGGCGCACCTTGAACCGCTTGTCCTGCAGGACCCGCTTGATGGCGGCGTCCTCGCCGCTGGGCGAGAGCTTGGTCTGGAAGACGACGCCGAACGAGCCATTGCCGACGATCTTGCACTGCGTGTAGGCCAGGTCCTTGTACTCGCCGGTCAAGCCATCCTGGACCTTCTCCCGGATAACCTCTGTGGGGGGGCAACGTCAGCCAGCATGCACACACACACGAGACGGCGGGCATTGCGTCCTTACCACCCATGCGTAGGCTCGAGAAAGCCGATGGCCGGTTTTGCGACATTGCGGCGTGCTCAGCCGGGTGCTAGGGTCAGAATGGGTGAATTGCTATCGCGAGAAGGGCGGGCTGGTGGAGAGGAGGCGGCGGGAGAGTGGCTTGGGCTTGGCGACGAGGTCCGTCGTGGGCAGCTGGCGCTCTCTCGGGCGGAGCGTGGGTGTTGTGGGCAGCGCGGGCACGGAGAGGCGTCGCAGCTGTTTGGCGATGATCCTTGGTTGGGGCAGCGGCGCGGGCGGCGGAGGAGGAGGGCGGGTGGTGGTGGGCGTGGGCTCCGTCGATTGGCGACGCTGCGTGAGCGGGACGGGCAAGCTTAGAGCGGGCTTGCAATGCAGCGCGCGGGTGTCGCAGGGTGGGTGTGGATGAGATGCGGCGCGGTGACAGGCCGAGAGTTGAGCAGCTTGCGGGCGGGGGGCTCGTGGTTTCGGAGGGAATGACAAGCGGAGGTGATGATGCTGCGGGCCCCGTCTGGAGAGCAGAGTGGCCGCCGCGCTAAAGGTAGAGAGGCCTCTGCGGGTCACAAGGCGCGTGAATCAGGTTAAGCGTCCCTGGAGGCCCGGCGCAGCGCTCGAGGGGCGTCGGAGGGGTCTGGGAGGGGCACGACAAGAACGCGAGGAGCGTGAGGGCTTTTGCAGAGGGAGAATGATGCAGCTGGGCTGGGGAATGGATGGCAGAGGTTGCGGTGCGTGTTCGTTCGACGCAACCGCCCAGTGCGCGGCGGGCTCTGGGACATCACGTGCAGCCTCGCAGTCGGGCAGCGGGCAGGCACGACGCAGCAGGCATGCTCTCCCGCCGCCGCGGGTCTAGGGCGCCTCTAGGGCCCGGCGCAGCGTCGCGAGCCATGGTGTTTGGCGCCTCTGGGCCAGCAGCAGTGGCCGCTGCGCCTGCTGCTGCTCAGGCCCGGCGGAGGATCGCCTCTGGCGGAGGAGGGGGGACGCAGAGGACCCTCGCCAGTGGCCAGCCCGCCGGCCAGGGGCACGCTGACTCCGCGCCGTTTGAGGCGCCTGGTAGGCTACAGCGCGCGAGGTGTGCTCGTGACTGCGCTCGCTCTGTCATTGCCATGGCCAGCCCCGCGCTGGGCTCATGACTATGCGCCACTCGCGCCAGCACCACCCGCTCGACTCTCAGCCGCAGCCCGCGATCCCAGGCTCGCGCCAGCTCTGGCTCACCCAGCGCACCGCACCGCACCCGCCGTCCGAGCGCCGGGGCTGAAAATAGCCCGCGCGCTCCTCTGCTGCTGGCCAAGCTGCTGCCCGGCAAACGTGGCCTGGACTAGTCAATAGAGTTCGGACACAAGCCGTTCAGGGCTCCACATCGGGCGCGGGCTGCATGGCTGATGATGATGGCCCTGCCGCCTCGACGCCTCTGACCAAGCTGCACCGCACGTGCGCCCACCAGAGCCCGCCCAGCACGCGAGCCGGCGATCTCCCACGCTGCCGTTAGGGGAAGCGGCTCTCACGAACTGCTCTCGCGACCTCACCATAAATACTCCCGAGATCTCCACGCCGCGGTGGATCAATTGGCCGTTAATTAATCAATGCTCTATGCCTGCGCAACGTAATAACCACGCACGCCGCCTCCACAGACCGACACCACGTGCGCCCGCCAACAAGCCCGTCCAGCGTGATTGCTCGCCAACCGCCAGCCCCCTGGTCCCGAGCCGGCAGCGACATTGCCCTTTTGATCGCTATTCGGCATGCTGCGCGCGCGTCATATATATCCGAGACAGTCGTCAGAATCTGACGCCGACCCACCCGAATCTCCAGGCTGATTGGGATCTGCGCCGCCAGCCTTGCCGCTCTCTTTGTGCTCCGCCTGCGACCCTTCGTAAAGGTCGCCAGCGCTCTCGCCGCGCCGGAGCGGACTTCTCCGCCTCATTAAAGTCTGCCCGTCGCCCACTCCGAGCACCTTCGCCTCGCTCGCCTGCTCCCAGTTGAGCTTGCTGCCGTCCCGGAAGCCCCTGGGCGTCGACGGGCTGCTGTGCGTCTTGCGCAGCGGCTCCGGGCTCTGCTCGCCAGACAACATCTCGCCCTCCGCGTCCGACGTCGGCGTCGGCGGCGAGAACTCCAACGCTGGGCTGCGCGCCCCGTCCGTCGACGCGTCTGACAAGTTCCCGCTGCTCGAGCCGAAGAACCGGAACCGCTTACGCTCCTCGGTCGACGACGAATGGCCGTGGCGCCGGTAACTGGGAGGGGGACTGCTGGCCGGGCTGTCGAACTGCAGGCGCAGCGCCGTTTGGGACTTCTGCATCATCTGCTGTACCAGCGGCAGCTCCAGGTAGCTGCTTCCCGACCGCACGAAAAGCACGAGGCCCAGGCACAGGAGAATCAGCGTTGATTGCACCACCGCCATCCGCTTCTGAAACACCAGTTCATCTGCAAGGAGCGTCAGGCGCGTGCTGATGGCCAGCATCTCGCGCTGGTGCTGCTCGCGGCGGTTCTCCAACTCAATCACCGTCGACTGCCAGAGCTGGTCGTACTGCTGCCTCTGCAGTGCGTTAGCGGCCGTAAGTGCGCTGCATGTGGACGAGACACTCACAAATTCCCTTAGTTCTGCCATGACCGTGCTGTTCAGCTGATCCAAAAACTTCTCCGTCTTTCCCAGCTGTCGTTTTTCCACCTTGGTGAACGCATCCCTGAGAATGCGCGACTGATCTTCAATGTACTGCAGCGACAGCGTCGAATTGGACTCCAACATCTGGAGCCGCTTGTGGATTGACTTGAAAAAGCTCTCCTGAGTCGTGGGCGTCGTATTTGGTGGCTGCGTGGCCGAAGCCTTGGTCCCCTCGCCAGATTGGATGGATCTCGTCGACGTGCCATTTGCTGCCACGTTTGAGCCATCCTTGGGAGGTGGAGAGTTCTTCTGGTCCCCGTCGGACGAAGCAATGGTGGACGCGTTCGTGGCATTTTGGCTGGAACTAGCCGAATCTCCCGCGTCTACTCGCGGACCATCCGTCGAGGTCGATGCATGTTTGGGCTGTTCAACGTCGGTTTGATTATGCGACGCTTGGGTGACGTTGCTGGACGGCTGATACGCCGAGTCTGGGCGGCCTGGTGGTGTGACGGACGAGACGGGCTGCGAGTTAGTTTGACTCGTGCTACCGTCCGGCACAACAGACGTAGTACTGTCCTTGGGAGTGGGTCGATCATCAGCTGTGGGAGAACCGTCAACGCCATGATTGGCCGGTTCAGATTGTGTTGAATCTTCAGCGCCCCCAGGCGTTGCATCCGCAGGTGCAGCCGGGTCGGCTTCCTTCGGTGGCTCAGCAGCAGGTATCTCAACAGGTACTTGCTCTTGTGCATTCGGTTGAATTGCGGGAAGGGCTTGGCTCTCGCTCTCAATAACTTCATCTAAATCTTCCTCTCCGCGGGCCGCCTCTTCTTGGTGGCGGAACTCTTCCATCATGGTCGTGCCGTGCACCCTAAGAAGTGACACAGGACAGTAGAACTCGTTGCCAAAATGCGAAAGGAATTCGATCCTGAGGTAACGAGCCCAAATTAGCGGATTCTCAACAAGGAATGCCTGTATGTCGCGGCTATTTCTGGCCTCAAAGGTGCCAAGCTCTTTCCAGCGTTCCAGCTTCACTGGGTAACGATCGGACACGCTGACTCTGAAGGTGCGGAACATGGAACTGAAAAACTCGAAGTTGGCAAGAACAACAGTGTCGACCAGAATGTCGTCGCAAAGCTCAACAATGACGAATTTGTTCTCGGCACCACATTCATTGAGCATGTAGCTATCCTTGTTCTCGACCAGGAGGGACGACGAGCTCTTGCACTGCGAGTTTGTCTTGAGCACCGTGGCGGCACAGTCGAAGGAGGCGTAGTTGAAGCGCTCTTTACACGTCTTCCCGGCGTCCTTGCTGCGTGGCCGGTGTGACAGCTCGCCGGCGGCATCGTCCCCAGCCGTCTCCTTCGCCTGCTGGCCCGAGGCCGAAACGGCTGCCGTGCGGTCAGCTTTGTTGCCAAATCCAAAGTCCAGCTCGATCTCCGTGTCCTCTCCAAGAAAGTCCAACTCGCTGTTGATGTTAACAGGCCTCGGCTTCCGTCCCTGGGCACCAGCAGTCCCGCGCCCTTGGCCCACGTTCTCCGGCGATTGTCCAGCCTTTGCCAGATTCTGCTTCTTCCACTCTTCGAAAGACAGAAAGTTGGCGTTGTCCAGCGGTGAATCGGTCTCAGCTTCGGCTTCGGCCTCCTCTCGCTCGGCTGGATTGTGGACAGCTTCGGTGGACGGCTGCGCAGTGCCTGCTGCGCTTTGCGATCCTGTGGCAGAGACAGTGGCCGTTTCGCCAGAGCTGCCGGGCGACTGCGCGCCGGAGGTGGAGCTCGAAATGGTCTCATTGCCTGTCTGGCCAACGGCATCGAGGCCCGTTGGGGCGGACACCGGAGCTGAAGGGCCACCGTCACCGGACACGGTATCGTTCGCGGCGGTCGCAGAAGCGGGCGGCGGTGGCGGGCGTGACTTTAGACATTGCTGCGGCAAAATGTGGGTGATGTAGTTGATCTCCCTGGACCTGCAGGTGGAGACGGGTGGCAAGGAGCTTATCGACGGCGGGTGGGCAACGAAAGGGAGAATGGCAGATTCGGTGGTTGGATCGGCGAAAGCGACGGTGTGCAGAAAAACAGCCGCGAGGAAGACATGTCGGCCAAGCTTGCACATTGCTTGAACATGTCAGTCGATGCTTGGTGGGCGCATAGGAGAAAGCTCGCAGCAGGAGAGATGCAGGAGGCGATGTCATAGGCCGAAGAAGCCAGCTCTCAGCTGTTTGAGCCGCGCCGTCTGGACCCCGGCAATCGCCGCAGCGGTGTGTGACCACCAACAGCCTCCTTGCCCGGGCTTGCAGCCCACTTCCCGCGCTGCAGACTTTTCAGGTCACGGCATATGCACTGCCTTCTTTCCAACATCTGATTTATCATTTACTATCGTCCCGGGCGCGGGGGCTGCCACCACCCATGCCATTCTCCCGCCACCTCCAGCCCCCGCCCTCGATCGCTGCCTCTCTCACAAGAGCGCGTAGACATACCTGATCCTTATGAGAAGTACCGCTGCCGCCAAAACTTGCCCGTATGCATGCATCGGCCTTGCTAAGGACCGTCTTTCAAAGAACCACCCATCCGGCTTTCTCGTCTCTCTACATGAACCATGTGCTTGCTTCGACCAAAGTAAAAAAAAAAAGAAGAAAGGGCATAAAAAAAGGGAAAGGGGGATTGCGCGCACTAAGACCCGAGCATGCCTTCGAAACGCCATGCACGCAGAGAGAAAACGCATCTCATGCCATCGAAAGGGTATGCTGCGCTCGAACAAAGCAATGCATAAGCCGAAAAAAGAAAAAGAAAAGGGTAGTGAGAGCTCGAAGAGAAAAGCAGCCCGCGTTCAGTGCTGCGGGCCGTCGAGAGACTTACGGCAGGAGAAGAGCATTATCGTCATCGCAAGTGAGCGGTCTGCCAACGCCAAAATCCCAAATATCCCACCCAAGTTCATTAGAATCCTTCGTCTCCGGCCCTGCAGAGACGTATTTGATCAACCCATTCCGACCGGTTGACCTCTTCTGCGGTCAAGCGGCGATTGGGATTGGGGTCGAGAATTGAATATATGACGTTCCGACATTGGCGCTGCCAGCTTGTTAGCCGTGACTAAAGCAGGGGGTAAGGAGGCGCTTACACGACGGAGCACCTCGATAGGCCTGTAACCGGATTCCTCTTTGCGATCCTCGAGATACTTGGTGTAAAATTCATCCTCGCCCTTCTTTGCAACTCGCCAAAGATGGCGCCCGGTTCTCATGGCCATGTAAATGACGCCACAGGCCCAGACGTCAACAGCTCGGGGATCGAATTCTTCATCAACGTATTCCTCGGGCGCAATGTAGGGAGCTGAACCGCAGATACCCGCGGTCATATGAGCTTCCTCTTCCCAGGCCATACGGAAGCACTCGCCATTGCCGAAGTCGGTGATTTTGATTGCTCCGTGAGAAGTGAGGAGGAGATTCTCAGGCTTCAGGTCACGGTGGGCGACACCCATACCGTGGAGGTAGTCGACGCCGCGCATGAGCTGCTTGAAGAAGCAATCGGCCTCGACGACCTCGAGTTGGCCAGCCGCGAGGATGAGAGTGTAAAGGTCTCCACCGGCGCAGTACTCCATGACCTCACAGAACTCACCCTTCTCGTCCTGGATGAGATCGAGCGTGTTGATGATGTTGGGGTGATGCATGGAAGAGGAAATGCAGAACTCGGACGTCAGGCGCTTGTTGTACTTCTTGTCAGATTCACCGGGGCGCTGCTTGAATTCTTTGACGGCAAACAGCTGCTCGCGCTTGGGGTCCTTCGCGTCTGGCTTATGGGCTATCTTGACAATACCGAACGCGCCGCGTCCGATGATTTCCTGACACTTTCCGTATTTCTGCACCAGCGTCATGGAAGAGCTAGCACCGGCCTTGTGGTCGATGTTGAACTTCTCTTTGTCGTTGCGTAGTTGATCAACCCAACCCGACATCAGACTCAGAGGTTGCTCCTCAGCGTTCGCTTCTTTCTTCTTTCCGAGCATCAAGTTCTGGAACATATCCTTGAGCTTCTCTTCGCGCCTCTGGACTCTGAGCTGGTGCTCGTGGCCGGCATCCTCGAGGTGCTTGAAACGTTTGGAGACGTTGGCGGCCTGCTGCTGCTCCTTCTTCTTCTCAGCATTGCTCTTGGAGCGATCCACCATGTTGCCAGACTTCTTCTCGTTCGTGGAGGGCTGACGACGCGGCTCTGGTTTGGGCGAGCTGGTCGGGCCGTCGCCGTTCGCCACCTTGCCTTCAACTACTTTCTCGGGAATTTTCTCGGAGGCCAGGTTGACCTTGGAACTGTCCCGAGAGTCCTCGCGGCGGCCGAAGATGCCGCTTATTCTCGAGCTCATGGTAGGCTTCTTCGCGGGCAGGTTGGGCCTGGCGGCAGCGGCGGCGGCGGCGGCTGCTGCTGCTTGCGCGCCGTTGGCTTGCGCAGGAGTGGCATGCTGCGGCGGAGGGAGGGCGAAGTTGCCCTCGGAAGAGGCGATCGAGGATGCCGAAGTCGAGGCAACAGGAGAGCCGGTTGCCTTTGAGCTCACAGCCGGCGAGGTCTTGTTGGCCATCCTGTGACAGGGTATGAGATCGGACTTAAAGGCGGTGACGCGCGGAGAAGAGGACGGTCGGCGGGCGAGAAGTGTATCGAGACAGAGTCTCGGGCTGGGGCAAAAGCCCAGGGTCGTGTGGTTATTGAGGCGACTTCAAAACTGCTTTTTGTGACAAGAGCGCTCCCGCTGTCGGGGAAGAAGGTGGTGTAGATGGCTACAGCGGAGGGAGCGAGGTTAAGCGGTCGGCGGATGAAGGCCTTCCTTGGCACCAGCCGAGGCGTAAGTGCTTGTTTGATGGAAGCTGGCAGCGCTGACAAACCACGTGTGATACGACCTGGGACGTAGGATTTTGACCGCCGAAAGAAGCGCGAGTGCTATGAGCAGAGATTTGTCGATGATTACCAAAGACTTCGATGTAATAAGTATGACCTGGTGAGTTGCGGCTTTTTTCTCTTCGGGACAAGTTTATTAGCTCTCTCCTCCAGGGCGCCGGCGGCGTCCGCGGGCAGCAGCAGCAGAGAGATGCTCAGCAGCTGTAAAGAGCACTTTCGCTGGGCCTGCTCCGCGCACTCGCCGTGTGCGAGTGGCTATGCAACATAGGCGAGTACTGGTAATGAGGTAGGCGCAGCACGCTCGTACCTAGCCCCGCCCCCGTTAGGGCCCATTTTCATCACGTTGCTCACATGGCTCAGCGCTCCACACCCAGAGGCGCTAGGTACTGCGATGCTGCTGCGCGTGTACAATCCCCATCAGCTGCTGGCCAGGTGCGCGTGAATGCCGGGCGGCCGGTCCGCGGACAGCCCCTCTTCATTTTCCCTCGAGCCAAGTCCGCTAACCGCTTACAAAACCAGGAAAGCCTTCGATCCGGAGCCGTCTTCTGAAGAAGAGGAAGAGCCGGTTCGAAGCCAATAACAAAAAGGCCTCACCACCGCATTATTCTCAACACCATCCGCAGGGCCAAATCCGTCGACGTGCTTCTTTGTCGCGTGTGAGCGTCACATCGCGCCGGACTTCTGCACGCGCGATCGCCGACGCCACCATTGCCGGCTGTTGGCACTCTACGCGACAATAATCTAAATGCCGCAGCGCCCTTCTCCTGCCCTGCATGCATCAGCTTACTTTCGAGAATGAATTCCCCTCTTGTGACACTATTGTGACCGCCGCCAAGACGCCGTATGTATTGCGAACAATCTGGATACCTCCGCCATTGAGGTCACCCTGCGGCCGACGACGAATGGAGAGGCGGGCAGAGGACACGCGGAGGCCATTGGCCTGTGTACGGAAGCGCCCGCTTGTCGCCGTCGATCCAAGTAAGCTTTCTTATTACGCTTTGGTGTACCCCTCTGTTTTCTATCTTTGCGCCTCTCGCAAATTACATGTGCGACCCTCGCGGCCGGCCGCGAGCTCGTGCTGCCCTGTTTATTGCTTTTGCTCTGGCCCTCGCCCCCGTAACTGTTGCTATCTGCGGGCGATCAGGCCTCCCTTTCCCCAGAACCCTCGCCCGCCTCGCTCTGCGCGTTGTTCTTGGCTTTCTCGACCAGCTTGGCTAGCGCCGCCACTGCAGGCTTGGGGCCTTCGCTGCCCAACTGCAAGGCATCCAGAAGACTCGGATTGCGCCGGATCGATTCCTTGCCCTCCACCCGCCGGGTGAGATAGAGTGTCGGCCGCCTCTGCCCGCGCTGAGCCATGATTCTTTGCACTTCTTCCTCGTAAGCCTTTTCGTACACGTCGATGTCCACCGCACCTGGCGATTCGCACACCACATGCGGTTGATCAGGAGACACCTCCTCTCCTGCGGGGCAGTTGAGGTCAAGAAATAACTGGTCTTCTAACGGATCATGAGCCTGTCCTTTGCCAATCTCCAGTCGCGGCGTTCGCGGCTCAGCAGAAGTCAGCGATGACTGCGTGTCTCGAGGATCCAGCCTTGGCGACTGTCCCGCACTCCCAGGTGTTGCGACGCCTGCCTCGTGGAGGTGATCCGCCAGCTGTTCGGTCTTCGGCGACGCCTCAATGTCGTGATGGACACCCTCTGTGGCTAGCGTGCTCTCCACGCACAGCCTGTTGTCTATCGTTTCACTCTTCGACCTTCCGACGTACGGACGCATGGAAAGTGGAGGTGCAACCATGCGGTGACCAAAGATTCCTTGCATCAAGTCAGGCCGCTTCTTGAAGAGCAGCTGCTTGAAGCGTTTTACAGCTTTCATCTTGGCGCAGTGTGAGTTATACTGACGGGAAAGAACAAAGGCGTCGGATGCTTACCACGGTGATTAAATGGCCCATGTTCCCCGTGATGGCGGCATTGACTTCTTCTTCCGTAGGGGGCTCGATAATAGTGGCGATGTTCTCTTCCTTAGGCAAAAGGCAGTCCGTTCCTCTCCGGGTCACCCAAGGATGGTTCTGAACGAGTCAACTTATTGGACTAGCAGGAGACTCGCGGTTCACAACATACCCTCAGCTCATCCATGGTAATGCGTTTGTCCGGATCTTTCTCCAGTATCCGATGCATCAGATCAGCAAAGTCTTCTTCACACTCTTCCAACGTAACATTGTCGCTTCTGATTGCGTCATAGAGCTCAATCATGCCCGTCTTCTCGAAAGGTATCCGCCCAAAGCGCAAGCAGTACAGCGTGACACCCATTGACCAAATGTCAGCGGCTTTGCCGGACACGTCGCCGTGCTTCGGGACGCAAAGTTCAGGAGGCATAAACGCAGGAGAGCCAGCCGACTTTTTAGTCTTCATCTCCGAGTCCTTCTCGAACATTTCAGAGACGCCAAAGTCGACGATTTTCAGCACATCATCGTCGGTAATCAGACAATTGTCGGGCTTGATGTCGCGATGAATGATGCCCTGCGCATGCACTGAAGAAGCGATTGGTTAGTCTACAGGAGCGCACGGCGCTTGCTTTCGAAGCACTTACAGTACTCAATACCAAGGATCATGTCTCGGAACCAGCATCGGCACTGCTCGTCCTCGTACGGGTCTGCTCTCTCATCCAGACCCACGC
The DNA here is from genome assembly GCA_009801085.1 of Lasiodiplodia sp. COLG20. Taxonomy (NCBI): domain Eukaryota; kingdom Fungi; phylum Ascomycota; class Dothideomycetes; order Botryosphaeriales; family Botryosphaeriaceae; genus Lasiodiplodia; species Lasiodiplodia sp. COLG20. The sequence continues at coordinate 2,842,560 of VNWV01000005.1, read as the reverse complement.
GCATGACGACGCCCTTTTTGCAGATCTCCAGCACCATATACAACGAGTCCTCGTCCGGGTCGTCGAGCACCTCGATCAATGACACTAGATTGGGGTGATTGAGCTTCTTCATGACAGCAATTTCCTCCTTGATGAGGTCCAGGGAATTATTGGGTTCGCTGCCGGAGTGACGGTGGAGAGGGAGGTTGAAGCCGCGGCCAGCAGAGTACTGGTTCTTGCGATGCCTCACGCCCGGACTGCGAAGCATGTTTGACTGCGCCCGTTTGCGCAACCTTGATTTTGAAAATTCTTTGACGGCCTGTGAAAATCCTGCTCAGCACAAAGTCCTCGTGCGTGTAGGAAGGCCGTATGGTGGATAGGAATTGCCATGGCTTGCCACGACAAGTCTCTTACATATTCGTTTCCATATTGGTCGACTGCCACGTGAACGGCGCCAAAAGAGCCCCTCCCGATCTCCTGATCGATTATGTACTGGTTGATGCGATGCTGGGCTGTGCCATCGTCTTCGCTGTTGCTGTATTCGGAGCGCGCGTTCAACGTCTCCTACGGTGCGGCAATGTCAGGGTCGATGGCGGCGCAGGGCATTGAGTACGGGAGACTGACTTTGACTTCCCTGCTGGTAGAGGGAGCGCGACGGTGGTGGCGCAAGGGACTCTGATAAGCGGGCGCAGAGCTGTTTGCGAAAGGCGTCAGGGTCAGCCTAGGTGGCGCGGGCATACGGCAGATTCCAGGGCGCATACACATGCTTTATAACGGGGGGCCTGCCGGACTCGTCTGTAGCGGGCACGGCCAAAGAAAGGCTGTCAGAGGGGTAGAGGCCCGGGATATCATCAGCGGAGAGGTGCTGTTGCAGGCGCGACGAGGGCTGCGGCATTGCCACCAGCGTAAGGATGAAGGCGAGCTGCGATGGATGGTACAAGAACGGGAAGGGAAGAATGCGCGCGCAGAACCAGCTGGGAGGAGACAGGAGAGTGAGCGCTGCAGCGCGGTGGGTTTTGGTTGAAGCTCAGGCTGATGCGCTTGCACCCCGCGCCAGGCCGATCTTTCCTGGACCCTTGTCGGCTTGGAAAGCTTGACCGTTAGGTAGAACTCGTCGGCCTAAACCTCCGATCCACCCATCCCGCATCTTGCATCCCGCATCTGGCCGCCCCATCTCCATCCGCTAGCCCCCGGCTCTGCAAGCAACCTGCCAAAATGGTCATCTACTCCTTCTACATCTTCGACCGCCACAGTATGCCGCCCTGCGCTCGCTCTTGAGTTGCGCAGCCTGCTCACCGCGTTCTAGCCGAGTGCATCTACAGCAAGCGATGGCTACGCCCGACCACGACCCACGCGAAGGCCGGCCGCCCTACCTCTGGCGGTAGCCTCATGAGCGATGGTGAAGGCCAAGTTGGACGCAAGGCCCTGTCCAAAGAAGACGATGCGAAGCTCATGTTCGGCTCCGTCTTCTCCTTACGGAACATGGTCAAGCAGCTGGGCGGGGAGGACGATACGTGGGTGCTCACGCCCTGGAGCTGCCTCTACTCTTGTCGCTAATGCTCCAGCTTGCTCGCAGCTTCCTTTCCTTCCGCACCGCCGAATACAAGCTCCACTACTACGAGACGCCCACCCGCCTAAAGTTCGTCATGCTCACCGACACCAAAACGAACAACCTCCGCATAGTCCTGCATCAAATCTGGGCAAACCTCTACGTCGAGTTCGTGGTTAAGAACCCTCTCGCGCCCGTCGAGCATCCTGGCGGCGTAGGAGTGGCCAACGAGCTGTTCGAAATGGGACTGGATAGCTTCATCGTAAGCTCTGGCGCGTTGGTTTCTACGGAGCACTATCCCTAACCTTCGCCACAGGACAGCGTCTTTCCCGGATGAAATTCGAGACTTTCTCGATAAGTCCTCCCTAAATACAGTGACTCGATCCGATTGTCACACAATCTCGCCACGTTTCCCAGAGGTAAAGCATTTAAAGCAATCACGACGGTGTCTTGAAAACCGTCAGACTGGGGATGAGCCATTAGGTGCGAATAAGTAGACCTATAGCTACCGCGCGTCCGTGTGGGGATGACGGGGGAAGCTAGAAAGATTCGCTGTAGAATATTGTCCGTCCGGCGACATTTAGACCTTTAATCAAGCATTGGAACAATTTCTTCATTTTTTGCGCATGATCCTCTTTTCCTTTCTTTGCGGGGACATACTTTTGTCTCGATTCCTTCCTCATCTTATTATGAGCATCGCACTCGTCCTGAACACCGTAGTATACTACTGACGGCATGACTACTCAGGCCCCTCCCTTCTCCCTTTCGTCAACTTCTCAACAGGACTCCAGCTGAATATATGCGCATGGTGGCACCCAGCATGGCTTTTCGCTCGACAAGCAAGCCAACTTTCTCTGTCGCCTACAGCTGATCTAATCGGCACATCATTACTATGTTATTGCATCATGGGTGAGAACAAATTTTGTATCGGTCGCGACGCATATTTTCACGTCTATGTATTGCTCAATTGACTACGTAAAGTGTGTGATTCCTCTACTCCATTGTTCGTCTGCCAAGGATGTAGCCCATCTCAAGTTAAGGTCGGACCCCTGAGAACTAGCCACTTGCAGAACAAAGAGATAAGCAACGTAAACAGCTGACGATCTGATGCATTCTTATTGGTCGATCACTCTGAAGGTGGGTGGAAAGAGGGTCTGTAAGACCACCGGTCCATCCTCCAAGGTGCCCATGGACACCAAGGTGCTCAGCCCCAGCCATAGCTACTGATGTGGAAGGACTCGGCTGCGCTGTTGAGCGCGGCTCGAGGGAAACAGAAGCAGGCGGCCACACTCTGCGTTAATTGAAACTATAAATTGCTCTTCAATCCCTAAGACTACTTCTTCCTCTTTCCTTCCCTGCTCAACTCGATCCAATTTCCCGCTCATACACCTAAAACTTACAATAATGGTGGCGACGAGAGCAAAAAGGAAGATGGAGAAGAAACTTCTACCAGTCACTGTGCTCTCGGGTTTCCTGGTATGCTGACATGCCCTTTGCCCTCCCCTATACCCCTCACGAGGTGGATGCCCGAATTAAACGTCGACCTCTCGTACAGTTATGCTCGAGGATCCAAGCTGACAGAAATATAGGGCAGTGGCAAAACAACACTTCTAAAGCACATCCTCCAGTCAAACACACATGGCCTCAAGATTGCCGTCATCGTCAATGACATGGCAGAAGTGAACATCGACGGTGCTCACGTTGCTCGCCTCTCGGGAAAAGAAGACAAAGGCAACCTCGTCCAGATGCAGAATGGTAGAATCCACTCCTCCCGATCAACACTTCGCATCATCGGCTTGACCTAGCAAACTGACATGGTCGTTTAGGCTGCATCTGCTGCACCCTCCGTGGAGACTTCTTGGTCGAGCTGGCCAACATGGCGTGGGGCGGTCAGTTCGACTATGTCCTTATCGAGAGCAGCGGCATCAGTGAACCGCAACAGGTTGCCGAAACATTCACAGCCGCACTCAGTGCAGAAATGCTCGACATCCCAGAGGAAATTCAACTTGATGACCGAGAAGTCATTGAGAAGGTGTACGTTCGCAATTGTCTCCTATTCCCTGCGCTACTACTGCAGATCTCGGCTGACCAAAGTGTTACCAAACGCACAGTGCCAAAGCCGGTGGGCTCGAGAAGATCGCGCGCATCGACACGATGGTCACCGTCGTAGACGCCTTCCGCTTCTTCGCCGAATTCAACACGGCAGACTTCCTGACGGACCGTTACGCGCGCGACGGCAACGCAGAGCAGGTGCCGGCCGAGGACGAGCGAACCGTCTCGGACCTGATGGCCGACCAGATTGAGTTCGCCAACGTCGTCATCGTCAACAAGACAGACATGGTGGACCGGGCAACACGCGAGCGCATTCGGGGCTGCGTCAAGGCACTCAATCCGAAGGCGAAGGTCATCGAGACGCGGCATGCGCAGGTCGACGCCAAGGAGATTGTCGGCACCGGAGCGTTCAATCTCGAGGAGGCGCAGATGATGAGTGGCTGGCTGGCCAGTCTGCAGGAGATGTTCGTGATGGATGTCAATGGCAAGAAGAAGAAGGCGCCGAAGCCCGAAACACTTGAGTGAGTCTTCCTATGGCCTCTGGGAAATCACCAAAAGGCCTCTGCACCGCAAAAGATGCTGACCAATGCCCCTCTTGCTACAGATACGGTATCAATAGCTTTGTCTACCGGGCACGCAAACCCTTCGATCCGATGAAGCTGTACAAGCAGCTCGCCGGTAGATTCGTTCTCATCCAGCCTGATCCAGAAGACGAGGAAGAAGAAGACGACGAGGATATGGAAGAGGTCGCATCTGAGAAGGGAAGCTCCAATGCCGTCGGCACTGACGACGACGAAGCCATGCCTGATGCCCCATCCTCCCGCGAGACACGCCAGCAACACATGAAGTCGAAGCGCAAAGATTCTAAAGGCGAAGATCTCGTCGAGGAAGAAGAGAACTACGAGGAAGAAGACCCCTTCTTCAAGTCTTTACCCACCGACCCGGCTACCATTGTCGCTGCTAAGGCCGCCGACCCGATTTGGGCCAAGATGCACCGTTCCAAGGGCTGGCTTTGGTTCGCTACCAGACCGCAGCAAGCGGGGTCTTGGAACACTGCGGGTGCGATGCTGCGCGTTGAGTACGAGCAAGACTGGTACTGCGAACTTCCGGAAGAAGAGTGGGCGCCAGATGAAGAAGTGGCGGCCGCGATTCGGAAGGACTTCGTGGGCAAGTGGGGCGATAGGAGGCAGGAGATTGTGTTCATCGGAGAGAGTCTGGACGAGACGAAGATCACAGCGATATTGGACTCTTGCCTCTTGACCGACAAAGAGTTCAAGAAGTGGGAGAAGCTGATGCGTAGGAAAGACGTGGACTTGGAGAGAAAGGAGGAGAAGCTGAACGAATGGTGGGATGACTCGTACTGGGCAGAATGGACGGTGGGTGAGGAACACGAGCACGATGGGGAAGACGGCCATCACCATCACCACGGTCATAAGCATTAGATGGCCAGGGCTTCAGGATTACTATAAGTGGCTAAAGTCTAAAAAGGAATATCAAGGAAGGACAACAAAAAAGAAGTTATTTGAGTCATCATCACACGGGAACATAGAGAGAAGAATGGCAATCATTGAGGGATTGGGTGACTGCTTAGCCACACTATGTCCTACAATTGCCGAGAGCTTACAGCCAGGTTGTGACAGTGGAGTGTATAAGGTTTCGCCTTGCCAGGTCCCACGAAAACCGTTGAAATGTTCACACGCAGGTAAAGCGGGTATTGAGACACGAATATGACTGTTGAAGCTCCACAAAAAAATCCTGCAGATGCACACAAATATGGTGCAATGTATCTGGCATGATAGGCGTGGGAAGGTCAAAGTCTTGGACGAATCGTTGCGTTGTCATAGAACTGGGCCAATCATGTTATGCCAGCATGGAACACATCCACGATGCCTAATCCAAAACAGCACTAAAGAACCAATCCTGCGTAGCTAAAGAAGCAACTTGAAGGGACCTACGCATTAAAGAAAAATGCGTTCGCCTCTGTACCTTCCTTCTCCTTCGACTAAAATGGAATTCAAAGCCGCCCCACCGGAAAGCGTTTGAGCCAACACTTACACAGTAGTACAACAAACGGGTCAGACAGTCTGGCGTGACACGATAAAATCGACGATTCCTCACCCCTGAAATAGCATCAGTGGTGCTGAGACTAGCGTCGTCTCCTTGGAGAACACATTCTTGGGTGTCGAGCCCGGAACACTTCCAGCCAGCTGTCAACGGGGCAGTTGTGCGACCTTTGGCTGAAACACGGCGCTAGAAGGCTGCATATGTTTCCTCCACCTATGTATTCTCTGGTATCGCCGCTCTGGATGTTTGTTATGGTCCACTGACTTGTCACTCCCTGAATATACGGGTCACATTGTCATCCTACGAAATGAGCACGCGCTTCCACATCAAAACACTAGAGCGCGCTCGACCAGCGACCAACCAAACCGGCGCTCATTCTCGACCAATCCGGCAAGCCGCGAAGCTCGTTACATAATCCACTCTTCAACCACCAGTTCCTCCGAGAGGATGCCTGAAGCCGAACTCCCTTCCACACCTCTTCTCGAATGAAACCCCGGTCTCTCGATCCGATCCGACACGGTTAGCAAACAATAGGCTGGCGGCGATGCGTTGTTGGAGCTAATGGGGTCCGGGGCCGAGAATTCCCCCGTGTTTTATGGTGCCTATGACGTGGTTGGGCTGTCGGGTACGAAAACTTGGTGCAGGTGCGTGTTGAGCGGTCTGCCAGCGAACGTGGCCTACACGCCTCAATTTCTTTTTAGCCTTGGGCCAAGTCAGCTGCAACAACAAATTTTTGAGGCGAACAGAGCCGCCGTTGGCAGGATGCCTGACATGAGATCGACCGGGATCGCTACACGGGATTATGAACATGTGAAAATTAGTGGAGAACTCCCGGCGAGAACGTAGAGTATGGGGTAGTCATTCCGTCACGATGGCGCGGAACTCTGGCCTTCGCCTTGAAAGAACGCGCTAAGCGGCGACAAAAAATGCGAGCCGAAGCGGTGAAGGAGGAACAGAGATGCGTAGAAGCATGGCGCGTGAAGCCCAGGAGCCCGCTCCGCACAAACACAGCTGAATCAGAAATACGTGAAGCTAGATGCATATCCCTTTTGTTGTCATTACTCGGAATCGTCTATCCATAGCAGTCATAGTTGCATCCTTCCATACATCATCCTCCTGCATTCTCTACCTTTACAGCGGGATCGCTCTCGAAGCTCCCAAGAGCTAGCCTTCGTCCCAAAGATAATCACTCCTAAGAGCGTCTATATTCCGTTCATGTGTTTGTCACTTCGGAATATGACCAGCCAGCCGAGTTGCAGCTGCTGCAGCTCGGATTTTTCTTTCGCTTCAAATGCGAGAGCCAGTTTACTCGGCCTTGGCCTGGTCGGCGGCAGCGCGGAGGTTGGCAGCGGTGGAGCCGCTCTGCGAGAAGAAGCGCGAGAAAACAGGCTGGATGAAGGAGCGGAAGACCACCTGAGCACCACTGTGTAGACGCATTAGCTCACTGCCTAGTGCCGGGTCCGGGCTAACTCACGAGGTCTGGGGCAGGGCCATCCAGAGGATCAGGACAAACTTGAAGGTGTAGTAGAAGGGGAACCAGTAGACGGCGCTGACCAGGCTCTCAAACACACTGCAATCCTTATCAGCGGGAGCTATGGTGCGATAAGCACGGAAGCGGGCACTTACGTGAAGAAAGCAAAGACAACCCAGTACTGCACGGGAAATCTGTCAGTAACGATAAAACGGCGATGGGGAGCTCTGAAAGCGCTTTGTTCGACGTACCGTCAACCACTGCAACGACTGTTAGCTATTTTGAAACGTGCGGGGCGGTGTGCGGGCCAAAGCTCGCATGAGAGCCACGTACCTGAGTGTCATCGACCTTAGTGGCCGAGAAGAGGGCATCCAGCGAGTAGTAGCCGGGCAGAGCGAAACCGACGACGTTCACGAGGAACTCGCCGGCAATGTTGAAGAAGATCAAGAAGAAGTAGACGGCGCCAACGCCGAGGATGGCATAGACCTTGGGCACATTGGTCTGCTTCTCGAGGTTGACGAGGGCCGGGTACTTGGACAGCTGCGCACGCGTGACGGGTCAGCGGTGAGCTCGAGCGCTCAGGTAGTGATGACGGGGCGGTTGGCGTCGAGATTGCGACCGCGAGCGGGACAGGGAAGGCCTGGCGGCGACGTACCTCTTTGTCGAGCTGCGAAATCTGGTGCTGGGCCTTCTCCTGGAACGACATTGTGGATAGGGTGGGGGTTGTTGTATGATGAAGTGTGAGATAGTGGGTGCAGATGCGAGGATGCAGATGGAGCTGGAGGATGAGAACAGGTGGACGAGAGCGCGTGAGTTTGGTTTGCGTCGGCGGAATCGAGGGTCCGATGACGACAGGCTTGCCGCCCGCATCATCGTGCGCGCGCCTACCTACGCCCACGCCCACGGCCAGCAGAACCAACACGCTGCAGTCCGCCCGAGCCCAGCGTGTGCCCGCCTACCGTTGTCCTAGCCTGCAGGGCGATCCATGATCTGGTCTGGGCCGCCGCTGCAGCCGTCCATAACAAGCCGTGCACGTGACGGCGTCTGACTGAGGCAGGCGTGCGGCCGTCGGGCTCTAGCAACGGAAAACGAAGGTTTGTTTATCCTCAGCTGCAGCCACAACATCTCACCTTCTCCGCCCCGGCTCATCGCCAAACCCTCGCCCCTCCCGCTGAAGAACCCCCAGCCCCCAGCGCCCACAGCGACCGCCCGTCCCGCCCCGCTGTGCCCGCCTGCACGCTGCGCCCGCCCGCAACAAGCCGGGTCCAGTTCAGCTGCCCGTTGCCCGGACGCACTGTGGTGCCTTGGGAATCTCCCGCGGCCGGCAAACCCCCGATCGACGCCATTGCAGCGCCCGCTGCTCCTCGAGCGGCCTGGCCTTGATCTGCACGAAGGCCCAGCTATGGTCAGTTCTTCTTACCGCTAGTTTTGTGGATCCGCGGGCCCGAGGCGCTGCTGTAAACAGCCAAGGCAACCCGCACAAACAATCGCTGACCTCCAAGCACCAACGCAGGCCCAATCCCACCCGCAAATGCCCACCATGCCCAACCAGGGCCGGCGCTCGCGCTCCACCACCTCGGCCAGTACTAAAGCGAGTCAACGCCCGCTCAGCCGTGCTTCGACCACCAGCCTGCAGTCCCAAACCACCCAGGATCAGCATAGCAACGACTTCCAGCAGCCGTATCCCCAGCACGCTATTGCCCAGCCTCAGCAACACATGGGGCACCAAGCGCAGTCGCATATGCAGTATGCTCCCGTCGACCAGAGCCTGCTGCAGGCCGCCCACTCTCTCGGCCACCAGGACAACATGATGATGCTGCAGTACCAGCAGCATGCTGCGCCGCAGATGATCCCCCAGCATTCCCAGGAAACCTACGCCCACCCGCCGCCGAACCCGTACATGCATCTGCAACAGCAAGCTTCCGAGTACGGTAACAGCAACCCGGCTGCTGCTGCCAGCGGCGCCGAGACCGACGACAAGAAGAAAAAGGGCGCCTCGGCCAGTGCCACCAACGACAAAGAGCTACGGGAGATGCTCACTCGCGCGGACGGCAGGTCGCTGAAGGAGGTGGCAGAAGAGGTGCTGCGCACCGAGCGTACTTCCCGTGCGGAGAAATCAAAACAGTTGTTTGCAATGTTATGGTGAGACGACCATCCTACTGTTACACACGGTATGCTAACAATCTGCAGGCTGAGACAAACATGTAAGCATGCGAAGACGTCAGTACCCAGGAATCGTGTTTATTCGCAATACGCCGACCGCTGTGCAACGGAACGTGTCCAACCGCTCAATCCTGCCTCGTTCGGAAAGCTTGTGAGGGTCATCTTCCCCGGCATTGCCACCAGACGCTTGGGGGTTCGCGGCGAGTCCAAGTACCACTATGTCGACCTGGCTCTTGTGGATGACCCGGTCGACGGCCATGAGGTCGAGCGCGCAGGCAGTGCTCATAGCCAGGACTTTAGCCATACCCGTCAGGGCTCTACGCACCTTTCTATTGATTTCAAGTGAGTGGCCGATCCGCTCCCAACGTTGTGACAGCTCATACTAACAATCAGCGCAGTAACATGCCAAGGCTACCGGCAGACACTGCCGTCTTCCCAGCTCAAGAGCAACCTACCGAGCCGCAACAGAAGTCCACGGAGACAGGGAGGCCGTCGTTTGGCCGCGCGTTTGCTGAACCTTACGTTCCCGGTTATGGCAGCGCGAGGCAAACGTCATCCACGTACGAGCAGCAACTCAAGTTCCCCCCGCCGGATCAAGAATCTTTCCAAGAGAACGACTCTATTGAGCTCCCTAACATTCACGACTATGTACCGCCTAAAACAGACATTGATGCCGCAAACGCGTTAACAGCTTTGTATCGTACTCATTGCACCTCCCTTGTGGATTGCATTCGCTTCTGCAAGGAGAAGCAATTCTTCCGTTTGTTCACCTCGTTCCACGGCACGCTCACTGTGCCGGTTCAAAAGCTCCTGGCGCACCCTTCCATGGCAACCTGGATAAGAGAGTGTGATTGGTTAATGTACCAAAAGATGATCCGTTTTGTCTCAAGGCTTACCCTGCAAGTAACGCCGCCCGTCGTTTTGAACTTTCTGAACAACATCTCTCGGGAGCTGCATAAGCACATCAGCAAGACTTTCCAGGGACACCCACTTCACGTTCTTGAGGCAAGGCTAGAGCCGGCGACCCTTTTTGCACAGTTGCTTCACCGTATGCTTCGCGCAAACCAGGCAGCCCATGCTGCTGCCGCTCTGTTGATGATCGACCAAAATCGGAATCAGATGTGGATGGATTGGGTCACCTATGTCAACCCGAAGCGAGTCATGGAGAGCGAGTTGCCGAACTGCGGCTACGAGGAGACGTACAAGATCCTCACCCAAGATGTTCGGAGTCTGTTATTGCCTCTTTCGACACCTGTGTGGTTGGAAAACGGCACGCATTACCAAGAGGCAGCGCTTCAGGCCGCACGGCAGCACGGCGATTCCCCTATTACAAATGAAACGGTTATTGATCGATTGGCCAACTTCCTCTCCAACCTCGGCACCCGCTTCCCTAACGCCGATGCTCGGACACTCCTCCACTGCATTAGTGCCGTGGGTACTGCAGCTTGCCGGGAGATTACGGTGGAGAACGGAGCTAGCTTCTCTCCTTGGTGGATCACCAAAGTGTTTGTTGACGAGCTAAGTCTTTGGCTCGCATCGTTGGGTGGATTTCTGGCGCATCGGGCGCCTGAACGCAAGCGCATGTCGTCTCAACTGTCGCCGATGGAGGGATCGATGGAAAACAGGGCAGAAAACGGAGGGGCTGTTCGCGGCAATAGTCAGGATGAGAGTCGGTTCAGCAGTCTCGCGGCAGACTTTTCGGTGGATACGAGCTTCATGAGTTCGCAGGTCAAGGACGAGTCCGGTAATGACAGTATGTTATAGCCACGCCAGTCCACGGACTAAACTGACAGGGCCCGCCGTAGTGAATGCCCGAAACGCTCAAGAGTCCTTCAACCAAAACAAATTCCAGTCATTCGGCATGGACTTTGAAAACCAAGACCTCGATGACAGCGGCATCGGCATGTCATTGATGGACGACAACATCGGCACGTCGAAAGGCTACATCGGCGCAGACGCGAGCAATAGCTTCACTCATGGCGGAATGAACGTCCGTTGAGCGGTCTGCATGAGTGGCATCCGTCCCCCGCATCGCGCATGAAGCCAAAAGCCGAGCCACGAGTATACGACTGCCTCCGACTTTACGACTTGCATTGTGGACGGTGCAGGAGTACTCTGTTCATACCTCTAATCTTGTACATGGGTCCCCGGCGATGGTCGCCGCTGTTGGGGGCTGACGTTTTGATTTCTTCTGCACTGCCTTTTATTTGCTTTCTTGACTTTGGTATTTGGGATTATGTGATTTTAGTAATCGGTTTTTGTTTTCGGTGGGGAGTCGATATACAGGCCGGTGTTCTACGGAAAGGTGTTTTCGTTTCATCGGGAACAGGCGTGGGCGGCTCTTATGGATAACCCTGGGCACTTTTGGGAAGGACGGATGCGATACCTCTACTGGGTTGGACGTTGGAGTAGTGTTCTGTAGATCCGTTTAGCTTATGCGCAAGGGCTTTTTGATCATCATAACCGGGCGGTGCAGAGGTGTGGCTGAGTCGTCGGTGAAGGCTGACGGTGCAACTTCTGACTGCAACTTTTGACTGTGTGTCTTCGGTGACGCCGCTTGGTAATAGCGGCGTCAGGGTACCAACGAAGCCCGTATAATCAATAAATAGCGACCTGCGCCCTCCTGACTGAAAGTCCAGCTCCAAGTACCTTTTATTTTCCCAATCTTCTCCCACCCGACAAATGGCTGAAGTGCCAGAAATGACGCAAACGATCGACATGTGCGCGCCGAAAGCCGACACCGACGCGCCGCAACACCAAAAAGTTCCCGGCACCGAAAACACGACAGAAGCCGAAGCGCAGACGCAACAGGACCTGCCCTCCACTACCATAACACCCGAAGCCAGCCCACAACCGACACGCCAACGGACACCAGCGCAGCGGAAACGCGATCGCAAGAAGGGCGTAAATCGCCGCAACAAAAACCTACTCCCTCCGGCCGCCGCCGAGGACGACGACGCATCGTCCTCGATCACCGAAGAGGGCTCCTCCTCCTCCTCCACCCGCTCCTCCACACCCGTACCCGACACTACTACTACCACCACCGAAACAACACACATTCCGCCCTCAATGCCGCCACCAAAGGTCTCGGCGGCGGCGAAGCGGGCGGCGGCGGCGGCAAAGGGCAAGATCGTGCCGCTCTTCATCGCGTCCATCGGCAACCCGGCGCCGACGTACGCGCACACGCTGCACTCGGCGGGCCACACGGTGCTGGACGCGGTGCGCGACCTGCGCCACTTCCCGGCGTGGCAGAAGGACCGCTTCTACGGCAACGGGCTGGTCAGCCGCCAGGCCGAGGCGGGCGTGAACGCGAACTTCTCGTGGCTGCCGGGCATCATCGGTGGTGGTGCGAAGAAGGATGGTGGTGGGGTGGAGGAAGGGGAGGAGGCGTGGACGCTGTGGCAGAGCCCGAGCTTGATGAACGTGAGCGGCAAGGCGCTGGGGCAGGCGTGGGGCAGGTGGAAGAAGGAGAATAAGGATGGAGAGTTGGTCGTCGTGCATGATGAGCTGGAGAAGCCGTTGGGGAAGGTCGTGGTGAGGAGGGGCGGCAGCGCGAGGGGGCACAACGGGCTGAAGAGCATTGCGGCACAGCTTCCGAACATGCCGTATGTGAGGATTGGTGTGGGCATCGGCCGCCCCGAGAGCAGGGAGCCGGATGTCGTGGCGAAGTATGTCTTGAGGAAAATGACGCCGCAGGAGAGGTCACAGGTGGAGGGGTGTGCGGATGAGGTGATTAGGAAGCTGTGGGATGTGCAGGAGGGAAAGGTATGAAGAGCAGGGTTGGAAAAGCAGTAATGTCTTGGATAGGGGGGATCTCAGGCTAGAGCTTGAGTACCGGATTGCACGATACCTCTGCTGCTCTTTTCTTGAGCTTCTGCACAAAGACGACGATCCTGCATACGGAAATTCCCTGGCTGCCAATCACAGCATATCGTGGTGGAAAGCGCGCGATATAATCACGACCCGGTCGGTTTCACCATTAACCAAGCGCTTCCGAAACGGATCGCGTATACGGGTTGGCACTGGGTCCTTACAGAACCTAGTGGGTTGGCTTCAAAAGGCCAACACTAGGACTGCAGGTACACGTCTTAGCATCAACGGGCGTTTCAGCAGACTTGTAAAAACAGTGAACATGTAGAGGATAGAATCTACGACTTAATTAGATCTGAGAAAGAATTACATATCCTTGAGCACGTATGATTTTATTCCTATGTTAATGAGCATCAGGTGTGAGAAGGATAATGGATCACAGCCGATACCGTCCGCCTCATCGTTCAAGCGTTATAAGGAAAGATACCATCGATAGATGGAATTGCCCTGCCGCACTTGATATGGAGAGCGTGTTGAGAAATGAATAACTTCTAGAGCTCCTACACAGTCCTTACATTGTTGCGCATCCGCAGGTCTTCCGCTTTCATTGCAATGCCATTTCACGTTTACCCGTTCTCCTGACTTTTCATGCCCCGTGAAGAAATTGCCGGCCTCATCACTATCACCTTCTTCGCACACGTGTCTCATTCTACTTCCATAAAAACACTTTCCTCACCGGCCTCACCCACCCTTCCCTCCATTTGCGGTCCACAAGCGCGCTCACTAGCTCCTTGTATCCCACCGAGTCGCTTCCGTTCAACTCCTTCATGTTCCTCTTGTCTTCCGCTATGTCCGCCAGTTAGTTGAGGAGTTTCTGCTGTCGCTGCCGCCTAAGGCTCTGTTTACGGGACTTCGATGCGCGGAGAAAAGACGCTCCAGGCACTGCCATGTATTCTTCGTCAAGGGGAGGATGTTTAGTGGGTGGGCATGCCGGGTTGGTAATGCTGTCAAGTCAGGTGCCGCCAGAAAGGTGTTCTAATTGGCGTTTCTGCTCTTTTCCAGCATCCATACGAATATACCAGTTCACGATCGGCTAAGGAGGGCATGGGATTGGTGATGGCAGGGCTAGAGAGAATGGTATCACCGGCCTGTGGAAAGCTGGTTCAAATCGCTCCGGGCTGGCGAGTGACGCGCTCGGCGGCAGTACGGCGGGTAGGAGCATTCGATGGCTCAGGATGGACAGAATTGTATGGATGCGCTTATCTTGCGCCTGAATGATCGTTGGGCTGCGTCGGCCGGCATGAATCCCTCGCGCGTCTTTTCTCTCCTCGATGTTGGAGCACTTCCTGGAATTTCCGTTCCTCGTTGGCAACCTGTATCTCCCAGTCCTTGAGATTGCCGCGCTCAGTGGCCTCCATCCGTCCTTTGCCCTTCATTGTCAGTCAATACAGTGTGATCTCCGTGGTGAAAGGAGGAAGAGACTGGTGCAACAGTGACCAATGGACATAGACATACTACTCGGTAGTCATGCTCCTTGCGCGAAGTTCCAAATTTTGTGCGATACACTCTGTGCGGGTCGCACGACACGGCGTCTACGGGTGGATACTGCCCCACGGATCCTTTGCGTGCTTTCTTCCGGGGAATATACCAAAAGAGTTCCTCGCAGAAAACCCGAAAACAGGACCGAGTTTTCGGAGCATACGGATCATGCGAACGGCTCTCGGATGGCGTGATAGAAGGGGCCGTTGTGGGCCCACTAGGCGCTCCATTGGATTTGCTTTTGCGGCGAAAAGAGAGACGTGAAGACCAACTCTTCTGAGATGCATACGAGGGCGGCGGTGCTGAGATGGCAATTGAGGGAGTCTGCGACATGTCTGATTTGCAGGAAAGAGCCGTAGTAGTCGCTCGACCCGTCTTCTTGTTCGAGAGCGATGAGGCTGAAACTTGTGGCTGCTCCGTAGGCAACTGCCGTGATGGCGGGAGAGACTTGGCTGGCGTTGCGGTCTTGGTACTTCGCCCCAGAGAGAGGGCGGAGCAGGAAATCTTTTGGTCAACGCTTGGCTTGTAAAGGAAAATACACATGCAAGTGGTAGGTGTAATTAGTTAGGTGAGAATGATGCTCAAGCGGGTTGCCGGCCAGTGTATGGCGCGGCGATAGGTGTCGATGGAATGGCTGTGCTTGTAAGGATGAGTCGCAGAGGGATCAACAAGACGGATGGAGATCACCACATGCCCAGTCGGAGGAGGGAAAGCGCGGTACAGACCCAACAATTTTTGACCAGAACGCCAAGTCCCGGGTATCCCAGAAATTGCCTTTTTCGGTAAAGTGCACTTTCCTCCCGGATGATGCTCGCCCCTACAGGAGGAAGCCTACTCACTGTTTACAAACGCCGTAACCTCCCAATTCGCTCACAGCTATGAATTTCAATCGCATACAGACAAATAAAGTACGAATTACCTCCTGCGTGAGGGGAGGGCCCTCTGCTTGGGGAAGTCCAGAGGAATCTTCAGCTTGGCCGTCTTGTGGTTGACAGCCTCGGCCTTGGTGTACTTCCCTGCCTCGCGTTCCTTCTCCGTGGGATTTGTTACCTTGCAGCCAAGTTCGTGATAGTATTGGCCAATCCTAAAAGAATGGTGAGTGAAGCGCGCGCATAGTTTCCAAGTTTCGGTCTTACTGTTTGTTGTCAAGCCTAAGGTCTTCCCGCAGGTCGAACGTATCGACGACAAAATCATCGATGTAAAGAGATAGCGCCGCGATGTGCGTGATCAGGTAGTCAACGTGCCACTTCGTCATTTCGCTGTAACTTGTGTTAGTATCCTGGATTTCGCAACGGACAATGGTGGAATCACGTACTTTCCGTCAGCAAACTTTCTCCTGACTCCATCCAGAAGTGCGCCGCTTGTTCCCGTCTTCTTCTCCAAATCGGCCCTCTGGGGGAGTTTCTTGGCGCCGTTCCGTGCGGGCTTCAAGGCGGCCAGGAAGTCGATCAGAAGCAGCATGTATTTCAACACCTTAAGTTTCTTGACGTTCTTTGACGACAGAGTTTTCTGCAGTCTCTTGGCAACGAACAAGCTCGGGGTCCTGATATCCTCATTCTTCTCAGCGGTTTCGAGCCAGCTCTTGACTTCGATCAGGCGCATGCTATCTCCACCAATGAGGACTTCGGGCGGATAGACTTCGGCAGGGGTCGCAGCCTCCAGGTTGGCCTTCGGTCGAGGCTTGTTCTCGTCAACAGCCTGTTGCAAGGCTTCGCGGCTGGGGGCGTCGGCAGTAGCCTCGGTCACGGACTCCAGGACGGCCTTGGCGACAGCATCGGTAATGTTGCCCTCGGCAGCACCAGCTGTTGGGTTGATGGCGTTCTCGGTGATGGAAGACAGAGCCTTCTTGGCCTTCTTGGTACCAAACTCCTTGCCCAATTGCTGGCGAAGAGCGAAATTGGTCTGACGCTCCCGGCTGGCAGCGGCTTCCCTTTGAACGCGCATTTCCTCGGCCTCGCTTCTCAGAGTGCTCCGCAGCACCAGCTTCTGGGCCTCCATGATCTGAAGCGAACCGGTCTCGGGATCGTAGACGCCGACATAATCCTTGAGCAGACAGTCGGCAGTGCCATCCTCCTCCTGGCGCGCGGTGAAATCGAGCTTGGGGTGGTCGGAGGATTGCAGGAGGAGCTCGTAGCGGCGCTTCTCAATGTCCTTCTTGTATGGTTTGAGGGTGAGCTCGGAGGGGAAAGATAGACCGGGAGTAGCAGCTGTGGTGGCGTCAGCTCGGCGGAGGGGTGAGAGCAGATCGAAGAGGCATACCAACGACGGGGCCGAGCTGGTCGTTGTCGTCGAGGACGGAGAGCTTCATCGGGCGCGTGGGCTGGTCAATCTGGACCTTCTTGCTGGGGCGGTCGTTCTTGTCGGCATTGCGCTTGCGCTTCTTCTCGCTGAGGTCGGGCATGGCGGCGGGCGGGCGTGGTTGGCGGTGGTGTTGGTCGCAGGCGGTAACTTTTTTTTGGCCGGCGGCGCTGGGCACTTTTTGGCGCCAAGAGCGGCAGTGCACGGCCACAGCGCCTCACCGCCCGGGCGGTGGTGATTTCCATTCGACGCGCGATTAGTGACGCAACGCGTGCGCTACTCGCATTGGCGTGCAACTACAGATCTTGTTTGGCTGCACCTGGTCACTTGCCACACAGCCCACGCAATCCATGTTAGCTGCTGGGCTGGTTCCCGGATATCAATCCGCGTCGCTCCTTCCTCCTGCTGCTTCCGTCACTAACCCATCCTTCGTCTTCCCTTTGTCTGCTCATCCCCTGCCTCTCCCTTGCCCGGACTACATCCTGCGAGCACGATGGCCGCAATTTTAACCACCATCCAAAACCTCGCCGGCACTGTGCAGGGAAAGGCCCAGAATGTCCTCGATGGCGTCTTTCCGCCCGAGAAGCGAGCGGAGCTCTTCGCTAAGCTGCAGGCATTTGCCGTCAATAATCCCAAGCTCTCTGTATGTCTTGTCGCTTTCAGCATGTTCAAGCGCGGTGCTGATAACCTCGCCCAAAGGCATTCCTCCTTACGAATTTCGCCCTGACCGGCCTGCCGCTCGTTATGTTCGCCGTTTTCACTCTTACCGTTTTCGTCTTCTCCCTGGTCGCCGCCCTGCTTGTCGCCCTCCTCGTTGCCCTTCTTTTTACCGCCTTCATGGTTGGCGTCGCCCTCTTGGTCATGTTGCCTACCATTTTCCTCACCACCATGGGTGCTTCCTTCCTGTTCTTGTGGGGTCTCGGCGGCTACTACATCATGAAGTGGTTCAACGAGGGAGGAGATTCGCCTGCTCCAAAGGGTGCTGCTATCGGCGATAAGCTGAACAGCCTGACTGGCGGCAGGCTTGACTTCTTGATGAACGATACCCGGAGCCAGGCCTACAAGAACGAAGCCAACAAAAAGGAAGACGACGGCGAAAAGAACGCCAACGGCTCACCCAAGGAGAAGCGCCAGCCCAGGAAAATCAATCAAGCCGCCGACGTCGGAAACGCTAAGGACCAAGTCGAGCAGACTGCCAACGCCGATGGCGTCAAGAAGAGAGTCGGAAACACTACCGGCACAGCTACCAACGCTCCTGGCACTGCCACTGGTGCTGCTGGAGCTGCCAATGGTGCCATTGGAGGTGCCACTGGCCTGACTTGACACGGTGCCAGTTGTCTCTAATGTTTGAAATTGTCAAAATGTCTCAATTCTGTTGTACTATTCATTGCACTTTCATTCTTCAGCGAGATTGCATTGGTGGTTGCGTTGGGGAGTCGGGACTTGAGAAGGTTAAGATCGTGCGAGACGGCTGGACTGAGATTCACGCATGTCATTAGCGTTTCCTAGATTCCCGGATATGTTTGTTTAAGCTGCAATACACGCAGCAGTTTATAATTAGAAAGGTATCCACCCGAACTCCATGCGGCGTGGTTCCTCGCGTGATCGCCATTGACCCATATGCTTATGTTTAGAACGAGCAAAACACACTATGACAAGACATGGGTTGATAGCAAGTTAGGTGGCCCTGTGAAAGGACCTTCTAGTTGCTCTGCACTCCCCGACCTTGCCGGTCCTCGAAACTGTGTCTGAGCCAGCGACTGACCTTTGCAGTGCTCTGCACTCTCCGCTCTCACATGTCATCCAGCTGCTGGTAGCCATAGCCCGTGCTATATTTTGGCATAACCCCGGCAGCACGAGCTTAGCAAGCCTCCGGCCTTCTCTATCTATACTTCCACCCTCACTTCAACCACTTCGTCAACTTCAACCCACTTCGTCAACTTCAACCCACTTCGCCAACTTCAACCCACTTCACAACATTTGCGCGGGCGAGACCGACGCTGCGAGTGCGACTGATGTCGCAAAGCACGATGGCTCCACCACACAAGAACAAGGCACTTATCGAATCGATTCTCGACATGGATCGAATCGCTGACGAAACTTTGCGAAAGTTGTTTTCTTGGAACGCGATCAAAGTTCTCCTGTTCAAACAACACCTTCTGAGCAAATATCAGTCAGCGGCTTGGAATTTCGACAACGGCACCGTAAACTTCAGAAAAATTGCCAACAGAGAAATCCTGCGAGAGATAGGATCACAAGTGATTAAAGGCTGGGCAAAGGACTTTGGAAGTGAGCATGGCCTGACGGAGGACCAGCTGCGCTATATCATCGAGCAGGTTTTGCGCGAGAAAAAAAAATCACTACGAAGCTTCAAAGCGAGACCTCGCAAAGAAGACCGCAAAGAAGATCACAAAGAAGAGGACCGCAGATGGTAGCATTCCGGTCCGTACAGATTCGAATAAAAGGGCACGGACAAGCAAATCCGACGAACAGCAACCTCAAGCTGAAAGTACTACACAAGACGCGGTTGAGGCTTCCGTACTTACTAAAGCCACCAGCAGCGCGACCGGAATGGTCAATAGCTTAACGGATGCCTCGACTAAACTTACTGATAATGCCGCTATTGACACAATCACTGCACGAATCACCCAGGCTACGAACGATTTGATTGGCGAATCAGTCAAAACGCATCTGAAAGATACCATTGACGACCACCTGGACGAGCATCATCCGGTTTTCCAACGATTGATTGAGTTCATGGAGAATGCCATGACCTAGAACATAGAGACTGCCGTGGAGAATTCTATGAAAAATATCATAGTCAAGGCCATGGAGAAGGCCATGGGAGAGGTCGTGGAGAAAGTAATGAAAAAGGCCATGAAGAAGACCATGAAGTCGGCTATGAAGAAGACCATAAAACAGGCTATCAAGACGGCTCTGGAGAAGACTGTGAAAAAGACTGTGGAGAAAACCATAAAGAAGGCTATAAAGTAGCCTTTACGCGCAACCGAGTTCCCAGTGCGCTAAATTATACTAGAGGTTAAACCTCCGTCCGGAATTCCCGCCGACCAATCCTTGCCCAGCGCACTTACTTTGCTACGCAAAGACAAGTGCAAGCCGCCTGATGGCATTAAGGAAGTTACTTTACATCTGCTTCATAAGCGTGTACAGAACTCTTTTCTGAATCTTCTCAACAACCCGGTCTTAATTTATAAAGATCCTCTCGTCACCATCGAGGACGACGAGGGCTTGGGATTGGGTATCACTTTGCTGCGGGAATATGTCTTAGCTCTAAGCATTTAAGAAGAGGAATGATGGTCTACTGAGCATGCTTTGCTGGCGGTGGCTAGACGGTGCCAAATCGATGCCTGAAACACAGTTGAATTTTGAAGCTTAGGAAGCTTTAAGCGAGGCCTATTATGGAGCGTAGTGTGGGCCGGGAGCACGATTCCATGCAAAGACAGATTCTAGGAGTAGCAAGTAAGAATTGATTGCAAAATCTCAACTCTTCATCATGAATACTCCTTTTCTTTAGTCCGTTTTCCTTTTCTTTTTCTTTTTTAAAAACAGCTCAGCGCGCAACTCAGCACGCAAGTCAGAGCATTCTTGCTCCTGCTCGAGTACTTCCATATGACCCAAATTTCCAAGGCTATAGGCGTCTTCCCAAACCTCCTTTCGCCTCAACTGATGATACCATAACGATTGTGGGTCAGAATGTGGCTCAAAGCCCATCAGAGAACAAGAAACTAATACTCGTAGTAGTAACGAGGAACCTTGGAACGATTGATTTATTCTGAACTGTAATGGAAGGTGCGTACAACTCTGACTTCCCCTACCCAAATCCCGACCTCCCCTCCACCTTACCCAAATTTTGGACCCTCCCTGGAAATATCAACTTTAATTCGTCCCTATTTCTGCTGAACGACAGGGCCGTTAGAGCTGCTAATGGTGGTCCTACAATACTGGTGGTTGCCTGCATTGCTGGTGGTTGTCTGCGGTACTGGTAGTTGCCCGCGTCGCTGGCGGTTGCCCGACGTTGCACGATTGAAAGGAAAGCGCAACAAAGAGATCTCGATCACCGTTTGGGCTGACATACACCGGCAGAGGTGCTTATTGTTCTTAGTCGTTGGTACATCTGCAGGAACAAGTAGTAATCATAGTACTATTAAACGCAAGCGTCTTATGTACAAGCCTTATCCAACTTAATCATTACGTACCAAGGTATATTCCAGAATTTCAAATGAAACGATACGGGTATTGCGGTCAGGCAGTCAGCGAATCAACCTTCTCCAGTTGCGGGGCTATCTCGACGAGAATCTTCACATTCTTCTCCTTCTCGTGAATGAGCGGCATAAAGCCCTTCTCGATGAGTTCTTCGAGTTGGATGCGTCCTGTGATCATGCGCTGAGGCTTCAGGTGGCCTGTGCATAGTACATCAGTCTCGGTAGATACGAAAGGAAGGTAATTCTCACCGTTCGCCAGGTTCTCAATGACAGCTTCGAAGTCCTTCCGCTGGTATCCGAGCACAGATGTGTAGGTTGCTTCCTTGAAGGTGAGCATGTTGGGCTGGAATGGAACCTCCTTCTCCCATATGGCAACATTCACGACCTTCCCGCGAGATTTGACGGCCATGCAGGCGGTATTGAGGCTGATTCAAGTCAGTCTTTTGGGAGCATGAGAGGAGCAAAATGCCAAACTTACCTTGCAGGCACGCCGGCACAGTCAAAGACTACATCGGGACCATCACCGCCGCTCAGCTGCCTGCTCACGGCCACCAAGTCATACGTCTTCGGATCCAAAACGTGATGGGCGCCAAATTCCCTGGCAAACTTCTGCCTCTGGGCGGCAACCTCGCTCATGATGATCTTCTTCACATTCTTCGCGGCCAAACACTGCACCACTGCCAGGCCGATGGGGCCGCCGCCGAGCACCAGCACAGCGCTGTCCTCAGTCAAGGACCCATTCGCAGCCTCGGTAGCGTGCCAGGCGACGCTCAGCGGCTCGACGAGAGCGCCGATGTCGAGCGGGATGTTGTCGGGCAGGGGCAGGACGGCGCGGGCGGGCACGACGACGGCGTCACTGAGCCCACCGCCGCCGCCCGACAGGCCGATGAAGCCGCCGTTGTGGCAGGCGTTCTCAGCACCGCTGCGGCAGGCGCCACAGGCCTCGCAGTAGACGGTCGGCTGGATGGCAACCTTCTGGCCCACGCGGAACTGCCCCTGCGGCACCTGGTCGCCAATCTCGCGGATCACGCCAGAGAACTCGTGGCCGAAGGTGATGGGGATGGTGTCGTGGGTTACCGGGTGCGGTTCGGTGGGGGCGAAGGTTGGCCCGCCGAGATATTCGTGCAGGTCGGTGCCGCAGATGCCGACGTAGGCGGGTGCAATCTGGGGTCGTTAGTGGGAACAAGAGTGCGGAGAAAAAGTGTGGAGAGCAGCTGGGATACACACCTTGATTTGGTGGGGGCCGGTGGGGGCCTCAGGGATCTGCTCGATCCTGATGTCCTCCTTGCCGTAGTATCTCGCAGCGCGCATCATGTTGGGATTAATTGTGTGAGAGATATTAAAGGTCGACGAGGGGATTTTATTTGAGAGAAAGGATACTGCGCCGCACAGCTCACGAGACGCTCAGGAGAGGTGCGGAGAAGGAAGGATCTGGAACTGGAGCACGCCGACGGAGAGCATGATACTTGTAGCTAAGGAGAGGGCGGATGCCAGTGCCGATCATTGGCAGCTCGAGCGCCCAAAGGGTTGACATTCTCCGGTCGTGCGGCGACCTAGAGTGAAGATGGCGGGGTTAGATGCTCTGGGGAAGTTGCGGGGCATAACGCTATGACGGCATTCTCCCTGCCCTCACAATATAACGGCTTTCGCCTCACGCGCCGGCCAATCCACTCGCGGCAGGATGCCAATGTGGGTCTAACAAGCCTCTTGGTGCGGCGTCGTGTCTTGGGAGGAGGCCGGTTGGGAGCGCAAAGTTCCGCCTTATTCCACACGGCTGCCTGGAAGATGGAAATTTGAAAGTCGATTGCAGTTCGCCCATTCGCTCCAAGAGATGGGCATAGATCTCGGTGATTGAGGTTTCCGGGTTGGAGAAGCCGAGTTGGCGGAAGTGGAGAGAAGAATCGTAAGAGCGGAGGCGGCTGCCTTCCCATTGCGGCAAGCCGACGGCTAGTGCCTGTTCTGACAACCCCGACGCTTCCTCATCGCAACATCACTCCATCGCCTCATACTGTCGGATTCCGGCACCACTCCACTCC
This sequence comes from Lasiodiplodia sp. COLG20, assembly GCA_009801085.1. Lineage (NCBI taxonomy): Eukaryota > Fungi > Ascomycota > Dothideomycetes > Botryosphaeriales > Botryosphaeriaceae > Lasiodiplodia > Lasiodiplodia sp. COLG20. The sequence continues at coordinate 2,819,376 of VNWV01000005.1, read as the reverse complement.
CGTATGACCTTGCTTGGCGCACCACTTGTCTGCACTCTTCCTCCAGCTCGCCACTATCCGACTCTCGTGCTACCGTTTGTCGACTTTGAGTTTGCTCAAGCTGTGTAATGGGCGGCACCTACCGAGCGTGTCACCCCAAACCCTGACGCCTGCCAGATGCCTCCAACCCCGCATGTGCTCGGGAAGCTGCAGTCTTGTTCCGAGCACACACACTGAGAAGGACTGACCACCTCCTCTACCCTGGCCGATTGGCGTTGTGGAAGCATCGAAGTCTTCATATAACGAATGAAAACCCCTCCCTGGACCGCCATTCCGAGGGCCACTTGGCGCAGCAGCTTCCCCGCCAATTCCAGAGGCTCAAAGGCTGAACATGGTTCCTGGTTGCTGGGATGCTCTTGTTCCCGGGTACGAGCCTCTTAAAGAGCAGCCACAGCTCAAACTGTCGCCAGCTGCATCCATCTGAAACATTCTGCTCATGCTGCTGTACCACGCTCCTAAGGAACACTGCGCCTGGAGTCGTTCGGGCGAATCTCATCCATCGAAACCCGGTACGTGGCGTCGTAGCGCTGCCGCCATTGGAAATGTCTGAAACAGTGTGGCAGACTTGACAGCCACTTCCACTGTCCGCTTGCCTCGCCCCTCTTGCGGTGAGCCGTGTCGACCAGGAATAGTCATGTTTATGGCTCCGTGTCGAATCGAGTGATCCTGAACCGAGGCTTCATCAGCTGTCTGCAATCTGGAGTGCTATTGACTCAAAGTATTGGGCGCAACGGGCTGAGACAGCGCACAGGCCATAAGTCGGCTGCGGCCGCATACCATTGAAATTTCCCTTTTGCTAACAGTGTACTGCAGCCGATGGCTAGAGCGAAGAATAGCAACGGAAGTATGCCCCAGTTCTTCTTTATTTTGATGGAAAAAAAAAACATGGCGCGGGTAGTTGAAGCTATCTTCCGGATGTTAATGTTTAATTATTAATTTTACATTTACGTCCGGACGATAGCTTCAACTACCCATATATGTTCTTTTTTGCTACTTGAGGACTACTAGGATGACCCGGAGTTCATTGAACCGCCTGGGAATGAGGCCAACTTACAAATGCTCCCCGGTTTCCGTCCCAGGGATTTACCGGGGTACTACGTCATCTTCGATGTGAATTCGGCTCTCAATTTCGGAGACCATATTGCGGCATACTCCAAGGCCACTTGTCCCGCAACACTCCTTTCTTCCGAAGTTGAGTGGGCACAGTTCGGTATCATGAACCATGCTATCCGAACCGCTCTTATTGAGCAGATCGAGACCTTCAAGTCTAAAGGCCGTGTGGGTTGCTGGAAGAGAAGCAAGACGGCTGCACGAACGAAGGCTCTTCCACCTCTACGGCATGGTGTCGATCGCCATACACACCAAGCTCATGTTTACGATCTTACCCGGATCGCACACGGCTTTTCCGCATACCAACACCACGACAAGGCACGTGTTGACCTAATCTTCATGATCGTCAATGGTGAGTTCTTCTACGAAAAGTCCCATCTTTGCGGGGTCAAGACCTGTGAAAACTGGCACCACGTCGTGTTCGAATCGAGCTACCTGAATTCGCAACGAAAGTACTGCCATTCAGGAGCAAAGCTCTGCAGGTGTTACCCTCGTTGTTTGACCAACCCAGGGTTCATCTTTGTTCCTCTGATTCCAGGAGGTAACCCGGCCGACCCTTACGTCCCTGGCTACTGGACCGATCCTCAAAGCGTGGATTCCAACCTCTTATTCGATATCTACGAGATGGTGAATCAGAGCTCCATCAGCCCGCCTTCACTCTCAGACATCGACCCAAGGAGTCAAGCCTGCCAGGTTTTTCTTAAGGGATATATCGATTTCGCTGTTATTCAGGAGCCTTCACCGCCACGTGGACCGCCTACTCCATGGCCTCGTCAAGCAATTCCCTGTGTTGTTAACGCCATTGCAAAATGGCATAGTCACCACCGATACCGTGACTTGCGCTCTCGAGTATCACCACTCCGTGAGATTGAGAAGGCGTTAAAGGATGGTGCCGCCTGGTCTAATGTGCTTCTCTATTCGACGCTTCGAGATACCCTTTATACCCAACTGAACTGTCCCGTGCTGTCCGCCAAGCTGTACGAGATAGCGCAACACTTAGAATAACGACATGTGTGAGTAGCTGAAGCTATCATCCGGACGTGTATGTAGACTTTTCAATTCCACATTTCCGTCTGGACGATAGCTTCACCTACCCATGACAGGACTGAAAAACAAATTCACGCTAGCCTCTGGACTCGGTCCCCGGCATTGGTAGGTTGGCACATGAAAGAGAGAAATGCCCACGCATGGCCAACGGCCGCTGATTCGAATCTCCCGGCGTACTCTTACCGGGTAAAACTTGCAGCAGAGGAGGCGGTGGATCGACGCGCCACGACCACTTTGGTTGGTTTCATGCGACATATCCCAAAAAGGCCACTCGAGTGGACAACTCTCGCACGCGTCGACCATCGTACTGGAAGAAAGAATTGTAAAACACAGACCATTTGATAGAATTTTCTCTTACTGCCTCGGAGATTACATAGACGCGTGCGCTGTGCTTGTTCGCGTTCTCCTGTAAACCCATGATCCCGGCTGATGTTTGCCGACATGTCACAACATCCGATGCAAGGCAGGCTGCCAGCGACCAGGGTCATGGACATTCGCAGCTTTAGCGCCAACGGCTGTGGATCCGCAGGCTCTGGTTTTTCCTCCCCTTTCCGCTGCATGCTCATGTATCCGCCCGCGCAGCCAATCACACTCACAACCGTCTTTTGTAACAAAGCTGGTCCACTGATCTTGCAGAGCCGCCCTGTTGTCCCGCCTCGTCCACGTCAGAGCCTGCATTTACGTGCATTTCAGCCTTACATGCGCCCGATTCAATGTCGCATTATTTGCTGGCCAAGGCTAGGCAGGGAGTGGTAACAGCGAATGTACGGGACAACTTTCTGGTTCCTGCCCGCATCCGCGTCCATTGCCGATGAACTAGACTTCCAATTGCTTGCTTGGAAACGGAGCCAGTCATTTCATGACCATTGTCGCCTGAATCCTACTCCTCCACGCTTCACTGCATCAGCAATGAGCCGACATGCACCAGAAACGGCTTTCACTGCGGAAAAAAGCATAGATACTCCGGGTGGACCGTGGGCTCGCCTCATTCCAAACAACCACCCGTAACCAGTCTCTCAGGCCAATTGGTCAGGTCTGGATGTCCGTGCCGAGGTCGTGATAGCGTCGCAAAAGCAGTGTACTCGTACTGGTAGCACACGTTCGCAATCCCACCATCCCTTCGATACCGCGTAGACGGTCTCTGTTGTCCACGCCCTGCCTAGCCCGACACATGCGGCCCGCATTCTACAGTCCTACGTCCGCGCTTCCTCGTGAGACGGAAGCTAGCAATGAGTCATGGTCTGTACCTGGCTCCTCTTATGCATGTCTATCTTGCTTGTACCCGCGGACTGGACTGCTGCGTTCACTTGAGGAAAGATATCGGTCTTGACTACTCCTGTCATTGCATTCCTGCTGGATGAGGGCACAGGTCAGATATTTTGAACTCTCCTTTGTTTTTCTTTGCTCTCCCGTATTTTCCATGGTGGGTGGATATGAATTTGCTACTGGTTCGCTGAGGACTGGTGGGTGCGCAGCGTGTACGACTCCAGGGCCAGCCAAGCGAAGCAAAAAGCCAGCCATTCCGTCCCGGGTACCAGGTACATGCGATGCGCTGGGTCCGTGCCTCGTTTTTCCGCTGCTGCTGCACGCATGATGTGTGGGGCGTGCATTCGTAGTGACTGGAAGCCTCGTTTTTTGCTTTCCCTCGTGTAGGTGGAGTAAGGAGAGAGGGTGGTGGCCACAAAAGTGGCGCACCTATATATTCTAACCATCCGACCCACGACCTGCTTTTCAGGAACCATCTCTTCATATCTGTGTTCAGCAAATCAAGAGTTTTGGCCGAGCCGTTGATCTCGAATCTGAGTCTTTCACTCTCTCATATTTGAACCCCTTCAACCACTTCTATCCTCAACAGACCTTTCGCTTCTCACACCTCTACCATCCGGGCAGTGAACTCACCGCAGTCACTACCACAATGGCCATATCCACCATTCCCCTCCCCCTTTCCATCCGACCCTCAACTAGCTCCTCCACCAGAAGCTCCTCCTCGCTCCTACCACCCACCCCAACAACACCAAACAGACAACACCACCACCAACCCACCTACATCCGCTCCGGCATCGGCGGCGCCGGGAACTGGCACAAAGCCGCATCCATCCCACCCCCACCCCCGCCTCATCAATCACCAGTAGCCGCCCACCATCATGACGGAGGTTTCGACAACAACAACTTCCCCACCACATCGTCCCCCCTCCTCGCAGCAACAACAACGACAGCAGCATCCCCATACCCTCCCCTCCACCACCACCACATCCCCCTCCGCACGACCTCGTCGACGCACTTCAAATCCGGCATCGGCGGCGCGGGCAACACGCACCCGCTGACGGCGCGCTCCGTGCTCGGCTTCGACGAGGAGCTGGCGCGCTGCCGGGCCGTCGAGCGGCGCCTGCCCGCCGCCTACCCCGTCGGCATCGGCGGTGCGGGCAACTTTCGTTGCAGAGACGCAGGTTATGGTGGCAGCAGCGGTGGCGGAATGAAGAGGAGGCTGAGGCCGCAGAGGAGCGCGGGGGCTCTGGGGGCCGGAGGGATGATGATGAGGATGAAGAGGAGTGAGGGGGATTTGAGGGTCGAGGCGGCCGAGGCGGGGAGGGAGGCGGTGCCGAGGGCGATGGTGGAGGTGGTGGTGGGGAATGGTGGCGAGGGAGGTGTGGTTAAGAGGGTGAGCTGGGGAGACGACAGTGTGGAGGAGTTTGAGGCGGATGGGTATGAGGGGGATAACGAGGCGGAGAGGGAGAGGGAGTGCGTGTATTACAGCAACGAGCCGTTGCCGTATGGGGCGTTGGATGTTCTACGGAGAAGGTTGGAGAGGGCTTTTGCGAGCCGCCGTGGCGGTGCGAGGGAAGTATTGGCGAGCCCGAAGGACAAGGGGATTGGGGCAGTGTTGGTGGGCAGCGAAGGCGAGAGGAGGGGACTGAGGAGCCATCGGAGTATGTGGCGCTTCTGAGAGCGGTGCAAGGCTTTCGCCGTGGTTGGAAAGAAAAGAGCATGGATCGTGGCGGCAGGGGCGTTGAAAAAAAGCTCAGCCTGCATGAAGGCGGCGGCAGGACCGTTTGCCGTGCAGTCGAGGTGGTTTCAGAGGCACTGACTACAAAGGCCCTTTGCTACTGGTCCACGGAACGGTGGCGTCGTTGCTGGGATCTGGTGGCGGTCAGCGGGTAGCTGGGAGTGGTGAGAAGGAGTAATTTTTGGTCATCAAGGGCGACAGTGCAGTGGAGCAGGGATGGTGAGGTTGCACAAATCTCATCTCGTCTTTCTGTGCAACCGTCTCGTTTGAGGTTGAGAGCGAGGCGTGGCGTTCTCTTTGTTTTTTTCACTAGATTGCACCAAGCGGCGACGCTTAGTTTTTTTCTTGGGCGTTTTTGTTTTGTTTTACTCAGGCTCAACGGTTCTTTTAATTTCTTTTGAAGTTTGTTCTCATCCATTAGGCGTTATGGCGATTCGAGCATTCCATGCATCATATCCCTGATAGTACGAGGTATCCGATAGCGCAGTGCAGCTGCATAATATTCACAAGCAATGAGGCTGAATCGCTACGTCTTCGCTCTTCGTCTTCACCAGTCTTGCTCCCTCGAGACCGCACGGCCGGTTGATTGCAGTTTGCAAGTATTCGTTGCATAAAAGCTGTATTTCTGCTCGGCCACAGCGTGGATCCAGGCCGGTTCGCCGCTAGAGGAACCCGCCTTCTTGGCCGGGATCTTGCATGTCGACAATCATTCGTCGGTGCAGGTTGGCAGCATGCGGCTGAGTGGAAGGGTATCTTGAGAGCAAATGCACCGGGTGGTGACGGCACGGGCTCCGGCTGAGTTCAAGTTAAGGGGCTTGTGCAGTTTCCCCGACTCAGTCCCAATCATCATCATCGTCGTATTCCTCTTCCTCCTTCTTGGCTCGCCTTAGCGTAGCAGTCTGTCCCTCGGTCATCTTCTCGCGCACCAGGACGCCGCATTTCAGCAGGCGCCTTTCCAGGTCACTGGTGGTGAATTTGTCCGTGCCATATCCAAGACCCTCAAAGCCTACAATGCGGTCGACACCCTGACCATCGACAAAGGCAATGACGCAGGGCAGAACCTGGACCTTCAGCTTGGTTACGAGGAAGGGAGCGTTGTCTACGTTGATCCGCAGGAAGCGGGTGTCGAAGTGCTTGGGAGCCAGTGTCTGAGGGGTGCAATGTTAGCTCAAGCTCATCTCCCGGGATGTAGCAAGCTGGTGTACCTCGAGGTGGTTGTCCATGATGCGGCAGCGGTTGAAATCGGCATGGAAGAAGTGCACGACGCACAGCTTGGTGGAGGTGGTGATGTCCATCAGGGCCTTCTCCTCCTTGATCTCCTGGTAGGTGCCATGCTCCGAGTTGCGCATCTGCTTGGCGCGGGAGAACTCTTGGTGGAGCTGCTGTAGGCGCTGCTCGCGGAAGGCGTCGAGGGCATCGTCGTCCTCAAGCTCGGCGATCAGGGCATCCTCGTCGTCGGAATCATGGGGCTTGTCGACAATGGCAGCAACCTTGGCGTCGATGTTGGACATTTTGCTGGGGCGGGGTGTTCACGACATGGTTTGGGAGACGCGTTCGGCGTTCTCCTGTCAATCGCGGGCGCTAGTGGCCGCCACACCAATCCGGCCGCTCCTCAACGCGTCCCCCCAGCGCAGCGCAGCTGGACACGGAGATTTATGCGAGATGGGGTTGCACTTCGTGACAGCGGCTCGCAAGAGGATCATGGGGGCCGCGCGGCACCAGGGCTGGTGCGTTCTGCGAGGGCAACCGCGGGCGTGTCTGGAGTAAGCCTGCGCCACATTAAGTTTGTGCAGTCTACGTAGCCCGTTCGTGAATTTAACACCCTCACTCACGCCGCAGAGAGTGTTTGCTATCTCTCACGCGCCGTCTGGCCTGTCGCGCATCCGTTCTTTTGCGCACGCTCCCTTCGCGATCCTGCGCCGGCGGAATCTCAGGACTCCAACCCCTTACAGCCTCTTCCGCCCGCACCGACCCCAGTCCGCCGCGATCTCCCTCTAGCCCCGAGCGCCTTCTATGGCCGACGAGAAGAAACGCGCCCTCAACCTCGACCTCGACCACGACTCTCCCAAACCCGTCCGCTCCCCACCGCCCACCATGCCGTCCTCCGGCCTCTCCGGCAACCCCATACTGCCCGTGCTGGCCTACTGCGGCAGCTCCATTTTGATGACCGTTACGAACAAATATGTCTTGTCAGGCTCCGGCTTCAACCTCAACTTTTTCCTGCTCTGCGTCCAGGTACGTGCCATGCGCCCTCCCACAGGCCATTGCTGACCCAGCCCAGTCGCTCGTGTGCATTTTCGCCATCCAGTCGCTCAAGACCACCAAGGTCATCTCCTACCGCGACTTCAAGACCGAAGAGGCCAAGAAATGTACGCTGCGCCCAACAAGACGCCAATGCCCGCTGCTAACCCTGCCCAGGGCTTCCTATCACTATCCTCCTCATCGGCATGATCTACACGAGCACCAAGGCCCTGAAGTTCCTCTCCATCCCCGTCTACACCATCTTCAAGAACTTGACAATCATCCTGATCGCATACGGCGAGGTGCTGTGGTTTGGCGGCTCCGTCACCCCCATGGCCCTGCTGTCCTTCGGCCTCATGGTCCTGAGCTCCGTCGTCGCCGCCTGGGCCGATATCCAGCACGCGCTGGCCAACTACGGTGGCGGTGAAAGCACCGAGGCTTCGGACAAGATCTCCACCTTGAACGCTGGCTATATGTGGATGCTCTTGAACTGCTTCTGCAGTGCGACCTACGTCCTGGGCATGCGCAAGCGCATCAAGCTTACCAACTTCAAGGACTTCGACAGTAAGTTCGCGCCCCGAGCTAGTCGCGCAATTGTGCTAACGTGCATGCAGCCATGTTCTATAACAACCTGCTCTCCATTCCCATTCTCCTCGTCGCCTCGCTCTTCGTCGAGGACTGGTCCAGCGCCAACCTGGAGAGGAATTTCCCCACCGAGTACCGCACCTCCATCATTCTCTCCATGATCTTCTCCGGCCTTTCGACCATCTTCATCTCGTACACCTCGGCCTGGTGCGTTCGTGTCACCTCTTCCACCACTTACTCCATGGTCGGCGCCCTCAACAAGCTCCCCATTGCCATCAGCGGTCTGGTTTTCTTCGACGCCCCGGTCACCTTCGGATCCGTCAGCGCCATCATGATCGGTTTCGTCAGTGGCATTGTCTACGCCGTCGCCAAGGTCAGGCAAAACGCGAGCAAGAGCGAAGCCCTGCCAACCCAGAACATCCCCATGAGCGCCAGCAGCCAGAGCATGAAGGATGGTCTGAAGGCGTAGATGGGCCTTTCCGCAGCTACGCCGCCTTTTCCCTTCGAATGAGCCAAATGGGACACGAGCCACGCCAATTCATTTTCTTCTCAGCGGCTCCTCAGCTTCGAATTCAGGTAGACCGCGCGGTGCTCTTGGCTTCAAAGTCATTGTTATTACCTGTTTTGGAATCCCTTTGAGTAACTCAAGCCTGTGGTGTCCAAAATTATTATTCAGTACCTTCAATTGAGTTATGCATGATGTACAAGCCTTCGGCGCGATAGAATTATGATAGTCTGGCGTGGGTCTAATTTGGTGTCTTATGTGGAATTTCTTTTCCCTTGTTGGTTGATGTCAAGGTTGTCTGCAGCAGAACATCGAGATACCTCAGTCGCAGTGGAATTGGTCCGAATACGGCCCATTTTCGACCGAGAAGACCCTTTGAACGCTAGTTATGCTGTTTTCCCGTTCAAGTATCAATGTCACAGTTTATAAACTCCATTGCTTATGTCTCAATATGCTTCCGTTCATAGAATCACAGTTTCTAGACCAGGAGGTGTGTGCCTTCCATTTACGGTAAGCTTCGGGCTAGTCGTTAGCGGTTCAAACGGCTTGATCCTTCCAAGCATCTCGTATGGGGCGGTGAGCTGCTTTTCTGTCGTGTGCTCACGAGAGAGCGCACGTACCTCGTCTAGAGTGTCTCGAAGGATGATTCACATGTGTCCGAGGTTGATTAACATGTCAGTGCAAAGTCTTTCAATTTAAGCCACCGGCGCCCTGCCTTTCCCAACCATAGGTCATGGGGACTTGATAGTAGAAGAGAAGATTCTCTGCCACTCAGCAATTTGTTTGGTTAAAAAATGTCTTTACTGTTCCGGAGTGCGTCGGAGAAGGCTACTATTACTGACCAATCACCACCACCACTACCACTTTCCTACTCCGAGCTTCCCACCCCACCTACCTCTTCCTCCTTCGCCATCACTACCCCTACCGCCTCGTTGTTCCTCTTAACCTCCTTCTGTCACGCGTGACGGCACTGCATACTTTCCGCCCACTCTCCAGTACAGACAGTGGGACTTTGACGACAAAAGAAAAAAAGAAAAAAAAAAACTAACGAGAGTATCTCCATGAGTCTTCTTCGACCAGGGCATCTAATCTTACTTACATATATAGTCGAACTCTAGGTTTTAACACATTTGGACAGTTTCAAAGCAGACAGATACGTCCGGAAATCTGCTTCAGCTCCTCACGCATGAATGATATTTGGAAATGCATCTTCATCAGAAAATTTGCTTTGACTGCTCAGTGTTGAGCACGAGTTTGCGTTTAGCTACATGCTCAGCATATAGACATGCTTTCTCTTCGACTCCGCCCATCATGAAAACATGACTTCTATGTACAAAATTGCCAATATCTATCTGTCGCCAGTGACCTTCTCGAGCGCCTGAATTATCTGCCATATCCTCCATCTAGAGCCGTTTGGCGCCAAGTCTTAGTCTCGCGACGCAAGATGATAAGCCAGAGCCATATGAGTTGGCCCAATCCGGCAACGCCATCGCTAAAACCAAATACCATCTTGCCCGCATGATCCATAACTCCACGCTCAAAAAGCCATGTCTTCCAGTCTTGCCGAGGTATTCACCCCCATCACATCATCTCCCTTCAAACCTCGCCCAAACCAGCACGACGACGAATAGCGATCTCGGTCTTCACCAACTTCAGCGTATCATCCGGGATCCCCTTCGCGTCCGCCGTAAAGTCTTGCCTGTTCCATTCCCTCCGTCCAACCCACTTCTCGCCCCAATTCTCTGTTGGGGACAGCACCTCCTCCCTACCCGTCCCGCCCAACAGTATGCGGTCTCTCTCCTGCTCGCTCCTGATCCTCTCCTGCCTGAGCTCGATCTTCTCCTCGTCGCTGCTGATGACGTCGCGCATAGTCGTCACTTTGCGCGGGGCAAAGGCAGTCCTGCTCTCGCGCAGCTCGGCCTGGTGCAGCAGCTCGTCCCTGCGCCGCATCTTAGCCGCAAAGAGTGCTGGATCGGCGACGTCGCGGTCGGTGGGTAACACGACGACGGCCGTGTCGAGCATGGCGGCTTCGGCGAACGTCTTGATCTGCGGCCGGATCTTTTCCTTCTCGGCTAGCGTGGCGCGGCGCTGTACGATGCAGCAGTCGGCTTCGCCGGCGCGGATGCAGCGGAGGCAGGCCGGGAAGCGGGGGTTGGCGGCAAGCGGGCGCGGTGCCGCGGTGGGTTTGACGATGTTGTTGTTGCCGTTGAGCAGCAGCGGTCCGAGATGTGCGTTGGCCGGCGAGGTGAGGGTAAGTGGACATGGGAGATTTTTGTGTCTACATTGGAGGCAGGATTCGATAGGAAAGGGCTGGTTGGACCATGCTAGGGAGTGGAGTTCGGAGAGTGTATGCGGGGACTTGTAAGGGCCGAAGGTGGTGAGCACGTCTGGGTCCAAGGGAGGCGGCTTTAAGAAGGAAGCTGGCGATGGACTGATGTAGGTGTTACGCGTCGGAAGCAGGGACCCGAGCGTGGTAGAGTTCAGGTGAAAATTGCTGTCCGGCGATCCACGACGGATTCCAGGCCTGATTGATGGAGAGGAAGCGGCGCTGCTGGAAGCACTTGTGCTTGGAGAAGAGTAGTCTAGTGACTGGTTTGAAATCTTCGACGTGAACTTGACTGATGGCGTTGAGACGATCTGGAAGGTACTGAAGGAGCACTTTCGACCGCTGGATTGACGACTGTCCGGGTTGAACGCTGAGCACTGAGTGACAGGCGAAGTCGCAGCGCTGCTCGGGCCTGTCGAGGCCAGCGAGGGACCACTGCTGGTCGACGCCGGCGAGGTGTCGAGAGTCGTCGCTGATCCACTTGGCGATGCGAACTGGTGCTTTTGAGTCGGCGAGTCGGCTCGAGGTGGCGTTGCGGGCGGCATTGAAAGAGAGTAAGGCTTTTGCTTTGCTACGTCGGCTGGTTGCTGCTTTGCGTGCTTCTTAAGGTCGCTTTGGAGAGCCATGCTTGCGTCTTTGATAGCATAGCTGGATCCGGAGCGTCGGTGGTCTTGGCTATTGTTTGGCTCGACAACAAAGAAAGGGCTCATTGTGTAGAGGCGAGTAAGACTGAACTGTTTCGTGTTTGAGTCGTTTGAAAGAAAGATCTGAAGGCAAAGGCTGCCTGAAGAGAGTGAAAAGAGGTGTGGGCAGCACGGGCAGCACGTGGATGACCAGCACACCGTGGCGCGTGATGCGTGCTTGGGGTCATTTTCAGCGAAAGTGTGAGTTCTCAAGGCACGGGCAAAAGTCGCAGGCGGTTCTCCGGGAAGTCGCAAGCTGCAAGTTAGGGGTTGGCGGGGCGGTCCGTGGGGCGTGGGGAACCATGGTGGAAGGCGCGGGGAGTGTGCGTGGAAGGTGAGGGCGACGGCGCTACGGCTCAACGAAGGTGAAAGGACAATGACGTTAGCGCACACCGCCACCCCTGTCGACTGCGCGCTTTTCGGCCTTTTCGCTGCTAATTATTACTGTTGAAGTGCTGCTCGCTAATGACATATTACAGGTTCCACGCGCTCGTACTGATACTTACAACGGGTATCTTGACTGCAGGCGAAAGCTCTAAAGCACAAACCCACCTACTCCCACGCAACTCCATTTCCTGAGCGCCTTGCTGTCTTCCAGTTCCACACACCACCAGAGCACGTCCTTCGCCTTCTGGATCTGCCCGCCCTCCTCGTACGCTCTTGCCAGGGCGAACCACGCCTCGGAATAGTCCCATCCCGTCCCAAGCTTGGTCAGCGACGACAACAAGCTGTATGCCCGGTCTCGTGCTGCAAGTCGGTTGAGCTCTTCAGGGTGCGGCGCAATGCTCTTCACACCGTTGGTGCTGGGGCCTTCTCTCTCCGATGCACGTTGCGCCGACTCGGGCGGGATGACTTTGCTGTAAATGTCAAGCAAAATATTTGACAGGCCCACCACAGCTGCCGGGTGATCAGGGTTGTGTGAAAGACCCTTCTCAAAGTGTCCCAGAGCCTCATGCGGCTCCGCTTCGGCCGCCGCAATCTCGCCGCGCTGGTGCTTGTTAGTCAACCACAGTTGCTCAATTTGTGTTGGACACTTACAGCAGCCCAGATGTCCCCCCACAGCTCCTCGATGCTCTTTCCGCCACCCCATCCTCTTTCAAAAAATGCCTTGGCACTCGATTGCTCTTGCGCCATTTCCGACTCGAGGTTGTCGGCAAGCTTGAATGCTTCGTCAACCGCACCCTTTGCATCTTCAAACAGCGCAGCGCGCGCGTAGAGTCCGGCAATGAAAAGCCACACGTCAATCAGAAGCGATGTCGTGTGTCTCCGCTCCTGCAGCACTGGGAAGCGCGGCTCTATTGCTGCGAAGCTGGCCTGTGGGAATGGCGCGGGAAGGCGAGTGTCTTGTTGCGGCGGTTGGTCGGCGTGGCCTGGCGGAGGCGGCTGCTTGCTGGGCGACATGTTGTGTTGGATTGGTCGAAGGGGCTGCTCTGCGCCAGAGCTCGACGGTGCGCTTCCGCGACGCGCTGTTCCATTCGCGACGCCGTCCGACTTCTCCGAGTCCTTGCCGGCCGAGTCTGGCGATTTGACGTTGCTCGCACTTCTCTTTCGCAGCTTAATGCTTCCGGTGCTAGACTTTTCGTGATGCTTGTGATGGAATAAGCCATGGTGATGATGACTGTTGGGTTTGCCAGATTCATCCGTTACCTGAATTGTAGGTGCGCCTTCAGTGGCGTTCGTAGACGGCCGAGATGAAGTGCTTCTTCGCCCAGCAGGGGCTGCTTCTTGAGTGATGGTGTTCTTCCTGAGCGTCTTGGTCTTGCCGAAGAAACTTGCGCGATTGCCTGGAGTGTTTTGCACAGAGATGTCTACGGCCTCAGGCTGCTGAATAGCACCGGTCGGATCTCCGTAGAGCCTTTTGTAGAGGCCCAAGAGTTCCATACTAGCGTCAACTGCAGCCGTTGTCCCTTCGACGACTTCGAGTAGCATCAATTGCGTCACCTTAACTTGAAGGATGCCCTCTTTCTCAAACGACTCCATGCGATCAACAAGACCCTTGCTCGTACTGCTCCGTGACTTCTCGAGATCGGCAGAGCTCTCGTTCAGATGTTCGCTGCGGAAGGCCTCACCTTGGTTGCCGAAGAGGACAGTTGGATCGTCGAACTGATCGAAGGCGGCGTCACACGTTTTCGCGGCCATGTTGAAGTCTGACTTTGCGGTGAGAAGTAGTGCTAGCAAGTGCCAGAGAGGGATCAGTTTCCGCTCATGGACGTAGTTGACGTCTTCATCAGCATCGCTGGCAACACCGTCGGCTGACCTCAAGCCATCACCGCGGGAGTTAGAAGAAAGAGCACGCTTGACGACCTTGATTGCTCCATTGATGTCCCGCATCTCAGCAAGGAGCAATCCTAGCGCGTACAAGGTCTCGAGGTTAGTCGTTTCTTGATACTCCGGATGCAATGCCTTCCGGAACGCCTGAACGGCTTGCGCCTGGAGAGTTGACCTTGCAGTTGCTTCGTAGGTGAGCCTTGCCCAGTGGGCACGACTGATACCTACTGCACGGTATGCGACTGCAAGCACACGAGGAGACAGAAGGCTCTCGGTAGATCTCTTCCCATGCGGGCCCTCAGACGTGGCAGTCCCCGGCCTCGACGCTGGCGTCTGTTGCTTCAACCACTTCTCGATTTGCTCACCGACTTCCTTGGCCTTTTCGGCGTGTCTTCTCGTGCCAAAACGGCAGAGGATTCTCACCGCCTCAGCCGCAGTGCGCAGGACGGTATTATCGTCATCCAAACCAGGGTCTTCTTCTCCACTTTTTTCTGCACGATCCTTACCCCTGCTGACGATCTCCACGTAGGAGTCAAAGGCCTTGAAAGCAAGATCGAATTCTGCTAGAGAGGCGTGAACAATGAAAAGATGCCGCAGTATGCGTGTTGAATGGTATGACTTCGTTGCAGCCCGGTAGAGGATCTAGGAAGAACCGTTAGTTTTGGCGCACAATCGAATATCATGACTTCACATACATCAAGGACACCCTTGCCAACAGCAGCTTTGCCTCCTTCTCCGAGCTCCTCGTCCGTCCAAGCCGGTCCGCACATGATTCGCCAGTTGCTCATGACAGACTCGGCCCAATTGTCGACTTCTTCGTTCGATTCAATCGCCTTCGGGAACCGTATTTCCTTTAGCAATAATGACTCGTACATGGTCTCGGACAGCTTCAGTTCAGCACGCTGCTGTAATCTTGCCGACAGGTACTGTTCTTCGGAAGCATGCTCTGCAGCATCGCCGAGGAGGGCATGGTCGGGATCGGACGAGCCACTGTATAGGAGGCCCCGGCGAAGGATGATTGAGAGAGTATCGTAATATGCCTTCCAAACAGCACGTCTCATGTCCGGCGGGTCGGTCAGGGGGTCGCCAGAAAACTGCGCCTTCCCATTCTCCATCAAGCGGTCCCATAGCCGGAAAGCGTGCAGAGAAGCGCAGAGATCCTCGGGTCTATGGCTAGGCGTACTGACGTCCAAGAGTATACACAAACGGGCAAGGAGAGCCTCGGACCAAATCTTGAACTGTAGGGAAGCAGTGCTCAGGACGTCGGAGCCCACGAAATGCAGGACGGATTCATAGGTCTTGCGAGCCTCATCGATCTCGCCCTTTTTCTCCTGGACAGACCCTGTAGCATGTAAGATGTAGTACGCAGCAATTTCCGAGAAGTGTGAACATACCCTTCAGGTAGGCAGCCTTGACAATGCAGACCTGGGTCCAGCCGGTGAAGGACTCATCCCCATGGCGCAAATTGTCGATGGTCTCGGGGACATTGCTTGGTAAGGTAGCCAGGCTCTCATTGGGCTGATCCAAGACCCAATGTATCCAAGCCAAACACGTCTCGGCAGCGAAAACGTCCTGCTTATGGGTGCCCTCCCCGTCCTTTGCAGCAGCCAACGAGTCGATAAGAGAGGAAAGATCAGGCGGCGGGGTGGTGGGCGTGGGCGGAGCGGACTCGGAGCGTTGTCGTCTGATGTGTGCAGCTACTTGAGCCTCGGCGCGGGAGGTCGTGTATATGCCTTGGTGGGGCAGGTCAGCAAGGGAGCTGACATGTAAAGGGAGGACATACAGGTGCGGTGTGAGGCATGCTTCTCGATCTTGCGCGCGAGCTCAGGCAGAACATCCCAGCGGCCATTGCAGCGGGCCTCGTCTAGTTGGCCTATGTAGTTGAGAGCCTTCGCGTTTTCCTACGCATGAAGCTGTATCAGCATGAGGGGAAGTCTGAGCTCGACGGCCGGGGTGACGTCGTGGACAGGGTTCGTTTGCAACGGCGGACGGCACGTACAGCGGGCATTTTTGCAGTTGAAGCCCTGGCCTGGGGTAGAGAGGAGGTTAGTAGGCCAGCGCCACGGATTTGGATAGGAGAGAAGGGCGTACAAGCAGGAGCGCGTCTGGGGGAGCGGACAGGTCGCTGGAGCAGCTCTCCGACACGCGGGCAAGGAGCAGGACCGCACCGCACCCTGGTCCCTCGAGGGTCCGTGCGCGAATTTATTTTCCAGCGGCCATCATCACAATTCTCCGTCCTCCGCTCTCCGCCGCAGACCAGAGCAACTTGCAAAAATGGCCCCCAGCCAGGACGTGTACGCGGCCAATACCCTCAAGGCCGTCACATACCGCCTCTCATCCGTCCCCGCCAAGCAGCTCCCGGCACTCATCCCCCATGTCACGGCGACACTCCCGGCCTGCAAGCCCGTGCTCTCAGCTCCGCAGAATGCCTCTGGGAAGGATGCCTCTGAGACCGCCGTGCTCGTCCACAAATTCAGGACCCAGATTTCCACTCTCCTCCAGGACCGCTCGCCCGAAGGGAGGTGGTCTGCCGTGATTCTCGCAAAGTCGGCCATCGAGCTCGGCGGCTGGGAGATGCTGCAGAAGTGCGGCCCGTGGGTCAGAGGCCTCCTGGGCATCTTGACCAAGCCCGACCCGCCAACCACCAAAGTCCTGGCCATCATTACTCTGACCCGCATCTTCATGCTGACGCGTGATTACCAAACCCTCGTGAGAGAGATTACCACACCCTCCCTGACCCCGTTCATCACTTCTTGCATGAACATTCTCTCCCGAGCTAGGAGTGCGGATCAAGCCACCCCACAGCTGGTTGAGACCATTCTTGAAAGCTTGGCCCATCTGCTCCCTCGCCACCCTACTACTTTCCGTCCCCACCTGGGTAAGATCAACCAATATCTTTCCACTGTCGTTGCTCAGTCCTCAACCGATGAGCATGCCTACCTTAGCGCTGATGGCCTAGCGGCGGCAAGGAACCTGTACGCACAGCTTCCAAATTGTGCGGCAAAGAGCGGATCCAAGGAAGAGTGGGAGAAGACACTCCAAAACGTCATCGTCGCCACTCATCAGGCTGCGGACAAGGTCTTTCGTGCCGTTATCGAAGACTGGGAGTCAGTTGCAGGCATCCAGCCTCCGAGTACCACGAATCGCACACTCGAGCAGGTTGTTCAGCAATCGGAGCCCGATCAGTGTGGTTTCCCTGCTTGGATCGGCATCTATGCCGGCAGTTCGCGTCTGATTGGCTTGCTCGAGCTTCTGGCTAAGCTGACCGCTTCCTCTACTTCTCCGTCTGACCCCGTCAGTTTTCGCATCGCGCATATCATGGATCTGCTTACGCGCGTATTATCCATCACTGCTCCGGCAGGCCAGGGAAGGAAAAACCAGGAGCGCGGAATCACGTTCAATGACCAAATTGGAAAAGAGGAGCGTAATGACCTCTTTACGGTACTTCCACACATTCACGTAGCCGCTCTTGGTCTGTTTGAAGTCATCGTGGATCGCTTTGGTAGCGTCGTTTCTCCTGTCATGGAGTTTTTCCTCGAACGTCTGGCATTCGTCTTCCAAGAGGAAAGATCACTTGCGAACGTTCGCAACGCCTCTTATTCCGTACTCTCCAAGTCCCTTCCAATCATCGGCTCGACGCTTGCCGCTCCCCAAGTAAAGAGTCTCAACAGCATCATGCACGCATGCTGCGAGGATCTCCTCCCACGGGACAACGACGCAGCAGCAGCCCCGAAGACCGGCTCAGCGACTGGCGCCAACGGCACCAAGAACCAACCGCAGACCTCAATGAACGCCGACAGCTTTTTGAACAATGTAAAAAACAAAGCGTCGCAAGTAGTCATTCCCGATGGTCTGCGCGAGAGCGCCTACGCGCTCCTGCCGCTCCTCCTGACCCATGTCTCGGCGCACGCCATGGACAACTCTGTGCGGGCACGGATCGACAGCACCGCAGTCCTTATCCAGCACGAAGAGGCTCTCCTTGCCAGCGTCCTCAGCCTCGACCCCAGGGGCAACCCGAGCCTCCTGCCGCTCTTGGCACGACTGCATCCGCAATCGCCCGCCGTCGAGGCTCTGCTCCGGCCGCGTGTCCCAGCTATCAGGGCCAACGCCAGTGGCAGCCTCAATGTCGCCAACGAAGAAGAAGACGAGGATGAAGAGGAAGAGGAGGAGGAGGAAGCCGTGAAAAGTGCCCCGGAGGAGTCGGCAGTGGCGTCCATTCCGGCCGACGAAATGCAGCTCGACTCTGAGCTGAACGCAGCTGTGCCAGAGCAGCCAGAGCCCGTCACCGTACGGACTAAGCAAGCAGAGGGGGAGGAAGCACGCAACGCTGAACTAGAAATCACCCCCGAGGAACCCCAGTCCGCCAGCAAGAGACCCAGCACGGAAACAGAGCCACAGCCTCGTTCACCGAAACGCGCCCGTGTTGAGAGCCCGCCGAGAGACGTGCTGCAGCAGGGACAGCAGGAACCGCCTGCGTCGACGCTACCGGCCGCGGTGCCTGTTGAGACAGGGTATGGCGAAGACGAGGATGACGACGGCGATGTGGAGGTGCCAACGCTGGTCATGGGAGATGACGAGGACGAAGAGGAGAGCGGCGAGGATGAATGAGTTCAGTGAGTAGATGAAGCAGGCATCATCGGATCATAGATGAGATTTAAAGAATGAAAAATCTCGACCACCTACACAAGCAGGTGCAGTATCTCTTGTAAGGGGTACCTGTTAAAATAAAAGCTTTCGTAACCCACCATCATGACCGCACTTTTGGTTCCAGTATTCGTGATTCGGGACTCGTCTATAACCAAACCAGCCCTCGCAAAACCACGAGGCAAATACCCGCGCGCCGTGTAACTCCCTTGACTTTCTTTTTCTTCCAATGTCCTTGAGCTCCAGGAAAGAAAAACTCCATCATAAATGCCCGAGCCTCCTACGCCCATGTTTAATGCACGCAAAAGCATTTCATTCCTTTTTCAGCTCGGGTCCCCAAAAGTCATCCGACTGTTTCTGACTGTTCTCCCGTTCAAGCTTCCTCCTCTTCGCAAGATTCTCGGCCATCTGGCCTTCGGAGGCACCACCCCTCTTTTGCGCGGCATGCAGGCCGATCAAATCGGCCTTCTCGGGGTCGCTACACAAGTCACGCTTGCGGGCGATGCGCTTGCACTCCTCGTCGAGCTCCGAGCCCTCGAGCACCTTGCGCTGCGCCTCGAGCAGCTGCGCGCACGCCCTAATGGTAGCGACGAGCTTGTTCCGCACTTCCCACGCGGCGGCCTGCTTCTCGTCCTGGGCGGCAGCAGCGGCGCTGGGGAACTTGGTGTCGACGTAGAACAGCGTCAGCGGCTCGTCAGCGAGCAGCATGGCGGCCAGCCAGACCTGGGCGGGCGTGTAGAAGAAGTAGGCGTCCGAGATGGGTGCTACGCTCTTGAGCGTCGTGCGTGCTACGTTGTAGGCGTTGCCGATGCGGTTCACCATAGCCCGCTCGTCGCTAGCGGTCGTAGACGGTGCGCCGTCGGCCCGCTCAGGGAGCCTCAGCATCTCGGCCTGCGCGGCTTGAGGCGTCCTGCCGGATCCGGGCAGCATGGCGGCCTCCCCCTTGGCCAGGGCTATCAGTTCCATGTTCCCACCGTTGAGACCCCGGTACGGATGCCTTATGTCGAATGTGAAGCGGAGAGCTTGAGCGACAAGGTACTCGGGGGCAAGGATGTCTTCGGCGGTCATCCGAGCGCCAAGTAGCGGGGCGAGTTCACCGGCGGGGGTCCAGTGGATTTCGGTCTTGGTGGCGAGGAAGAGGCATGTGGGCATGATCTTCTTAGGGTCGTAGACCATGATGGAGTTGAACAGATAGAAGCGCTTCACATACTGGACTGCGGTGGCCTTGGTGGGTCAGCAGCGGTATCAGTTCTGGACGGGCACGGCTTACGATGACGTTTGTGGGGAAGTTGAACTTGGTGTTCTTTTTGGCAAAGTCGGCAAACTCGACGCAGGTCTTGCAGATCTTGGTGACCAGCTTGAGCTCTTCATCCGGGGTAAGTGGGTCTATGTCGAGGCCGTCGGAGCCAGTACTGGCGCCGCCGTTTTGTTGAGCGGCATCGTCGGCCGACTTCTGAGCCCTGAAGCGCTTGATGTTGGCCTTGACGCGCTCGGCGGCATTGACGTTGGTCGAGTTGCGCAGCGAGCGCAGGCGCTCGGGGGTGAAGGACCACAGGCGGTACTGGGTCGAGGTGCGATAGACCTCGTCCTCGGTGAGGTGCATGGTGTCGGTGCCAGAGGCTCTGGAGCGCAGCGCAGGGCAGGGAGCGGGCGTTGAGTCGGCGCACGCGTCGGAGGCTGCAGTGTCGGCTGAAATTGCCCCGACTGCAGGCCCCCACCTGCCCCGACTCTCCACACACTTGGCGCGCCTTGTCGCGTGCAAGCCTCGCCCTTCCCCAGAAATGCTTGTCCCACCCCAAGCAATGTGGCAGGCTCAGCTCTTCACTAACACCGCCGCCACCAAAAATCACACCTTTTGCAGTCACCCGCGCGGTATCATGTCTCACATGCTTTTCGATCGAGGTCGCCGGCAGCATGCATGGAACCGCCTGTCAGTGGCCGGCGGTGCGGCTGCCGCACCCCAGCACGGCTACGCCGCAAGCCACCCCGGATCTGACTGGCTGTTACCCCAGACCCGGACGCCAGTTCCCACGGGCCTGATGATCGTCCCCTTCCCAGTCCCCGGCGCCTGTTTTGATTGCGGACCTGGCTGACGCTGACATGCGGGGAATCAATACTAGCCGATAGGACCGTCAATGCTGAAGTGACACCGGGAGTTTCCCGCATATTTTAAATGCAGCTGTTGAGCCGGTCCAGACCGCACATTTCTCCCTCCGTGACCCAGTCTTCGTTGCCGTTTCAGCTATTTCCTCCAGCTTTGCCCATCGTCTCTTCACTGACCTTATCTGCGACTCCGTCACCAAATCGCGCGCTGCATCATGTCCGAGTCCTCGCCTAGCGCCGATATCGAAAAGAACAAAGAGGCTCACCTGGAGAAGGTCAACACCACCTGGCAGGACCAAAACGCCTTCGATGCCACGCTAGAAAAGCGCGTTACCAGGAAGTTCGACAAGCACATTGTCCCCTGGCTTTTTGTTCTCTGGCTCCTCGCTTTCATCGATCGGAGTAACATTGGCAATGCTAGAATCGACGGCCTGCAGGAGGATCTTGATCTCGATGCCGACAAGTTCAACATCGCACTCGCCATCTTCTACGTCCCCTACATCTGCTACGATGTCCCCAGCAACCTCGTCCTCAAACACCTCAAGGCTGGATACTACCTGCCGGGGCTGGTGACCATTTGGGGCTTGATTAGCACTTTCATGGGCTTCGTGAAGTCCTATGAAGGTCTTCTTGCCGCGAGATTCTTCCTTGGCTTCGCCGAGGGTGGACTCCTTGGTGGCATGATCATTTACTTGGCCATGTTCTACCGCCGCCACGAGCTTCTCTATCGTATTGGAATGTTTTACTGTGCTGCTCCACTGAGCGGAGCGTTTGGCGGTCTCTTAGCCACTGGTCTGGCAAGGATCAAGACGAACGGCTACAATGGCTGGCCGTTCATTTTCTTCATCGAAGGTGAGAAACATGCGTTTCCAGGAAATACACTCTTGTTAATTTGATCTACTCTCAGGCGGTATCACGGTGATTGTCGGCATTACGACCATGTTCTTCCTTCCCCATGCTCCCGTCGAGTCGAAATTTTTGACCGAAGAAGAACGCAACTGCGCAGTTGCACGCATGCGCTCCGATGCCCACGGTGCTACAACAACTGGCGATGTCGAAGCGGAGACATTCAATTGGGCTTGGGTCAAGCGTGCCCTTATGAACTGGCAGACAATTATTCTCTCCCTGAACTTCTTCGCCATCATCACGCCTATTTACTCGTTCTCGCTGTTTCTCCCCACCATCATCAAGACACTTGGCTACACGTCTGTCAAAGCTCAGCTGTACACGGTACCTCCCAATGTCGGCGGATTCCTCAGCGTTATCCTAGTCGGTCACCTCTCCGACAGATACAAAGTTCGCGGTCCCTTCATGATCGGCGGCGCAACGCTCGCCATCATCGGATACATCATGCAGATTGCAAGCGCCAAACCGCTCACGCGCTATGGTGGCACTTTTTTCGTTGCGGCAGGCGTCTTTCCGTGCTCACCTCTCGTGATGGGCTGGTTGGCGAACAACCTGGCTCCCCACTACGTCCGAGCAACGGGCACCGGCTTCCAGCTGATGATTGCCAACATGGCCGCCTTTATCGCAACCTTTACCTACCTGCAAAAAGATGCGTAAGTAGTCCGCTCTCCGTCTTGGCTAGTCTGACATGCGTCATTGTCGGAAAAGAGCCCAGCTTGGCTCGGCGCCAACTTTTGGCGCCGAGCGGAGTGGCTTACTGGTCCTGGGCTTGACTCCACTGAAGGATCATTATCCTTGCTAACTTATTGCGACATGTAGGCCAAGATACACTAGAGGCCACGCCATCAACATCGGCGTGTTGTGCCTCTCTCTTGTGCTCAGCACAACGAATATCTTCTACTGCTTGTGGGAGAACAAGAAAAGGGCGGCTGGCAAGAGGGACTACAGGCTGCAGGAAGGTGACGAGGGCATGCTTGGATACAGGCATCCGGAGTTCAAGTATACCATTTGAAGTGATTTTAGATGTTTGGAACTGGGGGTTTCCACACTTCCCTCTCTCTCGACGGTAGCCATTGTACTCATCAGATGGGCTATCGGATAACTATTTAGTCCTAGCGTAGTGCTGTCACATCTGATACAATGTTTGATAAGATTCCGAATCACATTCACTGCACTTCAAGAGAAGCACACCCTATCACACAAAGTTCTCGCCAAGGCAGCCACAGTCCCCTTACACGGCGACGGAACTCTATGCAAGCGTTCCACTACATCACCAGTGCTACACCTGTCGGCTCGCAACGGTAGTACAAAACCAGGGGATCGCAATCCTTCGGCTCCGCCTAGCTCTACCAGTCATGCCTACCCCTCCCGCAATCGAAATCTCGACCACCCATCCACCTTCTACTTCGGAGGTCTTGGCGATGGAGCGAGAGCATGATTGATCCTTGGTGGCTTGTGTTTCAGTGTCAGATACCATGAGGCATGAATGACGACAGTCAGTGTGACGGTGACGGCCTAGTGAAGCCAGAACCAGTGCAGGACGGCGTTTTCGTGGTTCTTGGACGAGGCTTGAAAGCTGAAGAAGTGGAGAAGATCACTCGCAATTTTCTCCACAAGGAATTATTCGACGTACGTGGGTAGTTGAAGCTACTATCGAGGCGTATTATGTGTATTTAATAATTCAACATCCACGTCCAGATGGTAGCTTCAACTGCCCATGGAAGTGGAGCTTAAATGCTAATAGAAATTAGTTACGACGGTTCAGATTTTTCGGCATCCACTTTGACAGGACAGTCGCGATCGATATTGTCCGCATGGACGCACTATATTGCGATGTGGCTATGGCTACCATCTTCGAATCTCAAGCGATCGCCTCTGTCACCAGGGTGTATTCGCGGCTTGCTCAAGCGATTACATGCGAGTCGTGCGCCATCTGTGCGTCGTGTGCGTTGCCTTTCTGCGCGGTGAGGCTGCAGGCCTGTATGTCAGGGGATGCAGCTGAGACAAAGCTTTTATGCGGATGTATCACAGTGGTAGGGCGTGCCGGTTGCACCTGTGCCTGCGCTCGTTGCGAGAGACACTTGTAATTTGCGTGCATTCCTTGACAAAGACTTCGGACGTTGTCGATTGTGACTTGAAGCTTACTGCTCTTGTGCTTGGTGCACTAATTCATGTCCTCGATGAATACCAGCGTTGATGAAAGAACTTCATAGGAATGCAGGAAACGCAACTGCCGAACAGATCTTAACAAATCGAAGCAAAAAGAGCTAAAGAATAATTCAAGTTGTTCTAGTTGTTCATCTATTCTCTATATGCGCCGGGACCCTACTGTAGGCCAAGTTGGGGTGGGGGTCCAGATCTGTTGACCTTTTATTAATATGGACGTCGCTATAGAGACCAACAGTGAAGTCACACGGCTCTTCTGAGCGTCACCGAATCAAAAAGGCAGGCAGAATAGCCGGATTGCAAATAGTGTTTGAATGGAATCTCAGGAGGCCTTTCAACTGGACAACGTCTAATGTACGAATGCATAAGTGAAGTGGTCATCCTCTGAACTGGTTTTGTGGCTCATGGCAACGCTAAGATACTGGAGGATACGACGATTATTACTCCTTGAAATGTAGCCTATACCCTTTGTTTAACAACAAGCCATATGCAGCAGATTACCCATATGCTCGCCCTCGATGCCATGCTTTTGTAAAATCTCACGGCAAATTGGGGCTCTTATAAACATCCCGACGAAGGCTTCGGCTACCCATAAATTGTAGCATGTCTTGCGACACTATTTGAACTCATTGTTTGATTGACTCTAATTCACGCTTTCCTGGAGAACTGAAGCTCTTGTCCGGATGCAAACATCAATTTAAATATTAAACCATCACATCCGGACCATCGCTCCAGCTCTCTCGATTCGACAATTTAATGTGAGTAGCTAAAACTTACCAATATTTTTGTGAGACTGAAGGCACAAAATTATTAGTATGCATTTCTAGGGAAACCTTAGTGCAAATACTAGAGCCCCACTTGAGCCTTTGGAAGTATGATAGTGGTCGTTGAAACTTTCGTGTTATGTTGGCATACATGCTGGATGCTATGGGAAGAGGAAATATGAAGCCATCCGCTGTTAAAGGCGTAGTCTTTCCCCAAATGGACAGCCTTTTCCTTCGAAGATGGTAGACTCGTTTCACGTATATGTAGCTACGCGTTTAGTTTCGTCGTCGAGATATTGTATCCTACCTTATTCAGGGACTTCACGCTTACAGAGCTCTCCAGTCTTGCAAGTGTCTGATAAGGAGTCCTGTACCTACAACTCCGTGTTTGCAGCAGAACAGCAATGTAACTGAGTATTTATAGAATAATTCGTCAGGGAGAAGTATTGTAACGGGGAACTACTAGCTTGTAGCGTTCTCTAAAATTTGGCGATACAGATCTTCGTTCATTTTCCGCCTGGCGACAAGAAGTCTGATTGCGCTTACCTGATTGGTTTGAGGATGATATAAAGGCTGGAAGAAACTGTGCTAGCACAATACATACAACATCAGGTAGTGATGAAGTCGCCATGGAAAGTGCGTGAGACCGAGATTGTCTGCAGGACTTGCCGAGATAATCTTGGTGCATAGGTAAGTATACCGCTGGGCTGACGGTCCTTCACGATGAGAAAACCTCATCTTGTGGACGCAAAAAGATACCAGGAACGTTGCTCCATGCAATCAGTGCCTTTTTCATGCCCTGCCACTTATAATCTCCTTCATATAACACTTACACGCGCACGCAATTCATCCGGTTCGCAAAAGTGAAGTTGTGCAGAAGAGCAAAGTGCTTACGAAGCCGTACAGATCCAATCCAGCAGACAAGACGTCCGAACAAGGGCTTGAATCATGTTGACTTTGTCGCAATGACGGCTGAATCCACTTCGTCCTTGTAACACGAAGGAACCCAGCATTGATATCATGGCGTTAACTCCCACAATCTCGCACTTTTGGCCAGAAGTTTGAGCACTAGAGCAATACCAAGTTCCCAAAACATTTCATCCGGGTCGGATATGTTCAGCAAGAATAATCCTCCAGTATGCCGAAAAAAGCGTTGGATTGGAAATTGTTTCGATTCGAGTTAGCGCAAAGGAGTCAAAATCCCCGAACCCGAGCCAATTCCCCAGCTCGTGATCATAATCCAGCCATTTGCTCTTTGCTTTTCGCACATGCGCCGATGAGATGGAAAAAACTCCTTTATCATCCCAACCCAGAGAGAAAATGCTCCTCCTCGGACGCTTCTTTCTATCCTTTCCCCCCTGATCCCCTAACCATTTTTAAACCCTCATTGCCGAGCGTGACGGAAAGATTTACTCGGACTTGGCGGCCTGCTGAAGGGCCTTCTTGCCCCTGGGCTTGGAGGGCTTGGCGGCCTTGACGGGCTTCTGGGACTTCTTGATGGCAGAGGCGCGGGCGACGGCCTCCTTCTGGAGGTCAGCGCGGTAGTGGCGCTTGACGGTCGAGTTGATGATGTTCTTGTAGACCCTATCCCAAGCTGTCAACACTCACGATCCTCCCATGAATACTTCCAAACAGGCAGATGCGCGGCCTCCAAGGTTGCGGGGTACGTACTTGCGGGAGGAGGTAGCGGGGCCGAAGGTGGAGGTCTGGATGGCGTTGACGGGCTTGTTGTACTTGTTGGCCTTCTTGATGGTGAGCTGGACACCGCCGTTCTCGGTGGGCTGAATGCCGTAGGCCTTTAATCGCACAAAGTCGCGTTAGTCGGGATCGTTCCTAAAGCTGTCGCTCATTGCCCGGAATTGGTAATACCTTGTCGTTGACGAAACCCTCGTACTACACGGGAAATGAAGTCAGCCAGACTGCACGAGACAATGCTTCACGGGCAGAGCAATGCGGACCTTGCGGGCGTGCTTGTTGGTCAGGTTCAGCGGGTCGCGGGAGAACTGGACACCACCGGCCTGCTTGCGCTTGAGGAGGAAAGCGCTGGTGTTGCGGGTAACCTCCCAGACGAGGTCGGCAGAAACGTTCTGAACCATTGTGGCGGATTTGGGGGTTGTTGGGGGTTGCGAGGTATGTCCGTCTCTCGTGTCGCTGTCCTGCACTCGTCTCGTGTGGTCGTGGTTGCCGTGTGCACTTCCAAAATCCCGTCGCCAAACCACCCACAAGCGGCCTAGCGCCATGCGCCGCGTGGATGAATGGTAACGCCGGCCTCCGGGCTGGCCGGGGAGCCTGGGAGGCGCAGCCAGGCGCTGACGACAGGTGATCGCCGAGGGATGTCGCCAGCCGGCCCAAGCGCATTACCTTACCTTTCCACCACCCGTCGTAAATGAGACGGCAGACTACGCACATCAGCTCCATGCACGCCAGCGCTATGCTGGGCTAGCTGCTCCACACCTGCTGCATACTCCGCAGAACACCACATCACCAACTATCGTGTACACGCGTCGCCGCTCCCTACTGCCGTTCCGTTCCGTTGCCTTCCAGCTTTCGTCACCTGTACTCCGCACGCAGCCGCGCTTCCGTGTACCGCCAGCAATCCTCAGCTATCTCCGCCACCACCAACCCGCCTCATCCCTTGCAACATCCATCTTTCCCCCCAGCAAACCTCCGACACATCGCCCAATATGTTTATCGACAACTATCTCGCCTACTCCCTCGCCCTCTCCATCTTCGTAATCGCAACCGGTACGTCTTCTCATTCACCTCCTGCCTAGAAATAGCCAAGCCACATTATTCCATGACCCAATCTTCACCACAACAACACCAACAGGACTAAGGCTAATAATCACTTTTCGCTGCAGCCCTCTACTTCACCCGAGCACGATGGAGCTCGCACCTCCCGCATCTTCCCTTCAGCCGGTGGTTCTACTCGCGCCTCCCCGGCCACTCCTCCTTCGCCGACGACATGGAAGCCGGATTCAGCAGCGCCCACTTCGACCTGGCCGGCAACGTTGCGGGCGGCGACTCGCGTGCCGGTCTTGACGGCGCCGCCAAGGCTGAGGTGCACCGCATCATGCGCACGAGGGGCTGCAACTTCGACGAGGCCCGTCGCATCTATACCCAGGGCCGCTTCGCCAAGAACAACATCGGTCCCGATGGCCTGCCTAGGGATCCCAAGTTCGTGTCTTTCTCGTGAGCGTGAGAACGAAGCGTCCACGGCTCATGGCGAGAGGAGTGACGGACGGATTGTCCAGGAAAAAGAAAAAAGAAAAAAGAGGCACCAAATATGGGAGAATCCAACACGGGCATATGGATGGTCCAGCAATGGGAGGAGGATAAAGGAGTTTGAAAGGTGGATTGGAAGGAGCATTTCTGTTTTTTTTTTTTTTTTGACTACATTTCTTAGCGAGCGCGGGCGTTTCTCTGGGAGGGATTTGGCTTCTTGATCTCCTTTTTTCCTTTCTTTTGTATTACTGACAGGAGTCTCCTCCGCTTTTCCTTACTGCATCTCTCGTGCTATCATCACTCCGGACTTTGTCTTCCGGTTTCCTTTTATCAGTCTGTTCGGAGGCTTTGCCCTCCGTTTGGATAGTCATCATCGCAAGCTCCACGTCTTGAGCAATAGAAGCATCAGCTTCTCACATGAGGTCACTGTAATTGTGCGTCATTCAGCAGCAATTCAAACTCTCACCACCCACTCGATATGTTCTCGGAAGTGGATCGCTCGAGTCGCTGCACACGTTTTATTACTGACTGATCCACCTGCAAGAATAGCAGTTGGCTACTTACGTCCATGCCTGTAGGCATAAAGAACCCTTAGACGCCGACCCTGTTCCTTTGGTAGGCGTGTCTGTGCCCACCCATAACTTTTGTTTATTTCCGCTGAATGCTGAGGGGTATTTCACACCACCAACCAACCATACTTTTACGACTTGAATAAATAGAATCCAGAAGGCCTTCAGAAAAGCGCAGCACGGTGCGATATTCAGCGCCTACTATATCCCGGCTGCTGGAAGCCCGGAGGCATGCCAGGAGGCATGCCGGGCGGAGGAGGGCCCTGGCCAGGAGGCGGGAAGCCGGGAGCGAAGTTCGGAGGAGGGGCAAAGCCGGGCGGCGGAGCACCGGCAGGCGGGAACTGGCCGGGAGGAGGAGCGGAGAAGCCGGGAGGAGCGTAGCCAGCCGGGCCACCGTAACCAGCCTGGGACGGCGGGGGACGGGCGGGAAGACCGGCAGGCGGAGGCGGCAGCGGGGTGGACTGGACCGGAGTGCGGCTCTGCTGGTGCGGCGGCGGAACGCTCTGGTAGTTGGGCGGAGGCGCGAAACCAGCGGGAGCGGGAGGCGGGGTCGGGCCGGCGCCGTTGAGCATGGCAGCGGGGGCGCTAGGAGCCGGAAGGGAAGGCTGCTGGAAGAGCTGAGGGGGCAGAGGCTGGGTGGTCGGCTGGACACCGTGCTTGCGAGCTTCCGCCGCGAGGGCACGCTCGGCAGCGTCACCGTGGCGCTCACCCTTGCCGTCCTTCTTGTAGGCGTACTGGACGCTGATCTCCTTGTTCATGAGGTACTGGCCGTTCATGTTCGCAATGGCATCATCAGAGGACTCAAACGTAGAGAAGGAGACGAAGCCGTAGCCCTTGGACAGGTTGTTCTCGTCGCGCGCAACCTGTGCGTGATCACGTTAGATTTGGCTCGGAACAATGACGGGTGATTCTGCATACCTTGGGAGCTGAGATGAGACTGCCAAACCTCGAGAAACAGTCGAACAGGACCTTCTCATCCACCATAGGGTCCAAGTTGCCGACGAAGAGCTCGGCACCGACCTCGACCGTCTTCTGCTTGTCGGCGCTAGCCTTGTTGACACGGATGGGCTTGCCATAGAGGCGGATCTGGTTCATGATCTTGGCGGCATAATCGGCTTCTTCCTCGCTTTGGAATTCGACGAAGCCGTAACCCTGGTGGGTCTGGGTAACGCGATCTTTCGGAAGGTGGACGTTCTGGATGCGGCCAGCCTGGAGCATGAGCTCCCAAACTAGCTTGTCGGTGACGCGCTCATCGAGGTTGCCAACATAGACGGTGGCCTCCTTATCCTGCTCCCTTGAATGGGGAAGGTACCTTTAGTCCTAAAGTGGCCTTGTTGGGCGTGCGAAGCTGTGGACGGAAACTTACCAGTGGCGGCTGGGGGCCGACATGTTTGCGATTTGTATCTGACCGAGAGCTCAATGCGGCAACTCAGGTTCTGGAGGTAGGAGAAGCTCCTGCAGCGGATTGAAGGAGAGTCGTGGCTGCTGGCGCAAGGACGCGATGATGTCGAGCTTCGAGAGCTTACATGGGGCGGCGGGCGGCGAGACGCGCGCGCGGGCCCAGAAAACTTAAGGTTCGCGTTTAGCCGAAGCTTAACCGGCGCATCGACTTTTCGGCCTCACGGTCCATGACGACGAAGCTTTGAGAGACTCGCCGACCAGCATCGCCCGCCTTCCCACATCTTGCCAAACCACCATTTTCCCACCACCAATCAAGATGTTCACTCTCTCCGAAGAATCCAAGGTATGTGCCCACAACCAAAGCCCTCGTTTTCACGCGCGCTGACCTTTCCGCAGGAGCGCATCTCCAAGCTCATTGACGTTTCCCGCGTCGCCATCCACTAGTACGCTGGCCTTGCTGTTCTTTGCCCTTGTTCACATTCTGACAACGATGAAGTGGATACCTGCCTTTGATCCTCTACTTTGGTATGCTTTGAACAAGAAACTACTCCCGAATGTGGTAACTGACGTCGCCTCAGGCTGGTCGCAAAGCACCCCGAAGCCCTCCATCATCAGGTTTGCGCCCACCGGATTGCCGATCCACCTTCGAATCTCTCAATCTGACTCGCATCAGGCTCTTCTCTCCCCTCGCGTAAAAGCATTCATGAATTTCGGCAACTATCACTTCCGGCGATACTGTACAGTACACACCTTGCGGCACTGGTGACATTCGGCGAAACCATGGAAAGGAGTGTCAAGAATGTGCGGTTGGAGGCAGCCCCTCCGTCGAAGCGGGTAATAAAATTATGCGGATTTTGTCCTGGAGCGTTGGAATACCCCAGGACGATGATCCGGAGGATGTAACATTAGAAATAGAGACGGATTCTTTTCTCCCTTCACCTTTCAATCCCCCATGTCTCCAAAGCTGGCAGATTATACTTGGATATCTTACGATCTAGTTCATCCCAGGCAAACCTCAACGTCCCTCCGAGGACCACGCTACTCTTTGGTGGTACTTGAGTACTAACAACGCTGAACCTATAGGTCTGGCAACTGGATCATGGTCTGCTGTACCTCTTTCACCTTCTCCAGAAACAAAAACTTCTCGATATCCGAAGCGAATTCCACTCTCGCGCCAGTAATCCACTTCTTTCCCTCGGCCTTACCGGACTCGCTTCCTCTCCTGCCGCCATTGACCACCCTGTCTCTGTCTAAAGGAATTTTCAACCCTTTGATCTTGATCTCCTTCCCTCCTTCATCCTTCACGCGGACCGGACAGGTGCTGGAGTTGACATAGAAGGCGAGATATCCTGCCCGAAACTGGGCGCTGAAGTGGATCATGGCTAGAATTCCGCCACTGTCCGGATCGGCCCAAAGCCTGAGGTTCTCCATCCCGCACATCTGCTCCTGGTAGGCCAAGACCCCGGATATGCCTTCGTGTACTCTCAACGTCTTCTCGGTCTTGAACACGCCTACCAAAATCCGGCCCATGAGCTCATTCTGGAAGAGCGTTGCACCTGACGTCATGTCAGCCAAATCTTATCCTCACGGTAAGTCTTTTTGAAAACGCGGCAAACAAAACTTACTTTTGACGTCTTCGAAGACGTAATTGGCCCAGGTCGTCTTCTCCACTTTGATAGGTTTCCCGCCGTAAACCTTATCATGGAACTTCAGCTCCGCAACAAGAGGGAGTGATATCTTCTCCGGAGCGAAATATGACGCGTGAGGAATGATCTCCACTCCATCGGCAACTACCACCGAGCATTGTCAGCAAGATTCACGAGAAACGCCTTGGAAGCTTCAGAACAGCCATACGTTTTTGCTGCAGCCGCACTGCCCCGTCATCACTCAAAGACCAAATGCTCGTCGCCAACCGAATGCAGCCGTCGGGTCTCGCCAGTCGTTTCCTGACAACCAGTATCCGGCACGGTCCCATGGCGTCACCCATCTCGACATCCAAAGGCAGGTTCTCATCTTTGGGAGGCTGCAAATATTCGACCTGTTTACCGCGTCTGTCCGATCAATTAGCCTTCGCCGAGATCGCCGAACAGGCTTTCTAGAAAACTCACAGTTCGCAGAGAATGGCCGAATCTCTAAACGCCTCCTTCTCGAACGCGTCCTGCTGGCTCTTCGTCGTCATCGACCG
Source organism: Lasiodiplodia sp. COLG20 (assembly GCA_009801085.1). Classification (NCBI taxonomy): domain Eukaryota; kingdom Fungi; phylum Ascomycota; class Dothideomycetes; order Botryosphaeriales; family Botryosphaeriaceae; genus Lasiodiplodia; species Lasiodiplodia sp. COLG20. Next base: position 2,787,605 of record VNWV01000005.1, on the reverse strand, counting down.
CTCCAACGGCATCTTCTCCACATCCGTCGCCGTCGCCGCCGGCCCGAGCGACAGCCTCCGCAAGCCAACCTCTGGATCCGGATCGGGCGGAATCGCCGGCGACGGCAAGATGGATGAAGTACACGAAAGCCGCGAGTCCGCTCGGCACTGCTGTTGCTGCTCCTGCCGCTGTTGCCGGTGATATTGCGGCGGCGACTGCGGCGGCGAAAGTGGTGATGCCGGATGTCGCTGCCGTTCGCTCTCGCCCTCATCCGCCGCCTCCTCGATGCGCCATGGCGTCGTCGACTGGCGCCGTAACGACGGGCCTGGCGATCCCGGGGACATGGCCGTCGTCCTCGTCCCCGCTGTCATGGTCGAGAAGGCGGTGCCGCCGCTGCTGGACCGCCAGTCGACCGACGATGACGTCTCTGACAGCGAGGGCGCGGTGCTGGTGTCGGACTCGCGGCGCGACGAGCGGCGGCGGCGCGGATAGTAACCGCCACCACCTCCTTCAAGAGGCGCAATGTCCGGAGAGCGCTGCTGCGACTGCGATGTCCCGGACACGCGCGAGTAGTAGCTGTTGCGCAGCGAGTCGGGCAGTGGCTCCAGCAGCGGGCTGTCCCACAGGGGGACGAGGTCGGAAGCGCGGCTGTCGCGCGGGTTCAGGCGCGGGCTCGCGCCAGCGAGGGCTAGGACGATGGTGTGCACGTCTTGGATCTTGTCGCACAGGTCGCCCGTCACGGCACTGTGGATTTCATCGACCTTCTCGGCCATCGGATGGACGGTTTCTTCGAGGCGGCTGAGCGATTTGCTGGACGCTTGTTAGAAACCAGAAAAGAGCTGGGAAAATAAATCTAGTGCTAACCTCTGAAGCGCCTGCATGGTCAAATTGATGGTCGAGGTGTGCATGTGCAGCATGTTCCTCAGTGCCTGGATGTTGCCGCCCTCAGCGGTCCACAGCATCTTTTTGTACGCGCTCAGCACCAGGTCGCTCCAGCTGCGCTCGATGCTGAAGCCACCACTAGTGCGATGCTTGCGGATCACCTGGTACTGTTCGACCAAGCTCTCAAGGTCCTTGAGCGTCTGCCGGCATGACTGCAGTATCACCTCAACGCCGCTCCGCGTCTCGGCGTTCGCCCGCGCCAGCATGCTGCTTCCTCCTTCATATTCCGCCCTCCTGTCCGCACCATCGCCATTGCTCGCGCTCGCCATCGCGGGTGGCGCGTCGCTGCTATCTGTGAACAGCGTCTCAGCTAGCAACTTGAGCGCCTTCGCCAGCCCGTTGACCTCGCTCTCGACCTCGACGAACTCGGCCGGCGCGCCCTTGCGCCCCGCGGTGAAGGCCCGGCCAATCTTCCATGCCAGTTGCGACAGCATCAGGATGTCTCCGATGTTGAGAATGCCTGCCATTTTCGCTGATTCTCCCTGTCCGCTTCCTTTTCTCTTTTTAGACACTGGTTGGCGCGAGAGGGAGCGATTGCGTGAGAGGGATGGCCGTAAATCTACAGGTCACTCCTACAAGGTCGTGGCGCGTAGGTTGGGAGGAATGGGGCGATTGCGCGCGAGATTGCCGGGGGCCGAGAACTACGTGCGATGCGACGGCGATGGTGTCTTGCGTGAGCAGATTGCTTGATCAATTGTGCTGCCTGCGGGACCGAGAGTCAGTCGCGGAGGTCACATGAGGATGACGGCGCAGGCAAAGGCATTGGGCATTGAAGGTGGACGCATGTGCTTGCGTGCCTGTGTTTGAGCAGTCCAGGCTTTGACGTCAAGTTTTCTCTGGAATGACTATTGTTTGCGCGCGTCCCAATGTACCTTGTTGATCTTTTGTAAGGCCGACAGCGGAGGGAAGTGCCAGAGGCGCGTGCTGAATACGCGACGATCCGGATGCAGATCAATATGGAGTCAGGTGGTGGTAAGGAAAAGAGGTATTCATGTTGGGAGGCTGTATCTAAGAAGACAGCAGGAACAGAAGAAGAAGGGAGATAGGAAGATGACCAAGGCTTTAGCTGTGAGAGAGGTTACCTAATGGATCCTTCTCTTTGCGCGTTCATGGCGCAGCAGCAAGTCGGCGGGCGTTTCGCCGCCCATGGCTGGTGCCGCGGGCAAATCGGTGCCAGGCACGAGGTCCGGGAATGCAGCTTGCAGATAGGCCAAGCAGGCATCAGTCACGGCCAGAATGCAGTCATTGAGGCCGCCCGAGAACAAGGTGGTTTAGCGAGGCTTGGAGGCGTCGACAAGCGCTGTCACAAGCTGCGCCCTGCTGTTGCTCCTGAGCAATTCTGGAAATCAGTACCCGCGGGGCTGTCGGGACGTGATGAAGGCCCCACCAATTGCGGTTCCTGATCGGTCAAGCATGCATGCATGGCCGATCTGCGGGGCGGCCACTCCGTTGTTATTTTATCTCTCTTTCTCAAAGCTCCCTCGAGCTCTGCTCATCAACTATGCAGCGTCCCTGGCTAACGCTGGTATTCGCTTTTGCGAGAAAATAGAGCAGTCAAGGACGGAAATTACCAGGTCAAGCGCGTACTCAAGCATGGGTGAAAAGTGGGCCCCCAAGATAATGTGTTGATGAGAGAGGGTCCAAGAGCTCCAGCACGTGGGGTCGGGAGCGCGCTGTGAGTGGCTGCATCCTCTCCGCACATCACAGTACCACCACCACGGCTCACCAGGGAAGATACGAACCCTTGACAAAACAGGGTCTTGAAGGAGCTTCGGTAGCGTGGCCGGGCTTGCGAATTGACGATATTGATGGCGATTCCCGCAGCCAGCATCCACGAGGGCCGCTATCGAATCCATTCAATCATGTAGCAGATACGGCGGTCAGCTGGGAGGCATGGATCAGTGGTTGGTAGTCTTCTCTGCCGTTGGTTAAATTTAGCTGCCGCATCCGCACCCGTGGTTGCCTTGCCGATCAATAACGGTATCTGGGCCTCGGTGGACCATGCAGTGCCTGCTTTTGCTGACCGGATCGATTGCTGCTGACTGATATACACGCGGCTCTTCGCCTCACGTCTCCTATCCGTTGTCCTCTACGTCACTTCCGGCTCCAGTATTTCCCACCACTCCAAATTTGCGAGCCGAAGCCACGTGCAAAGTGCCCACCGTGACGGTCATCCTAAAACTAATGGAGACCACTATCGCTCACAAGCGAGGGTGATTTCGGTCAGTAGTGCGTATTGACATGAAAAACGAGCACCTTTGGAGATTCCCGCTAGCAAAATAGTTGTTTTCTCTACCTCATCTGGGCCTGATCTCTACTCACCTACCACTGTCATTAATCGTAACGAAAATATCCTCCGCGGGTATAGAAAGAGCATGCAGCAAGCACCCATTGAGTGTTCCACCGCATAACTACAAACTTTTTTACGAAATGCCTGACTGGTTTTGGGCAAGGGAAAACGCATGCTGATGCGAGGTGAAGCCACTCCCAAATTTTTTGAATGTGTAATGAAAAGGCTCCTGTATGGGGAGCCAACTTTTTAGAAATTAGAAGCAAGACAATCGAAAACGCCGATTTAGTATGATCCTTCGGGGTTGTTCAGAAGGGAATGAAGCAAATGTAGGGGACGAAGAAATTTCCATGGAATGCAGGCGTTGAGGCGGATCCTGGTGTTCAAGTTCCACGGAAAAGGAACTGCATGTCTTCGGGTGTGAGTTTCTCGATGGCAACCTGAGCGATATATTAGCCTTGGGAAGATCATCAAGAGGATACGTCTATGCTTACCTGATCGTTGTTCACGGTGCCGTTGATCAGCGCTGCCTTCTTTTCCTGGAGCATAACGATACGAGATTCCACGGAGTCTTCGATGACTAGCCGAGTGATGACGCAGGGACGCTTCTGGCCGATGCGGTGGCAGCGGTCGGCGCTCTGCCACTCTGCGGCTGGGTTCCACCAAGGATCGACGATGAAAACGCGAGAAGCCTCCGTCAAGTTCAACGCAACTCCACCGGCCTTCAGTGAGACCAAGAAGACCTCAACGTCAGCATTATTCATGAAATACTCGATGGATCGCTGGCGCTGAACGGGACTCATGCTTCCATCAAGCATGACAGTGTTGAAGCCGGCACGGCGGAGACGCCACTCAATAAGTTGAAGCATGGACGTGAACTGCGAGAAGACAATCGACTTGAGGGTTTGCTTCTTGCTGCGAAGTTTGTAGAGATCGTAAATGAGCATCTCAATCTTGGTCGAGGATGTCCATTCGTCCATCTTGATTCGATTGATGATGGAGTTCTTCTTGACAAGGTCTTCATCCTGCTCGATATCTGGCTGTTCCCAGTCAATGGAAAGGGGAATGTGGCAGCGAGGACAATCGGCATCCGCATCAGAAGCCTCGCAGGTTTGCACATAGTTCTTGACACAGGCCCTGCAGAACTCGTGATGGCAACGAGACTTGATGGCTTCTTCGGCCGGCTCATCGCAGATGTTGCAGACCAGAACGTTCTGCCCCCCTTCATTCTTCTTTTTCAGGATCAAATCAGGGTGATCAGCAACCTGGCGCATTTGCATAATAAGGCCGAAGATGTTGGCGTAATTATTGAGCATCACACCACGCGAAACATACGTGTCGAACTGACGGTGCGTGTTGGTCATGATGCTGGACGAAAAGTCGCGCTCCACCTCGCCAAAGAACTCGTTATGGATCTTGATCTCCTTGGGAGGAAGTTCCATCGAGCTCGTGTGATCACGCTTCATACGCCGGAGCATGATACGTGAGGTGATCATGTGAAGCTTGTCCAGAGCTTGCTTCCTCTTAACCGGGTCGTCGCCAGTGATGGGGTTGAGCAACTCCTGGTTGAAAACCGACAAGTGCTGCGCTCCAGCATGACGGCACTCAGAGCATTTGAAGTCCTTATCAAGGGTCCAGTGCAGTTGGGCACAACTGCACTGCTTGCAGAAATAGTCTGCAAAGGGGCGAACTTCCAGAAACCTGAGCAGCGAAAAGAACTCGCCGATGCGGTTCTGAACAGGAGTTCCGGACAGACACCACTTGTACTTGCCCTTGAGTGCGAAACACGCCTTGGCAACACCGGTCGTCCTTTGCTTGATACTGTGAGCCTCGTCAAGGATCAGGCGATGGTACTCGATGGCATGGATTGGCGATGCTTCCTTGATGATTTCATCGCCGCGGGTCCAGCCCTTGACCTGCTTACGATGCAGAGACTCAAGACTGTTGTACGAGATCATGATGACATCGTACTTCTTCAACTCCTTGACGGTGAGCTTCTTGGACTTGGCATTTGAACCATGGTAAACCAGGACCTTGAGCTTGCCATCAGTGTAGTCATTGATTTCGTTCGACCACTGCATCAAGGCTACAGGAGGAACAAGGACCAACGTCGGAGCTTTGGCAGGGTAGTCCGACATGATCAGCGAGACAGCTTGGATGGTTTTACCCATGCCCATCTCATCGCCGAGTAGGCCGCCCTTGTAGGGGGTCTTCTCTTGTTTGATCATCCAGTCAAGACCTTCGAGTTGGAAAGACTTCAACTTTCGGCTGATGGAGGCCGGTTGCGGCGCAGGAGTTGGCTTGATGATGGGAATCTTCTGAAGGTCCTTCCACATCGATTGGAGCTCCGGGTGCGACCGTTCGAAGTTGTCACGGTGACGCTTCTTCCTGCGCTCACGGAGGTCTTCAATTCTGTGGTACCCTTCTCGAAGGCGAGCCCTCTGTTCCTCAGTGAGCTGAGGAATGTTGAACCGGGATGTATTGGTAGTAGAAGCCTGTCCCGCTGAGGCAACCTGGTTGATAAGGGGAATGTCCAAAGACTCGGCGACTGAGGAGTCATCTTCAGAAGTCGAGTCCTCAAAGTCACTAGAGTCATCGTTCGACAAGCTCACGGCCTCACTCTCGGAGTCAACGACCATTTTGTTATTGTTTGCGCGTGCTGTCCGAGAACGAGTGGGGAGCTTCGTGGTCCTTGGAGGTTGGGCCTTGGCTTTACCCTTGGAGCCGGATGCGAGTGGCAGAAAGTCCTCGGTTGAAAGGTCCGAGGGAGCAGGAGACAGGTCCTCCTCATCAGTATCCTTGACTGCCGGCTTGAAGGGGTTCCAAGACTGGTCGTCCTCATCGTTATCGTCCTCACTATCGTTGATCTCTCGCTTTGGCTTCTTGAAGTTTCCGTTGCCATACTCTTCCTCCTGCAAGGCACGAGCGAGTTCCTCGTCATTGGCGGTATCTCCATTTTCGGTCTTCACCTGCGAAGCCCTTGTGCTTCTCGTTCGCTTCGCTCTCGTCGACGGCGCGGGGGTGTTGGAGTAGCTCGTCGCCGGGGTGTCAATTTCGGCAGAATGGTCGCGACTCGTGGAGTCGATTGAGGACTCGGTGGAGGTCGCCTTCTTTCCCGAAGATCGTGTTGCTCGAGGTGCAGACATGATAGCGACCGCTTTCAGAGTGCCAACTTTAGGCTTAGCAGTAGTGAGCTCGTCCTCACTGTCGGAGCTGTTCGGAACGAAAGTGCGGGATCTCAAAGACCTAGTGCGACTGGTGATTGGGGTGACAGACTTGGCTGCAGGTGAGCCAGTCGAAGACGCTGCACGAAGAGTCAGTGGAAGACGCGTCGGAAGTGGAGCGGCCTGTGTTTTGTGTTGCGAGGCAGCAGCAGCTGCCGCAGAAAGTGGGCGCCATCCGCACTTACCGGACTGGGCTGACACCCTGGGTCTCCCTCGCGCCATGGTAGGAGCGCAACAAAAAACTGACACAGATAGCTGCGTGAGCGAACGAAGCCAGGCAAACGGCGGGGACAATGAGACTGGGCGCAAGAAAGAGAGGCAGCGCAGCGGATTGTCTTACAACTTAGCGGCGGTTAGTAGCTTCTACGATTTGCCACAGGGGAATTTGAATGGCACTGTATCGGATCGGGAGCCGACCGCGCCGCGGTAATCAAAGAGTGAGTGAAAGAAGAGGCCGGGTTTCGTGGCGATTTCTAAGTGCCGTGGATCTTGCTCGATCAATGAAGTGGAGTCGACGGCAGCTGCATCGACCCGCACGTCCCTTGCCGTGGTGCTTATCGCCACGGTCGCGTCGGCACTTTGGATACGCGCGCCATCACGTGCAGCATCAAAGGGCAATTTGGCTTCCACCGCGATGCTTCAATTGGCCCAAGCTCCTGAACAAATGAAACATTCCCCAGACAGTCAGAATGCCATTCTGCTAATAGTGTTGCGTCATCTTGTCACGTATTGTGTGGTAGATATCTCCCAATACCACGCGCATCTGTTCACATGGGCACTGTAGCCGATGGTTGGGGTGATACCATGAGCAATCTAGCATTTATGCGCGTTTGAAGCTCGGTCTTAAACGCGTTTGCCTGTCTCAAAACCTGTACCGCATGAGGTCGGCCTCAGATTGGGCAGCTGTGGGCTGCCGCCGTCCTCGTACCGCAGGCTGCCTATTAAATTATCACGTCTTCTGTTGCACCACAGCGATGAAACACAGGCTAATCATCTTCAAACCAACCTACTCAAGTCTTTTTTCAACAAACATTGCCATCGATACACAGCACTCCGCTTGAAGTGGAGTTTGCTTGCGCTCATGAAATATTCGTACACGCCTACGCGTGGCTCTGCGCCGGCTTGATGCTTTTGCCGCCGCAAATGGAGTAAATTACAATCGAGCGGTGTCTCCCATTTAGTTCCTGAGCTTGCCGTAGAACGGAATGCCAATGGCGTTGAGCAGCAACCTTGCCTCTCTGTCGGTGGTTGCTGACGTCTTCACAATGATGTGGCAACCGGGGATCATCTTAGGCGGATACCTGGCATCAACGTTAGTCAGGAGAAGCTCACGCGCAAGCCCGCTTTCACTTACATATCGAAGTTGACCTCAATCTCCGGGTACATGGCCACGGCATCAGCAGGCAAACCGAAGGCGATGTTGCCGCTGCTGTCTCCCGAACTGCCCTTAGCTCCCTTCCATTCCTTAATTCTCGGTAGGACCAAGTCAATCGTTTTTCCCAAGAAATCGTACATGTCCTCGCCCTTGAGTTCGGCCTTGACAGCGACGAATTTGCCTTCACGCAGGCCCCATTGAGAGACAGCGTGCCTGGATTTGTACGCAGTGGTGCGAACGTTCGTTATTGACTGAATCACCATTCCAGCAACGTGGAGATGCGCCGAGTCCTCTACCGCCTTGGGAACCATAGTATGGACCGTGACACCTTCTAGCTTCGGGACGTTCCTGAACGTGATAGGCTGTCGCAGAAGGCGGAGCGTGTCTCCACCGCGGGGGCCTCTGAGAGGGCGGTTCTTGAAGTAGGGCGAATCACCGATCCATTCTCGTAATCTTTGCGACTTTTGTGGTGCACTGTAGCCGGGGGGGTGGTGGTGGTACGCCAGAGTCATCAGGTCGGGCTTGATTGTGCTCTCGTAGGTTTGCTCAAGGCGTGGCAGAGTGAAGGGCCCGGGAACGAACAAACGGGAGGCAGGGTCTGACGGGGGAGGAGGCTGGTGCGGATGCAGAGGGCCACGGTAATGCTTTGGGGATCGGAACTTGTATCTGCCATTGATGCGTTAGTGGAGGCCAACGGTGACGGGTGCCGCAAAAAGTGCCACGACAGCACCAATTGTGGAGTGGCGCACCTGCTGGACGGCAGGGGCCTCGCTCGCTGCTTTTGCCGCGCTATCGGATCCCAGGTCTTGATGATTTCGCCATCCGGAGGCGGCGCGGCGAACGACGAGGCTTCCTCCAGGTCCGCGCCGGGGTCCGCGGCCGGCGACGAAGAAGCATTGCGGCGGCCAAGGGGGGCGGCAACCCTCAGGCAGGGGCGCGCATCGGTGCGGAGGGCACAACTCAGGCGCGCGCCGAGCTCGCGGAGGGCCATGGTGGAGGAGAGGCTGGCGTGATGTTCAGTGATGTCGTCGGCCGGATGCGCAGATCCAGAAAATCGTAGACAGCTGCGCACGGACAAAGCGCTTGACCTCCGGCGGGCTCTAGCTGAGGCCGTTAAGAACCATGACCGTTGCAACAAACAGCACATACTCACATCGCAAGGGAGCTCGAGCTCTCCTTTCCCCTCCGCCGCTGCGCTCAGCCGCATCCGACGCCTCGCATTCGCTTCGCCTTGGGCCGCAAACAAATCCTCCGCGCAACCAGCGCCCACATCGCCGTCTGCCTACCCCACACAGTCCGAGCCAACTCCAACCTCCCCGGCCACCTTGCTTGATGGATGTCTGCGAAGTACGGCGGCGAGATCATGGAGGGGATGTCGCGATTCTTAAGCAGGCGCGGCAAGCGCTCTGCCGGTGAGAAGCGCAAGAGCCTGAACAACATCGAGGAGGTCAGTGAGGTGTCGCCATCAGCCGGGCCGCCGCGGGGTCGCCGCATGTTGCGCAGGGTCTCCACCTTCATCTTCAACGCCGCTACGCCTGAAAATGACGAGGGCCCTCTGTGCAGCCGATGCGCTGCCCCGACGGTCGACTGCTTGCTCCCCCCGCCCTGCTCACCCTGCTGACGCCGATTGACAGCCACCGCCACCAATTCCATCAGACCTATACAACATTTTCCACACCGACGATAACAAGAAGCAGAGGACCGAAGAGGAAGAGAAGAAGGTGCGCGGAGTCATGTTAGAGCCTCTTACGGCGGCGGCTGATATACGCGCAGGTCAAGGCGATTGCGCAGCGTCTCACTGCCCACGGAATCAACACCCTCAAAGAACCCCAAATCACGTATGCGCTACGGTCCCGGATTACGAATGGCGACGTCAAGGAAGCTACAGAGCTGCTTGTTCTCTTCGAAGACTCAGTCGACGGAATTCTGCGAGAATACAACCCCAAGACGAAATTGCTTGGCGCCGAAAATAGATGTGCAGTCACCTGCTATCTGGACTCCCTCCTCTTTGCTATGTTCGCCAGGCTAGATTCCTTCGAGGCCATGCTGTTCGACTCTTTTGCCGATACCCCCCGAAGACGACTAGCAACCATCTTGCGACTCTGGGTGAATCTCCTGCGCGCTGGCAAATTGATTACCGTTGACATTGTACGTGGAGTCCCATGCTTTTTGTTCTTGACCAGCACTGACTGAGCTCTTGTGTAGACGAAGCATCTCCAGGAAGCCCTTGCTCAGTGCGGTTGGGAAGATGCTGCACAACTCAACCAGCAAGATGCATCAGAAGCATTTACGTTCATCACTGGCCAACTTGAACTGCCTTTGCTCACACTGAAGATGGACATCTACCACACTGGAAAAGAGGACATTGCCGATGACCACAGATTCGTTAACGAAAGGCTACTGGAAGTTGCCATACCGGAGGACAACCCGCACAGCGACGAGCCGATCAAGCTTGAGGAGTGTCTGGAAATCTACTTCAACAACCGTATCGAAGTCAGGCGCCATTTAGAAAGGAGAAGCACCCTCCAGTCAGTTCAAGAGAATGAAGAGGCTAAGTCGAGCCTCCCGGAAAAATCCAACGCGGTGCATGTCGAGTCAGTAGAAGTGACATCCGGATCGGAGTCGCCAGCCGCACCGACCTACAGTAGTGCCTCCAGTAACCCCAAATCACCGGAAAGACCTGTTAACACTCGGCACCGAACAGACAGCATTTTCAGCGAACGACACTACGAAGTTGGAGAATCATCTGAGAAGCCTCCGACTGGGCCTGGACGTACCCGCTCAAGTTCATTTGCAAAGAAAGAGATTACAATGCCTGCGTGGCAATTCTTCAGCTTGATACGTGAGTCATGAATTGCGAGACTGGCCGCTTCGGTAGAGCTAATTGTTTCGTAGCCTGGTACACCGACAATGCGCCTGCCAACGATGCTCAAGTTGCTGCACACTTTGCTGCGAAGCGACCAATTTTGGGCATTTGCTTGAAGAGATACTCAATGCTGCCTAATGGCCTGCCGGTGCGGCGAGGCACATATATTGACATTCCTTTAGAGATCGCACTACCTCACTTCATATCGGATGACCGGATGCAGGAAGAAGGCCCTCTTTTCGGAAACTTTCAGCTTGTCCTGCAATCTGTGGTGTGTCACCGCGGCGCATCCGTGGACTCTGGCCATTACATTTCCCTTGTTCGCGGTCAGACTCCAAGCACAACCGGCTCGAGGGATGGGCCGGAAAACTATCGGCCTGACAACGATGACGAGCACACGCCCTGGATGCGGTTTGATGATCTGGCAAAGCAACGCGTAACTTATGTCGATATTCACCAAGCTTTGAAGGAAGAGACGCCATACCTTCTCTTTTATCAAGTTTGCCCCATCGATGAGGAACTAGCACGAGGAGATCCTCCCACATACGAAGAGGCAAACTCGGAGGCCACGGGAGCAGACGACACAATCCTAGCCGAGAAAGGAGAGCTTGCGATTGACACGTCAGATTGGGAGCCCAGCCGCCCGAGCCTCGACTACACAGAAAACCACGTCTTGTCGACCAGCCATGACGTGCCCGGCTCCAACGACTCTGCACGGGGCCGCTCGAGCTTCAACAGTACCCGGCGCAACAGCATCGCCTTCGACGAGAGCAGCCTCGCGTCGCGCAACCCGACGGCTCCGTCGACGCCGGCCGACGAGACGCGAACGAGCTTCCTGTCGTCACGGCGCGGCTCCAAAGCGGCCAAGAAGAGCGGCAGCAAGAGCCGGCCAACCAGCCAGAGCGGCGAGGGCCGCCTCAGCATCACAATGTCGCGCCTCACGGGCCGCAAGAGCAGGGACAAGCTCGGCGAGACGGGCAGCACCAGCACGCTCCCGCTCGCCAGCAGTGACACCAAGGAAAAGGAAAACAGCAGCGGCGCCGATGACAGCAACGACGTCGAGAGCGACCCGTCCAACCCGCTGGTCCTCGTCGAGGCGCCCACGAATAATGGCGGAGGAACTCCGATTAAGAGCTCGACGACGATGGGCTTCGGCCGCGGGAAGAAGGAGAAGAAGGTGCGCAGAAGCAGCAGCGTGCCGCTGGCGGCGGAAGAGAGCGCCGCGACGAAAGACGGAGGCAAGGGGAAGGCAAAGAAGAAACCGCCGGACCGGGAGTGCGCCGTCATGTGAAACCGCGCGCATCTTTCCCCCCCCGCCGCCGCCGTCGTCCTTCTCCGCCTTTTTATTTCTCTCTTCCTACACCCTTCGTGGCGCTGGCGTCTTCATTTCTTTTCGCATGCATTGTTTGGTTCCTTTTGGCATCATATTATCTGCGCGAAGAAAGCGTTCTGCATGAGGCGAGCATTGCAATACACCCAATCGCGTCACAGACCATGTCTTGCGTGCGGCGTTTGCTTTCTTTCTTCTTTCTATTCGGCTTTTCGTCGTTTTTCTCTTTTCCTGTACAAATAATACATTTTAATTCTCCCCACGCTCTGCTGTTTTATCTTGTTTTATCTTTTCTTTAGCAAGCACTATTCACCCTCTACACCGTGAAGATACAGAACTGGAAAGGAAGACAGGTACATATGCGAGAAAAAAAAAAAAGGGTCGGGATGAAGCGAATGATATCCATGTGTTTAGGTTTTTGTCTGTGCTGGGAGTAGCGCTCATCGTGTTGATAGATGGCAAATGGATAAGGGCAGTCTTTTGATGCTTCACGTCTATGTCCAAATTTGTAAGTGAGAGGGGAGACTTGGGAAGCAGACGGGCTAGTCCGGATGCAGATGGTGATTGCAGATTGGTGCTACAGCCGATGGCTAGCGCGAAGAGTAGTAGGGCTCTAGAACATACCGAAACGACGCCTTAGCTCTCAGAGGCCTTAGGGGGAAAAAACATATGTGGGTAGTTGAAGCTATCGTCCGGATATGTACGTACAATTATTAATTCGACATCCTTGTCCGGACGATAGCTTCAACTACCCATGACATGAGCCATCGGCTGTGAGAGGGGACTGTAAAGTATGGAACAACACATCCGCAAATGGGGTTCACCCACTCAGAAAGGTCACAGTGAACAAGGAAACGAATTGGAAGACTGAGGAGCCTTGATTGTCAATGGTCAAGCCTCTATCTACCTTTCTGATGGTGGCGGTTCTGGGCCTGAGGGGACATTCTGACGAACAGGGCTGACGCTGCGCCAAGAAACCGAAGTACCTGAATTTCCCCAAAATGCCAATCGCCAACCGAAATTGCTAGCTACCTGAAAAAGAAGGCGCACTTTTATGTTGTCCATTAAGGGAACGTGCCACGAGAGTGTTGTGCAGACCAAGCGCCAACCCAAAGTCGACTGCGGTACAACGAGAGCCGCTTTTCAAAAGGAAGAACGCGATGGTGATGCGGGTTTCTTAGTCGATTGGATCGATGTTCGGGCATCCGCAGGTGCAGAAGCATTTTCCGGGCTTGGTCTCACCCTTATTGGGACCGGAAAGCTCGACAGGACCGTTGAAAGCAATGCAGCGAGAGTCTTCGCATTCGTCCTGATCGCGGAAGTGATCTTTGCAGTACGCGACGCAAGCAAGTTTTCCCTCGCCCTGCAATAATCTGGGTTATTCAGGGTTGCTAATGTGAAAGTTGGGAACAAAATGAAGCGAGGTGAGGTGAGGCGAAAGGGAAGAGGATCAGACTCACATTCTCCTTGGTGCCAGTGGCCCAGTCGCAGTGAGAAGGCATGTAGCCAGCGAAGGGAGCGTCAGACTTGGAACCGTTGAAACCCTTGGAACCCTTGAAGAAGTTGATGATGGAGGGAACCTCGACGAAGCTGCCGGGCATGTTGGTACTGGCGGGCGGCTTGTTGGTATTGGCGGGAGGCTCAAGCTGGCCAGCGGGGTTCTCCGGGTGGACGCGTTTGGCGATGGCATGCTCGTAATGGGCGATCTCGTCCTCGGCCATAAGACCATAGGTACGGCGACTCACATGGCCATCATCGACAAGCTTCTTGAGGTCGTCGCAGAAGTCGGCCTTGGGGGCCTTGTCAGTCTTGGCGGCGATGCTGCAGGCGGCGAGAAAAGCCATGAAGAAAAGAAAAAGGAGCTTCTTGAAGGAGGCCATTGTGTTGAACGAACGGAGAGGCTTGTCGAAAGCGAGAGATTGGGGTGTGAATGAACGAAAGCCGTGAGGCGGGCGTGCCAATGAAGCGACGATGGTCGGAGCAAACGAAAGTGGGTGAAGGAGGAAAAGGTTCGATGGAGGAGGGACGAGGGGTTTTTATAGGAATGCCAAGACCACCCGCCTGCTCAGCTGGAGCAAGGCCAGGTCGTTCCTTCCTCGTGCGAAAGGAAAGTGCAGAGTTTTCTTTGCAGGAACTGATATGGTTGCCTTTTTTGGAAGTGGCGGCTGTTTCGGGGTCGCGCGCGACCCGCGCGCCGGGACGGCTGCGGACAAAGCCTGGGCCTCCTCGCCCCAGTTGCTACGTACAACAGAAGAGGTGTCAATCGCGCGTAGTTGAGACAGAGGCAGCATGTGGACGGGGGCGCTCGGCACAGAACAAAACCGTTACTTAGAAAGGCCGTTGGTATGAGAATACTCCGCAGCTCAATTGATCTATGTCTACCGTGTGATGTCTTTGAAGCCACGACTCTACGAGATATGCACTACGTGATAGTTGTAATTATACGTCTTGCTCTCGTCAGCCTCATCAGTGATGTTCACAGGACTATCTCCAGCACCCATTGGCAGGTGGCCGTCCTTGATGAGCTCAACCCTTTGCGGGCCCGTCTTCGCGCCCTTTACGCTGTGGGCGTTCAGGCCCGGCTGTCCTGGAATAGAGGCGAGCAATTCACCGCCGCTCCAAACATTGATGCCAACACCGTGGGTGTCTGCTGGCAGCAAAATGGCAAAGTTGATGGCATCCTCGGCGTTCTCACAACCAGAAGGCCGACCCATGCTGTCGCCGGGACAGTGTGTGTGAGCCAGGCGGTCGCGGTACCAGAAAGCGCCAGAAAACTCGCCAAACGGCACAATTTGAGAGGGGTGGGTTGCACCAGCCTTCCAGGCGGCTATGAAGGGTGCAATGATGTGGAGCCAGGCCTTGTGATCGTAGCCATCGGTGTAGCGACCGATGTCGGGGCAACTGGCGATGCCCTCTGGCCACACATTGCCAATATAGTGACTCTCACCAGCGTCGTTCCACGAGATGATCTGAACGAAGTCGGGAGACAAGGCCAGCACCTGGGCCATGCGCTGAGCGAGGTTGAGCTCACCGCGGCGGTACCAGTTGCCGCTGCCGTCAATTCGCTTGAACTGCAGCGAAGACATGGGCATCATGTAGACTTTGCCAGAATTGTGGGCGCACTGAATGCCGACCTCGTCGACGGCAGAGCTTACGTCGCTGACGCCATCGTCCTTGAAAGGCCAGGCCGTCTCCCAGCTGAAGACACCATCGACGACGGAGTAGCGGTTGAAGAAGTTGTCGTCATAAGCGGCGCCGCCATGGTCATCAAAGTCGGGCACAAAGAATGGGATGATTCCATAGCGGTCCTGGAGCTGGGCACGGAACTTCAGAGTCCAGCCTTCGTTGGGGTGCGGCAGGTCAAAGGCCTTGCGGCCGCCCTGGAAAGTGCTGACGAAAGGCAGGCCCTGGTAGCGGTAGTAGGCGGGGTGGGCCTGGTAGTGGACGAAAAGCGGCAGGAAATCCACGGGGTCGGCCAGAACATCCATGTCAAACGAGAAGAACAGCTTGAAGTCGGCGGCTTCGGCGGCGGAAAAGACCCAGGACAGCGCCGTCAATGACCAGTCATCCTTCACGTTCTGCACGTTCAAGACAAAGGCATCGAATCCAACCGACTTCGCTTCCCTGACATCGGTGTGGGCTTGCTCGACGCTGCCCATGCTTCCGACCTGTGCTTCTGGTTAGTAAGCTAGGGCGGACGATGCTGGGGGCCATTGAGTACCATGTAATGGCAGAAGATGCCCTTTCGGCGACGGTGGTAGTCATGATGGCAGTGGTCTAGCTGCGGGCGCCTATCCTGGAATTGGTGCTGATGATTGGGGTGGGAGTCGAAGGGCGGGGGCGGAGGCTGCGCCGGGGCCTCGTCGTCGCGCAGGCCGACGTCAGCCAGCAGGTCCTTGACCTCGCGCTTGCTCTTCTTCCAGAAATCCCCAATGCGATCCATTGTCTGCGGGATCCATGGCGAACGGCGGTGACGGGATTATTTATTGACGGCGAGAGGTCGTGTTAAAGCACATCCGACGATCCGACTGGGCGCTCGGCAAGAGGGTCCCTGCAGCTGCTGACTTCGCGCCGCCGACGCGCGAGCGAACACCTCTGCTTCCCAATCCAGATGGATTGATCGCGCACCCCCGTCCTACCATGCCCGCTCCCACCTCGCTGCAGCGCGCCCTGCTCACTGCCGCCAATGTCTTGATTCCCGTTGCTGTGCTCACCTTCGCCGTCGGCTTCTTCCCCTACAAGCCCTTCCTCCCCGGTCTTGCTGAATATGGCCCCTCCGTCTACGGCAGTCCGCCCGACGCCCCCTTCGACAAGGTCGTCTTCATGGTCGTCGATGCCCTCAGGAGGTGCGCCGCTTGCGACCCATGGCCCGGGAAACTCTTGCTAATTCGCGCAGTGATTTCGTCTTCTCCAACACCTCCGGCTTCGACTTTACCCAAAGGTATGCTGGCTGCGACCTCGAACCTTGATGTCTGCTAACACCTCTGCAGCTTGATCTCCTCCGGCGCCGCGCTCCCCTTCACTGCCCATGCCACCTCCCCGACCATTACCATGCCCCGCGTGAAGGCAATCACCACTGGTTCCATCCCATCCTTCCTAGACGTCATTCTCAACTTCGCCGAGTCGGATACTACCTCGACCCTGGCATACCAAGACACATGGCTGGCCCAATTGAAGGCCAAGAAGGGAGGGAAGCTCGTCATGTACGGCGACGACACCTGGCTGAAGCTGTTCCCGGAGACCTTCGAGCGCGCCGACGGCACCTCGAGCTTCTTCGTTTCGGTTAGTTGGCGCCGCCAATCCATGTACATAAATATCAATGCAGCTGAGACTTTTGCCCCGGCAGGACTTCACCGAAGTGGACAACAATGTGACCAGACATGTTCCCGGAGAGCTGCGCAACAGTGACTGGAATGCCATGATCATGCACTATCTTGGTCTTGACCATATTGGCCACAAGGCTGGACCTTTGAGGTATATCCACACGAGCGTGCTGTCTTCTGAATGCCAAACTGACTCTCGCGCCAGCCCGAACATGATCCCAAAGCAGGCCGAGATGGACGGAATCGTCAAGCAGATCTACGAGGCTATCGAGACCCAACCGCACCTCGAGTCTACCCTTTTGGTGCTGTGCGGTGACCACGGCATGAACGATGGAGGCAACCACGGCGGGTCAGCCCCCGGAGAAACATCTCCCGCCCTCGTCTTTATGTCTCCCAAGCTGAAGGGCATTTCCAAGAGCCTATCTTGCCCGACAGCTCCCTCTCAGGACTTCGACTACTACGAGAAGATTGAGCAGTCCGACATCGCCCCAACGCTTGCTGGACTGCTTGGATTCCCTGTACCATTGAACAACCTGGGAGTTTTCATCCCCAACTTGCTGCAAATGTGGCCAAAGGGTATGCCCAGACCGACTAGAACTGTGGCAGCTTGCTTACTGTCGCACAGGACATGATCGCGCCCAACTGCTCCTAAGGAACGCATACCAAATCCTGAAAATTGCCGAAGCCACTTTCCCCAGTGCGCCGTTCCAGGATCTGTCATTTCTTGCCAAGTGTGATTCAGTCAGTTCAACTGGCGATGAGTTAGCTTGCAAGTGGCTCAGAGTTAAGGATTCCCTCGAAAGAGGAAAGGGTCAGCTCCCGCAAGCTGAGCTGATCGTTGAGCAAACACTCGATGTAAGTGATCGTCATAGATTCATGTGCGTGGTCTAATCTATCGCCAGTTCTGTCGAGCTGCTCAAGAAGCATTGAGTAGCACTGCCAGCAACTACAATGTCACCCTCCTCATTGCTGGTGCTGTCTTGGCTACGGTCAGCACGGCGCTCGCCATCGCTGTCATCTCACCGAACCTCTTCCCGGCATCAGCCGTCGGCATCTTCTTTGCCTTGCTCACTGTCTTATACGGCATCATGATGTTTGCGAGCAGCTATGTGGAAGAAGAGCAGCATTTCTGGTACTGGGCGACGTCGGCTTGGTTTGCTCTGTTGTTCATTCTCAAGTCACGGAAGACCAACGTTCCCCGCAATGTTCTCCCTATTGGAGTCTTGCTGCTATGTCATCGCGTCACCCGTCGCTGGAACCAAACAGGCCAGAAGTACGCCGGAGCTCCTGACATCGTGCACAGTGCGATCATGACGCATCCGGTTGTGCTCTGGTCTCTGGTCAGCATTACGTACATCCATCTCACTATGCGAATAAAGACACACCTCACCCGCCGCTTTCCGAGGACTAGTCAGGGGAAACAGCTCCAGACTTTCGCGGTTGGTAACGCGTTTTTGTTGTGTGGTGTGGCTTTCTTGTTCAAGCTCAGCTTCACTGCCCGAGATGCGCCGGAGCTTGTGCGTGGAGCCAGTCCCGGCGCCATGGTGTTTTTGGAAAGTTTAAACCTCGTCAAGTTGGTTCGCTGTGTCTTCATCGGTTCAATTGTCGGTGTTGGATGGGTGGTTCTGCGAGAGACCGCAGAAGGCAAGGGGAAGTCTGGCAGTAAGTCTACGCTCTGCTACAACACACAGTGTTCACTACTAACGACGTTTTCAACAGGCTTGATCGTGGACGCGCTGCACGACTTCCTCGCACTGACGCTCCTCACGCAAACGCGCGCGTCCAACATCCCGCTCTTCCTCGTCTTCCGCCTGCAGCAGCACTACCTCACGCAGCTCAACCTCAGCGCGACCGAGCACACGCTCACGTCGCTGCTGCTCGCACACACGTCCTTCTTCGCCCTGGGCAACTCCAACGCCATCTCCAGCATCGACCTGTCCAACGCCTACAACGGCGTCTCGGGCTACAACATCGTCGCCGTCGGCGTCCTGCTCTTCGCCGCCAACTGGACCGGGCCCTTTTACTGGACCTCGGCCGCCGTGCTGGGCCTGCTCGACGCCGCGCGCTGGAGCCGCGGCAGCGCCGCCCTGCGCCGCGTCATGCGCGAGAAGGAGATGCAGAAGTGGAAGGAGGTGCAGCGCCGCGACGCCGCGACGGGCAAGGTCGCGGCCGCGTCCGAGCCGGGCCACCTGCCGAAGCTGCAGAGCGCGTTGGAGGGCGTGGGAGAAGTGGAGGACGTCGAGGGCATGTGGTTCAGGCATTTCGCACGCCTGACGGTGTGGGTCGCGGCGGGCGTCGTGGCCGTCATGGTGGCGTGCGCGGTGCTGCGGACGCATTTGTTCATCTGGACCGTGTTTAGTCCGAAGTATTTGTACGCCATGGCCTGGGCGGTGGGGTTCCATTTGGTGGTTAGTGGAGCGTTTGGGTGGGTGGTCTGGCGGGTCGGTGTTTAAGTGTATACCTTGAGGTGTAATAGAAGTGAGAGAGAAATGGGGCGGCGGAGGACTAAGAGGAGGGTCGGTGGACGTGTATAGATAACTCAACACTTCTTTGCGGAGGAGAAAATTGCCACTTCCTGTGTTGTTTTGAGGTGGTTTGGAAGGAAGGAAGTGTTTGTAATATATAAAACCGTGATTTCTTTCAGCCGACATGGTAGGGTGGCAGCACAGCATCAAGATGTGTCAGATCCAGTGATTGAAGATTGGCATGCGGTATCAAGGTATCTCGGGGGCTGCAGCTGCTGCCTGGTCACGCGCGTCCAGGCTTGGTGAATGCAGGACGTAGCACCTCTCGCGTGACTTCCGTTGGCGACTTGATATCCGACCTTTAAAAGGAGCTTCACTTCTCCGTCTACACAACTTCTTCGACACCACCGTCAATTCCTTCTTGACAGTTCCCAACGAAGGCGGCGTCTGCAGAAGACAACGTATGTCCCCACGACTTTGATACTCACCCTGATAACTAACACATAGCACCAGTTCTCCCTCACCCACCCAGATGCATTGCCTCAAGCTTCTTACCCTCGCCTCCACCATCATGTTCGGCACGGTTGTCGCCTCTCCCACCAAGAACAACAGTGACCTCGACGACCCTCCCGGGGAGCGCAACCCTGTCGCTTGGGTCCCCATTCCTGTTGATTGCGATCTCCGTATCCAGCATGATGTATCTGCCCATTCCCCCTCTATACATACATTGAGTCATAAAACACACCACCCCAGCCCATTTCTTGACAAAACGCCCCGTTCTGCTTTGGGTCATTGTACTTACACGGCCGTCTTTAGCAAGGCAAGGCTTACACATTCTGCCCCGAGGCTTGTGTCAAAGCTCTGCGTATCATGAGTGGACAATGCGATCGCTCTTGGTGCATCATCAGGCCTGAGCTTGGCTGGCACAATGGTATCGGTCAGTGTTGGTGTACTTGTAATTAGCTTATCACACCGCTACGAGAAGCTCGGCCGAAGATAATCACATTTTCTATCGGGTGGAGAAGATGGGCAGAAGGTTCGGGAAACTGGTTTGACTGGCTATGAAAAAAGACAGGTACTTAGTACCGTGCTATCAAGGTAATGACGGCTTCATGTGATTATTATTTGCTACAACTCTGAGGGTCGTGCGTAGAATCAAAACACCAAAGCTCTGGACTACATAAATTTAAAACCTGATCCGGGTGGGGGTATTTTTTTTTTCCCTAGGCGTGGAGATGCGTTACGGGTGTCATAATGTTAGGAGGACATGTGCGGCTTTTCCTTTGGATTTGCAAGGAAGAAGGCGTGCATGAGATCCACGCCATTGAGTTCAGCCTCGGAGCCTGTTTCGATAGACATGATAGCTATTTGAGCTGTACCATGAGATGATTAGCCCCTCTTCGGATGAGGCTGTAACTCTGTTAAAAGCTCAGTGACCCGTTTGGCAGGTACCTTCACTGTCACCATCTGCATGTATGCCGTTACGTACAGAAGGGGGTTTGCAGCCGACGGCTAGGGTGAATCTGTGTTTCGCTCATGCCATAGGTAGTTGAAGCCATCATCTGGATGTAAATGTGGAATTAATAATTATACATTCACGTCCGGAAGATAGCTTCAGCGACCCATATTTGTTCTTTTTCCCTTTGTTTCTCGCGGCAATCGCATGCATGTGGTCATGCTACTGGTCGGCTGCGGCGTAGGGGACGCGGATGTGCGCTTACAGCATGCTGTGCGAGGATACATCTATCTAGCTACATATCTTTAAAGGGAAATTGGGAATGAGATAAACAGCACAGATTTAATATTGAACATGCTTGGCCGTCCCTTCAGCTAGAGAGCCTGCGCGTGGTTGGAACTTCAGGTCAAGTGACTGTGTGTACGCGGGAGAGTGTTAGTCTTCCCAAAGCATTCACACCTTCTCAAAACCCAATCACTACACGCTATGTCGGTACAGTAACGACCGCTAACTAGTCCGCTCTGAGCGGCCAGGCCAGCCGACATGGCCTTCACAGCACCGCCATAAATGTTCTCCTGCTGTCACTCCAGCACTTTCCCCAGACCATCGCTCACCTTACACTACCACTCGACTTGGCTTCCTCTGCGCATCTTGATTTAAACAGCAGCGCCACCTCGCGAGTAAGTCTTTTCCGTTCTTCTGGAAACCCCACCCGCTGACATAGATGTCCATTACTTCCAGCATGCAGGTCAAAGCCGCCTTGCTCCTCTCCCTCGGCATGGTCGCCGGCCTCGTCACCGCCGCGCCTGCTGAGCTCCCCACCGGCACGATCCTCAACAATGTCGCCAGCCCCGCCCTCGCTGCTGCCCACAGCTCTTGCACCATTATCCACCCTTTGGGTTGGATCGACGTCAAGTGTGATTACAAGACCGGCATCGACTGGAACGTAAGTTCTCGCTCAGCCGTTGCGTTCATTCCAATAAAAGTCCACCGAAACTGACCGCTTCTTGGGACTTCTTTAGGGCGCGGGTAGGAGGCGTTGTCGCGAGGAGTGCGTCAAGCTGAACGGCGAGGTTGACTGCAAGGACGGCTCCCGTTGCATCGCCAGGAACAGCCCCGACATGCCCGGACAGTGCTTCTGCCCCTGTGGCCAGCGTGTGGAGTGCTAAGGCCGGAAAGCTGCTCCTACACGTTCAACTCTCCAAGCAATAATGCTGTTCGGTTTTGGAAGGATGTCCTGGAGGGTACTGAAGTTCCGGACTGTGGTCAGACATTGGGCATATTGAGCTGTGGAGGTTGCTGCTCTTTGGGTAAACACTAGGGGCTGTAGAAACCAATCAGCAAGTTTCGTACTTCAAATACTCATTGTGGCTTTCTTTGATCGGGCTGAAGAGCAAATCAGCCAGCGGGACTATCAAGTAAAGCTTTGTTAAAGTCCTCTCGTGATACTCTCCTTCATTAGAATACCTAATTTTGGATGAGCTGAGAATACGTAGGAAGTAATGGACGTACTTGTGCTAAGCCTGGGCAAGCTACCTGAGTCCGTACCTGCCTCCATCCGAACTCCGGGGCGAATTTTTTCCAAACAGGCAGTCATGCGACCCGGACTCTCACCCACCTCGATTCCTTCTCCTCGCAGCCCCAACCTGACCACCACACTCTCCATCCAACTCCCACCGCATTACGTGAACTTGACTTCAAAACCTTCAACGATCCACTGAAAAATCCAGTAAGCAATCGCCGTTCCTCCTCTCTCTCCGCTGAGCGCATCAACACTGACACCAAAGCCACCCACAGCCATGCGCGCCACGCCCACCCTCACGCTCCTCGCCGTCGGCCTGAGCGGCCTCTTCAACCTCGCCAGCTGCTTCGCCGTCCTCCCCTTCTCGTTCAACAGCGCCATCGACAAGCGCCAGTACAATCAATGCGAGATGGTAAGGGAAATCCCGATTCTCACATGCCCCAAGATTAGAAAAAAAAAAAAAAAAAA